>CM046452.1:60735684-60818673 GCA_025506515.1 Flaveria trinervia | reverse complement strand
GGATTTGAGTGACTCTTACCTTTGGCATTATCGTCTTGGTCATATAAACAAGAAAAGAATTCAAACACTACAAAATAATGGACTTTTAAAAAGAGGTGAATGTGATTCATTTGATGTGTGTGAGTCTTGTTTACAAGGTAAAATGACTAAGGAACCTTTAGTGGGACTAACGAAAGGGCAAAAGATTTGTTAGGAATCCTACATTCGGATGTATGTGGTCCTTTTAAGCCAATGACTAGGAATGGTGAAACATACTTCATTACCTTTACTGATGATTATAGTCGCTGTGGGTATGTGTACATGTTAACACATAAAGATGAAGGTTTTAAAATGTTCAAGATCTTTCAAAATGAAATACAAAATCAACTCAACAAATCAATTAAAGTTCTCTGCACCGATAGAGGAGGTAATACCTAAGTGATGCTTTTCAAGATCATCTTAGGAGTTGTGGGATTGTCTCACAACTCACTCCACCTGGAACACCACAACATAATGGTGTGTCTGAGAGGATAAATCGAACCTTATTGGATATGGTCCGATCTATGATGGCTAGAAGCATATTACGTCTATCATTTTGGGGTTTTGCTTTGCTCTCCACGGCCTGTATTCTAAATATGGCCCCAACGAAAAGGGTGGAAAGGACACCCTTTGAGATATGGCATGGAAGAGTTCCATCCCTATCATATTTAAGGGTCTGGGGTTGTGAGGCTTATGTTAAGACTCCCACCCCAAACAAATTGGAAGTCCGATCCACCAAGTACATCTTTGTTGGATATCCTAGAGATTCTATGGGATATTATTTCTATGATCCACTCGAACAAAAGGTGTTTGTTGCTAGAAAGGGTGAGTTCTTAGAAGCAAAGTTCCTTAAGGAAGGAACTAGCAGTAGAACAGTGGATCTTGAGGAGGATCAAGAACCACAACCCGATGCATGTTGGTTGAAACTAGCACTCAACATGAGGATGTTGAAGATGATCAAGTGGTTGATCAATACACACAAAACGTTCACAGAAGTGGTAGAACTAGTAATCCACCTGAAAGATACGGAATTTTCATGGATGGATGCTATGTGGTAGATTCAGATGAACCAACCACATACCATGATGCAGTGTATGGCACTTGGTTGTACCACCTCGTAACTCCAAAGTAGTTGGAAGTAAGTGGGTTTTCAAGAAGAAAACCGATATGCATGGAATTTTGGATACTTATAAGGCTAGACTTGTAGCAAAAGGTTTCACTCAAACTCAAGGGGTTGACTATGATGAAACCTTTTCACCTGTTGCGATGCTAAAATCTATTAGGATATTGTTTGCCATTGCTGCTCATTATATTATGAGATTTGGCAAATAGATGTCAAAACCGCTATCCTAAATGGATATGTTGAGGAAGATGTATATATGGTTCATCCTAAAGGTTTTGTCGATCCAAAACATCCTGATAAAGTATGCAAGTTAAAAAAATCAATCTATGGATTGAAACAAGCATTGAGAAGTTGGAATCACCGTTTTGATGAAGAAATAATTAAATTCGGATTCATCAAGAACGCTGATGAAGCATGTGTATATAAGAAAGCTAGTGGGAGCATCATCACTTTCCTAGTATTGTATGTTGATGACATACTACTATTTTCCAACCTTGGAAGGTGTAGAAACCTGGCTTGGAAGTTGTTTTTCCATCAAGGATGTTGGTGAAGCCGCCTATATTCTGGAATAAAGATCTATAGGGATATATCAAGTTGGTTGATTGGTTTAAATCAAAGTGCATACATTGATAAAATCTAGAAAAGGTTCACGATGGAGAACTCTAAGAAAGGTACGGTACCTATTCAAAGAGGAACGATATTGAGTACGACTCAATGTCCTAGCTCAAAGGATGAGCAAGATAAAATGAAGTCAATCCCATACGCATCTGCTATGGGATCCATCATGTATGCAATGATATGCACTCGACCGGACGTGTCATGCGCCTTAAGCATGACAAGCCGATACTAGCAAAATCCTGGAAACAGTCATTGGATGGCTATTAAGAACATACTTAAGTACCTAAGGAGGACAAAAGATATGTTCCTAATCTATGGATCTAGTGATGAGGAACTCGTTGTAAAAGGTTACACGGATGCGAGTTTCCAAACGATCGTGATGATTCATGGTCACAATCGGGATATATTTTCATTCTGAATGGAGGAGCGGTCTCTTGGAAGAGCTCCAAACAGGATGTGGTCACTCTATCAACTACAGAATCATAATACGTCACCGCCTCATTGGCATCTCAAGAAGCTGCATGGTTGAAGAAATTCATTGCCGATCTAGGGGTTGTCCCTTCCATTCAGGACCCCCTAGAGATCTTTTGTGATAACGAGGGTGCGATTTCCCAAATCAAGGAACCTCGTGCTCATCAAAAGACTAGGCACATTGAGCGGAGAATCAACTACATACGAGATGAAGTTGAAAAGGGAAAGATATGTATTCGCAAAGTTCACACGGATCAAAACATTGTGGATCCTCTCACGAAGCACGTTGAAAAGGCAAAGCATGAAGGTCATACTTGTGCCATGGGACTTTGATATCCTCAGACCTGAGATACATATTGGGTTTTGATATTCACCAAGTGTCATACCTTGATCTGGTTATCAGTTGTTCTGAAATAATGGACAGTACATGAGACTATGTTCAGGTGTGACACAAGGTGATTGTGAGAAACGTATGTAGTCAAGATGAGATTTGTTACTCTTATTCATTGAGAGTTAGATGTCTAAGGCCTGGATAAGTTAAATCAACAAGGAATGATCACTCTGTGTCCTTGGATTTAACATGACATCTGTAACAAAAGGATAGATGATTAATTCACCTAAATCATTTCAAGTAAGATACTTGAATGGGATGATGTTATTGAATGGCTATAAGTCATGCGTATTAAGGGTAGTAAACCGTTGTTAGGCGGTATTTTCTGCTTGCATCAATCTTCTATGAATCTTGTGCAAGTGGGAGATTGTTGGATTTTATATGCCCAAGACACATAGAACATTGATGCGGTTAGTATGTCATGATCCAAGTCAGGTTATACCCAATAACAAGCTTTGCAATCACCGACAATTATTCAATTGATGATATGATCATGCAATTAAATAATAACACCTAATTTAGAAAATGGGTTTTCTAAATAAGTTGCATATGAGATGGAACAAAGTATTAGGATATTTTGTTCAAGAATATTACTTAGTGTTATTTAAGTTAGTTAGATAACATTAAATAATAAAAGAGTGTATAAGTTATACAATTAAAAGTTAATTGTACAACTTATAAGGGACTAGTTTTATAAAATTGTTTGATTAAGTTTTGGGGGGAAAACTTTATTTGGAGACCCATTCGGCAGCCCCCCTCTCCTATGAGAGGTTTTCTACTTTCTTGTGAACTACAACCTTGATTACTAGTCCAACACTCAAGACATCCATCTCTTTCACACATGCAAAACACAAATTAGAAGCTCCAATCTCTCTGTCAAACTCTCGAGTTCCAGCAGTCTTTGGTGAGGTATTGGAGTCATTTTGGTGTTCATCTCCCTAGCAAGAAGAGGTGTTTGCAAGTTAGCTTGGGGTATACAAGCTTCAGGGGTACTTTCCTTGGAGCCTTGGCCGAGTTTTGAGCATTTATCTTTCCTTTTAGTCGACTATCAAGCTGTTGAAGGTAGTTTTTTTCACAGCTCATTGTAGCTGTGATTTTTTGTACATTTAAATATGTTTCATAGCTTGCTTATTCACATATAATGATCCTTTGTTTTGGGTTTGTTTTATACATATATATGTCACTATAAGAACATGAAATTTCAGCTTTATAATCATGTTTCAAAATCATTTCCGCCGCGTTTTTCTGAATGTTTAAAAGGTTAAACTTTGTTTTATGTTCTAACAAACTCAACATTTGTAATGTTTAAACGCATGTTATAAGGATTTACACATGTGTATGGTCGGTTATGGCTAAATCACTAAGTTGATGGTTCATTGTTGTATTGGGTGACCTAGCTGTGAATTTGGGACATGATTTCAGAAAGTTTGTTGAATATTAACTGTGTGATAAATGGTTAATCTCTGGAAATTAAAGACATGTTAAGATTAGACCCACTTTAGTCATTTTCGGGACCCGAAACATGGTGAAACAATTGTAAAACAATATAACATGGATTTTAACCATCATAAAAAGTATTCCAGGCTTAATAATGGTTAAGAAAGTGTTCTGGAGTCACTGGGTAATTTAAATGGTCAAAAATGTAAGTTAAATGGAGTTTTAACTAAAAATGGGTATTAACCGGGTGTCGTTTTTGAGAAAAATCCAAGAAAAAGGGGTTCAAAGCTAATATTTATAAAAACCATGTCATTTCAGAAAGTTAAGTGTGAAAACATCTAAACGATTTGAAATATTGGTCAAATAAGTTTTTAAATGGTCAAATTCGGTTGAAAACACGTTTTAACGAGTTAAACGCAAACACGAGGCTTTCAACTATTAGAGGCAAAATTTCACAATTGAAGGACTTGAAACTTATAAAAATGTCCTTAAGATGATACCTACTGGTTCAAGACTCAAATTTAAGAAAATCCTTAACTATGCGTTAAAACTCTCCGGTTTAACCGCAACCGGGAACGTTAAACGCATAGGTTTTAAACCGGATCCATATTCTGAAAATTTGGAACACGTAATAATAAGTCAATTTTTACTCTAAGAACCTGATTTTTGGTCTTAATTGTCATAAAGTGTAAGAAACCAAACTTGAGGGTGGAAACTGTCAATTTTGAAACTTGAGGGACTAAAGTGTAAAGTTTTACCAAACTTCATAACCAACTCTTATGAGACTAATAATCACTTGAACATCATATTTACCCTACATACTTAACTTAATGATGTAAAATCCTAAATTATATGGGAAACCATGACTTTCCATAAAAGGAAACTTTTTATACAAACCCTCACGGAATCAAAGCCTTATCCGACAACTAAATATTTGACCCACTTGTTACACCTTAAATAAGTTTAGAGCAGTAGCTTACCACTTAATATATTCATGTTAGGGTGCTAGACTTGCAACATTCCCGGCGCACGAAGAGTTATTTTTTTTGGCTTTAACACCTAAGGTGAGTTCTAGTGAACCCCTTTTTACTACTGCTTTGGGGTGAAACATGCTTTGTTATTTTGAACTATATTTGTGCTTTACTTGGTGATTGTAAGTGGGATTTATGGTTACCTGCTGATACTTATATCATGATCATTAATTCTTTCGTAAACCGCTTGATTTATATGGATAGATCTATTTGGGGAATCCCCCACACACAGTGGCTTCCGTTCTAGGAAGGGTACCCCACTAAGATCCTGAGGGGTTGTTTGTGGCATGTGACAGGTTTTGTTGGGGTGACACTGGTCAGAAAGAGTTGGGAAGCCTCGAGGTAATCGAGGCTACGACCGAGAAGCTAGAGAGGATCAAAGCCTTCATGAAGGCAGCTAAAGATATACAGAAGTCGTATGCAGATAAACGACGCAGACCGATCGAGTTCCAGGTGAAGGTCTCACCTTGGAAGGGTATTATCCGATTCAGGAAGCGGGGCAAGTTGAGCCCAAGGTATGTAGTCCCTTTCCGAATCATTGCACGAGTGGGAGAGGTGGCCTATAGATTGGAGTTGCCAGATGAGTTAAGTGGAAGTCACCCGACATTCCATGTATCTCATTTGAGAAAGTGTATAGCTGATGAAGACATGATTGTTCCACTGGAGGACATTGAAGTTGATGAAAGGCTCAATTTTATGGAGCAACCAGTGGCAATCATCGATCGTAAAGAGAAGAGACTGAGAAATAAAGTGGTTCTTCTTGTGCGTGTACAGTGGAAGCATAGGAAGGGATCCGAGTCTACATGGGAGACTGAGGAGGAGATGAGGTAGCATTATCCTTATATGTTCGAGGAATAACAGGTTTAGGGGATGAAACCTATATAAGGGGGTGGACTTGTAACACCCGGCTATTTTTAAAAGTCAAGATATAAAGAATAAAAGCAAGAAAGGCAATAAGTCCAAGTGGAGGGACTAAAAGTGTCCAAAAAGGACAAAACTTTCAAAAGTTTGTGTAAAGGGAGTATGGCCGCCCACCCTCATCTCACTTCACCATTTTTCTCGGTTTTAGAGAGAGAGCAGAGAACACTCTCGGATTGAAGAAGAAGAGGAAGAAGGAAAGTCAATTCAAGGTTTTTATGTTTTTATGTCGGGTTTTATCCCGATTATGTGCTTGTACGCTTATGAGTGTGTTTGTGCTTGGGTGTGTGTGTTTTTGGATGTTGTTTCTAGGTGTTTTGAACTCTTTGCAAGCGGGCTAAAAGGAAAAACACCCAAGTTGCACGAGGTGAGTTCTAGATCCCGGTTTTTACATGTTTTAAACTACCTTTGGGGCTGAAAACGTGTTAAAATGATTTTACAAAGTTTAAGTGTGATTACCCGTATGTATTGTGTATGTTTGATGTTGGTTCTTGGATGTTTATAAGTTATTCATGTTTAGAATAGCCACATTATGCTTAGAACTGATGGTCTGATTATTAGGGGTGAAAATATCCTAGAAACATGTTTTACAGAATGCTCATGCGCCTAGATAAGTGTTCATACATCTGAAATTGTCTTAGAAAGAATTAAATGTAAGTTATGTGCCAAAACAGTAGCTCATGCGCCCAAAAATTTGCCTTAGAAATGTTAAGTACAGCCCATGCGCCTGAACAGTGGCCGAGGTGATGAGTTTTATCACATGTAAAACACTTAGTTTAACCTTTTTCACTATAGAAAACGCAGCGGAATAAGAGGTTTAATACATGTTTTATAATCTGAAAATTTTGCCATATTAAACCACAAACAAAACTCAAGAATGAGGATCATAATCATATGTGAAATAATGTGCTATCAAACAAATCAAAACAACCATAGGGGGTACATAGAATCAACCTTTCTAGAACAAGATGATGTAGATGAAAATAGGTAGATAATGATGTTCTTGAATGTGTCTAGCCTTCAAAGGAGAAAGCCTCAAGAAGTGATACCCACAAGCCCTTCAAACACCTTGCTTGTTAGGATGCAACACCAAAGATAGCTCTTCCAACACCGAAATTTTCAGCCCCTTTTTCAGCTTCCAAAATCCCGAATTAGCCCTGGTTTTTGGAGGTTCTTTTGTTTGTAATTTTTAGAGAGAAGTGTGAATGAATGATGGAGTGTAAGAGAGGAGAACACATTTAAAACCAAGACAAAAGGCTGGTCCCAATGGCCCCTTTTGGGCGGCCGAAAGGTATGTCAAAAATGGGTTTTCCCCCCATTTTGTTTTTCACAATTTACTCTCTTAGCCCTTTAACTTTGTAAAATTAGAACCTCTTTTAATTTTATAACAATAACACACTTTTATTTATTATTATTTAACCAACTTAAATAATGAAAAAATAATATCTCATGAACAAACTATCCATATAGTATTGTTGTATTACAAAGCAATGTTTTAGAAAACCCATTTTCTAAATTGGTGTCAATGTTTATATGTATGATCCATCAACAAATAAACATTTATTGGTGATTTTTTAGCTTGTTATTGAGTATGACCCGACTTGGATCATAACATACTAACCACATCAATCTTGTATGTGTCTTGGGCATACAAGATCTAACAATCTCCCACTTTCACAAGATTCATAAAAGATTGATGCCAGCAGTAAATACCGCCTAACAACGGTTCACTACCCTTAATACGTATGACTAAGTGCCTTCAATAACATCATTTCCTTCAAGTACCATACTTGAAATGTTTTAGGTGAACCAATCATCTATCTTTTGTCACAGATGTCATGTTAAATCCTAGAGACACAGAGTGATCATTCTCCATTGATTTAAATTTATCAAGCCTTAGACATCTTACTCTCAACGAATAAGAGGACAAATCCCATCTTGATAACATACGTCTCTCACAATTACCTTATATCATACCTGAACTCAGACTTATGTACTGCCATGTTTCAGAACAGCAAAGAGATAAGTCAAAGTATAATATTCGGTAATATGAAGACCCAAATATGTGTCTCAGGTCAAACGATACCAAATGATGTTCGCCTTTACTCAAATTACTTATGATCAATCAAAAAAACTCCATGTAGTAATATTTGAGATGCAGGTCAGTCCAATATTTGCATCCCACAAATATCTATGAACTTTGTAGCAACCTTTTTCTCTACATTCCTATATGAATGTCTGCCAATCCAAGTTCATAATAACATTACCTTCATGCCGTTCCCACAAGCATGAACAACTACACATTCTGAGTAAATACTTTACTCATGGATTTTAAACATGTAAAATAGGAATATTAGTTGAATCATTATAACTGAATAATTCATTCAAGTAATAAAGGGTTACAATATCTCAATACAAAATTAAAGATCAAATCTAGTCACTAGAATATTGAAGTCCCATGGCACAAGCATGACTTTCATGCTTTGCCTTTTCAAGAAGCTTCGTGAGTGGATCCGCAATGTATTGATCCGTGTGAACTTTGCGAATACATATCTTTCCCTTTTCAACTTCATCCCTTATGTAGTTGAATCTTCGCTCAATGTGCCTTGTCTTCTGATGTGCACGAGGTTCTTTGATTTGAGCAATCGCACCCTCGTTATCACAAAGAATTTCTAGGGGGTCCTGAATGGAGGGACCACCCCTAGATCGGCAATGAACTTCTTTAACCATGCAGCTTCCTCAGCTGCTAATGAACAGCAATGTATTCTGACTCTGTAGTTGATAATGCCACCACATCTTGCTTACAGCTCTTCCAAGAGATTGCTCCTCCATTCAAGATGAAAATTTATCCCGATTGTGATCGTGAATCATCCCAATCAGTTTGGAAACTTGCATCCGTGTAACCCTTTACTACGAGCTCTTCTTCACCAGATCCGTAGATTAGGAACATATCTTTAGTCCTCCTAGGTACTTAAGTATGTTCTTAACACCATCCAATGACTGCTTCCAGATTTTGTTGATATCGGCTTGTCATGCTCAAGCGCATAACATGTTCGGTCTAGTGCATATCATTGCATACATGATGGATCCTATGGCAGACGCATACGGGATTCCCTTCATTTTGTCTTGTTCATCCTTTGAGCTTGGACATTGAGTCTTACTCAATATCGTTCCTCTTTGAATAGGTACGGTACCTTTCTTAGAGTTTTCCATCTTGAACCTTTTCAAGATCTTATCAATGTATGCACTTTGATTCAAACCTATCAACCGCCCTGATCTATCCCTATAGTTCTTTATTCCCAAAATATAGGCGGCTTCACCAAGATCCTTAATGGAGAAATAACTTCCAACCCAGGTTTTCACACCTTCCATGGTTGGAATGTCATTTCCAAATAGTAGGATGTCATCGGCATACAATACTAAGAAGATGGTGATGCTCCCACTAGCCTTCTTATATACACATGGTTCATCAGCGTTTTTGATGAACCCTAATTTGGTTATTTCTTCATCAAAACGGTGATTCCAACTTCTTGATGCTTGCTTCAATCCATAGATTGATTTCTTTAACTTGCATACTTTGTCAGGATGTTTTGAGTTGACAAAACCTTCAGGCTGAACCATATAGACATCTTCCTAAAAATATCCATTTAGAAAACCAGTTTTGACATCCATTTGCCAAATCTCATAATCATAATGAGCAGCTATGGCAAATAATATCCTAATAGACTTAGCATTGCAACTAGTGAGAAGGTTTCATCATAATCAACCCCTTGAGTTTGAGTGAAACCTTTTGCTACAAGTCTAGATTTATAAGTATCCAAGTTTCCATGCGTATCGGTTTTCTTCTTGAAAACCCACTTACTTCCAACTATCTTGGAGTTAAGAGGTGGTTCAACCAAGTCCCATACTTGGTTGTCATACATGGATTGCATCTCAACATTCATGGCTTCAAGCCATTTGTTACAATCCAAATTGGACATTGCATCATGATAGGTGGTTGGTTCATCTGAATCTACCACATAGCATCCATCTACGAAAAATCCATATCTTTCAGGTGGATTACAATTCTACCTACCATCTGCGAACGTTCTGTGTATTTGATCAACACTTGATCATTTTCAACATCCTCATGTTGAGTGCTAGTATCAACCAAACGTATATCGTTTGTGGTTATTGATCCTCCTCAAGATCCATAGTTCTACTACTAGTTCCTTCCGTAAGGAATTAGCTTCTAAGAACTCAGCCTTCTTGGCAACAAACTCCTTTTTTTCCAATGGATCATAGAAATAATATCCCATAGAATCTCTAGGATATCCAATGAAGATACACTTAGTGGAACGGCTTTCAAGCTTGTTTGAGGTGGGAGTCTTAACATAAGCCTCACAACCCCATACCTTTAAATATGACAGTGATGGAACCTTCCATGCCATATTTCAAAAGGTTTCGTTTCCACTTTCTTGGTTGGGGCCATATTCAAAATACGGGCCGCAGAGAGCAAAGCGAAACCAAAATGATAGAGGCAATGAGCTTCTAGCCATCATAGATCGAACCATATCTAATAGATTTCAATTTCTTCTCTCGGACACGCCATTATGTTGTGGTGTTCTAGGTGGAGAGATAGTTGTGGACAATACCACAACTTCTAAGATGAACTCTAAAAGCATCACTTAGGTATTCACCTCCTCTATCGGTGCGGAGAATTTTTATTTTCTTATTGAGTTGATTTTCTACTTCATTTTGGAAGATTTTGAACATTTCAAAAGCTTCATCTTTGTGTCTTAACAAGTATAGATAACCATATCGACTATAGTCGTTGGTAAAGGTAATGAAGTATCTTTCATGGTACCTAGTCATTGGCTTAAAGGGACCACATACATCCAAATGTATGATGCCTAATAAATGTTTTGCCCGTTCGGACTTTCCGCTTAAAGGTGCCTTAGTCATTTTACCTTGTAAACAAGATTCACATACATCGAATGAATCATATTCATTTGCTTTTAAAAGACCGTTCTTTTGAAGTGTTTGTATGCGCTTCTGTTGATATGACCAAGACGCAATGCCAAAGATAGGTATCACTCAAATCGAATTTGAGTTTCTTAGTGTCTTCTGGTACAATGAGCTATCACATAATGTGTTTTCACGAACCAATTCATAAATACCATTAACAGGAATAGTTTTAAAATAAAATATGCCATTTAAAGATACATGAATTTCATTCTCAATAAATGACAAAACATAACCATATTGGTCTTAATTGGGCAACATAAATAATGTTCCTAGTCAAACTAGGAGCATACAAAATATTGTTCAAAATACTTCAAACCATTTGGAAGCTTCAAGATGTAGTCCCCTCGGCCTTCAACTTGAACTTTTGCCCCATTGCCCATGAAGAGGCTCGCATCCCCTTTCTTGAATTCCTTACTTATTTTGAAACCCCTGCAATAAGTTGTAAATATGAGTTCCACAGCCGGTATCCAATACCCATGTATTAGAGGATATTAAATTTAGACCAATATGGATCATGAAACATGTACTTGAGATTTGCCCGGCATCCCTCTTTGCTTGCAACTTTTTGAGATGGACTGGGCAATTCTTGCCCAATGTCCAATCTCCCCAGACTTAAAGCATGGGTGATTTGAAGCAACCTTTTGCTTCTTCTCCGCTGGTTTGGTGGTGGCGCTCTTACCACTCCCTTTCCCTTTCCCCTAATGTGCCCTTTACCTTGGCAACATTTGCCTTGGGTGCGGGGTGAGGCCTCTTCTTGTTCCCACCTTCATTGATGGTGAGAACGGGTAAAACCCTTTTACCCATGGCCGCCTCAGTAGTTTTGAGCATAGAGTGAAGCTCACTTATGTTCTTGTCCCAGCCGTTCATGTTATAATTCATGACAAAACTGTCAAACCTTTTGACAAAGAGTCGAGGATCAGAGCCATAGCCAACTCTTTTGAGACGGGACAATTCAACCTTGAGGCGGTCAATATGGCTTTTCATCTTAAGTAAATAAGATGAAATAGATTGGGTTTCGTCCATACAAAATGCATGGAGTGCTCGAACCGTTTCGAAGCGCTCAACCTGTTCTGTTGTTGGAACGTTTCCTTCAACTGGGTTATCATGTCGTAAGCTCCATGATGTTCATACTCCTTTAGGAGATCTGGAGTCATACTTGCCAACATAAGGAAAGACACTTGGACAGAGTCCTCACTGTATTTCACCCAATTATTATAAGCCTCGTCATCATCCTCACTAGGTTGATCAGGAATCAGATCGTCTAATATGTATGATCGTTTCTCTTGCTTAAGAACAATTCTCAAGTTTCGAAACCAATCAATAAAATTATTATAGTTTAGACGCTCCTTTTGGTGAATGGTTCTTAGTGATAGTGAGTGACGGTCGGGATTTCATTGTTATCATTATTGTTGGTGGCCATCTACAAAATATATAACAAAGTCCAATTTTAGTAATCTCGATATTGTTCATATTTTAATAATTAAAACCCCTTTTAAGTGTCTTACACAATTTAAATCTAGAATCCAATGTTACATTTAAATAGTGGTTAGGTTACCTTTATCCCATTATTTAAATTACAAGGTAGTCAACGTTTTGACAATTGCAACCCTTTGCATCTTCTAGGGTATGGGGTCAAATTTAAACATCATATGTATTGTCAGCATGTCGATCCCATCAACACCTTTGTAAACCATATTGTAGGTGATCCATTTAATATGGTTTGCAAATCAAGTTATCGTACTTGCACACACTGTGAGTTTTCCAACATAAGTGGTTACGTGACCTTTATCCCACAAATATGGTATCCCCACCTCAAGTCACAAGTTCCTTAAAATGGTTAGGGGACCTTCATCCCATTATGAGTTTCCAAATGACTCAAGTATTGTGCAAAAGGATGGTGTTAAACTTGTTTAAAGGGATTTAAGTTTCATAATCTTAGTTTAGAAAACTCTATGTACCTTATATTTGCATGCTTTCAAATACAAGGTACCCTATGGTTCACTTTTATTAAAACCTCTTTTATTAAAACCATTAATCCTTTCAATAACCTTTTATTAACCACTTAATGATAAAGAACCAACAAAATTCAGCTTGTTAAGTTTGTTAATGAGTTTGTAATGCATATCCAAATATCAACCAAACAATCAAACAACAAACATCCAAACAAGCATAATATATAAACATGAGTGCATAACCATAGCCACTAAGTTGACCACACTTGTTTGCCATCACAAGTGTTGTCATAAGGTCTTTCCTAAGGGTAAAGATGACACATCAAGATGTGTCCATGAACTCCCACTTGAATCCACATCCAAATGCTTCAAGTGTCCATGTCTTTTGTGTCCTTCTTTGAGTCTTCATCTTGTGCATCTTCTTTTACAAAATTCATATCCTAATACAATTTTTATAAAAAAGAAATGCACCTAATCTATTTATTACATATCCAAATGAATAAATAAATTACAACCCAAGATATTAAATACAATTACAACCCTTTCAAGAACAAATCAACATGAACAAAACACAATCAACCAAAACCATCACATAAGGCCAAGGCTATGTTATGCACCATAATATATAACACATCCAACATCCAAGAACAGCAAATAATCTCTTATTTCAGCCCTAAAGTTTCAGCCAACATAAACTAAAACCTTAAGGTTGTCCAAACAACATAATCAACCATTTGACATAATTCTTTCAAGGTTATACTAAAGCATGCAAGATTAACCTTGAAACACAAGGGATTCAAATACCCACTACAAAACAGCCCCTAATGGGTTGAAAAGGTCCATAAAAACTAACTTTTCAAGACCTTTTGAAGCACACATTCCACATAACCGGCTCTAGATGCCATTGATGAGTTTTGTCACATGTAAAACACTTAGTTTAACCTTTTTCACTATAGAAAACGCAGCGGAATAAGAGGTTTAATACATGGTTAATAATCTGAAAATTTTTCCATATTAAACCACAAATAAAATTCAAGAATGAAGATCATAATCATATGTGAAATAGTGTGCTATCAAACAAATCAAAACAACCATAGGGGCTACATAGAATCAACCTTTCTAGAACAAGATGATGTAGATGAAAATAGTTAGATAGTGATGTTCTTGAATGTGTCTAGCCTTCAAAGGAGAAGGCCTCAAGAAGTGATACCCACAGGCCCTTCAAACACCTTGCCTATTAGGATGCAACACCAAAGATAGCTCTTCCAAAACCGAAATTTTCAGCCCCTTTTTCAGCTTCCAAAATCCGAAATTAGCCCTGGTTTTTGGAGGTTCTTTTGCTTGTAATTTTTAGAGAGAAGTGTGAATGAATGACAGAGTGTAAGAGAGGAGAACCACACTCAAAGACCAAGATAAAAGGCTGGTCCCAATGGCCCCTTTTGGGCGGCCGAAAGGTATGTCAAAAATGGGGTTTTCCCCCCATTTTGTTTTTCACAATTTACTCTCTTAACCCTTAACTTTATAAAATTAAAACCTCTTTTAATTTTATAACAATAACACACTTTTATTTGTTATTATTTAACCAACTTAAATAATGAAACAAATAATATCTCATGAACAAACTATCCATATAGTATTGTTGTATTACAAAGCAATGTTTTAGAAAACCCATTTTCTAAATTGTTGTCAATGTTTATATGTATGATCTCATCAACAAATAAACATTTATTGGTGTTTGTTTAGCTTGTTATTGGGTATGACCCGACTTGGATCATAACGTACTAACCACATCAATCTTGTATGTGTCTTGGGCATACAAGATCCAACACCATGCGCCTAGAAATGTTAGTCGGATGACTAAGTGTAGGGCCATGCACCCCAATAGTGCCTATGCGCCCAAGTGACCCATGCGCCTAAGTGTTCATGCGTCTGAATAGTATCCATGCGCCTAGATTAGGCTGGAATTTAGCAAGTGTTCAGACGTCCAGGATTCCCTATGCCCCTGAACAGTACCCATGCGCCTGAAAGTGGCCCATGCGCCTAATTGTTCCCCATGTGCCTGAATAGTGTCTAGGCGCCTGCATAGTGCCCATGCGCCTAGGACTTAGAATATTTTTCTGATATTTGGGGAAAATGTGTAAAGTAGGCTTTGACTTGGGAAATTCCCGGGGGACTATATAAGTTGACTCTTGGGGTCATAGATGGTATGAGGGGCATGTTATGCATTGTGATTAATGCTTATGATGATGATGTTGTATAAATATGCATGATGTATGTTGTGTATGTGTGATGCCCTGTGTGATGATGTGTGAATGATATGTTATGTTATGTTCCTATGATAATGAATGTTTATCTTTCCATGGCTTTACATGCTATGTTAATGAATGAACCGAAAGTATTACGTAATGTAAAGTGTAAGATAATTAAATAGGAACATGATGAATGAATACATGCATTAACAAATGAATGAATGTAAAAATTCTTGCAAGCAAATGTATGCAGGTCCACACCCAATGAAGGTGTTAGCTCAACTGTGTGCGGGTTAGCTACCACAAAAGGATGCACACGGGGTCCAATCCTTGTGATTGACCATATGTGTGACATCCGGTAAATTTCCGTTACCAAACTCCGTTAGTTCCGTTAAGTCTTGTATACACGTGTCGTGAGCACACACTAGTTGTCGTTTAACGTTGGTGACCTAATAATAATGGATAATGTTAGTTTGATGTGAATCTAATTGATTATGTGAGTATTGGGTTATGTTATGTGTTTACACATTTATAAAAGGTAATTAGAAAATTAATCGCGTAACGCGGAAACGTGCCTATTGTTCGTATGTCTTGTGTTTTTATAAAGATAAGATATATAATGATTTTCATAAGTTTATATCTTTATATTATGAAGTTAAAAACACTTTACAAAGAGTTTAAAGCCTAGTTTTTATAAAATACAAATTACAAGGCTAAAAGGGTAAATATGTAAATTAAAATTAAATAAAACAAAACCCTAGCCCCAAGCCACCCTTCGGCCGCGATCTCCCATCTAAACCCATCCCTTTGCGAAAATCAGCCAAGAACAAGCATCAAAACCTCAATTTGATTCGATTACAAGGCATACAACACGTAGGAATCATTAATTGCAAGTTAATACACGTTTAAAGGTTAGATTTTTCATGTTTTTGTGAGTTTTTGTTTAGGGCCGAACCTTAATTCGTGAATTGGCCTTCATGGAGTCGAAATTGATGTTGGTTGATGATGTTAGTATGTAGTTAGATTGTATACATGTTAGTTAACGTTGATTATGCATGAATTCTATGTTTTTAGTGGATTAATCATCAACCTTGTGTATGAAACAAACCCTAATTCGAAAATGCCATGATATGCATGATGGATGATTGTTTGATGAATGTTTGTTGATTAATAGGTTGTATGAATGTTAAAATACATTGATTATGCAAGAAAGTTGGCATTTTGATGCATTGTTCATAGGTTACTAAGAATAGTAACTTTATTTTGCATGTAATGTTGAATTATGGATGGTATGATGTTATGGATGAATTCATGATGATGATTAGATGCTAGATTGTTGTTAGGAATGCTAGAAATCTTTAATTTGATGTTGTTGTTCATAGGTTGCCAAAAGTAGAAACTTTTGTTATGAAGATTGTTAGATTATGGTGTTTAGGTGTTGTTGATCATGTCTAGATATTGTATGGAGCTTGAAATGGTATAATTATGATGAATTCATGAATACATTGGATGGTTGATAGTTGTGGAATGTACTTTCCCAAAAGGAAAACTTTATTTGCCTAAAGTCTGAAAAATGATAGTTTGAACATGTTTGGGATGTTAGGAACATGTTAGTATGATCATGGATAGATTCTAATGTGGTAGAACATGGTAATTTGGTTGTATGTAATGTCGGGGTATTCATGAATGATATTTGGACATTTATGATCATGTATGATTTGGATGTTGTTTAGTAGGGGACATCATGTTGGGACTGGTAATGATTGTTGGAATGGTGTTGAATGCAATGCATATGGATAATGAATATGGTTATGATCATCATACACGCGTGCGAATCTGAGGCCCCTACTTAGTAGGATTGGCAGGGTTAGGATGTGAAGTCGTGAGTGGCTTCACATGGCATGTAGTGAGTGGTTTGATCTCTGTGTGACATGTTAGTTGTGTATAACTAGTGGTTATGTTAACGTTCTAGATTCGCATGACTGTATGATACTGGTTGAATGATGATCTAAGTGTTACACCTGGATGATATAGCATACATATGATCTATTTGAATGTTAACAATACATAACATATGTGTATGATTACTTGAATGGTTTACACACATAAAGTCACAACGGGTCAAACGGGTCAACTAGGTAAAACATTGTCTGTTTGTTTGAAATCTTGAGTCCTTAGTTGTAGTGTACTTAGGGTCACATGTTCTTTGATACACGTACTCATGCACTATATGATCTAGGTGACCTCTGAGGGTTTCTGTCTATTCTGTTTGACAAGTCAAACCCTGTGTATCTAAACGCATATGAGGTGAGTTCATGCCCCATTTATTTACTCTCTTTGGGGGAGATAGAATACTGGTAATTCACGAACGCTGTATGTATTTAAGTTATGTACAATATTATATAGTGTTGATATCATGGGAAAAGTCCTCACACTTTCGAATTGTTTATACTGGTTAGCGGGGAATTTGGGTAGTACTACTGAGTCTGACGAGCCACACCTGTGTGACTCGAGGTCAACCGGGTGCAAGTTGTCCTAATGAACATGTCACGACTTGTTAAGTCATGGCAGGAGGCAACAACGTAACACAGTCAGCTTCTATTGCGAAATCATATGAAATAATATTTATTGTTAATGGACTATCTATGTTACAATACGCTACTTGTACATCTAATATTAAACTGTGTATATTTGAATATCTCTTGAACTCACCAACCATTGTGTTGACATTTTTAGTATGCTATTCTCAGGTCATTAGCTTGCTTGCCATAGGAGACCGCATGGTCCACATTCTATGACACGGTCTTGAAGACAATTTTACCATTTTAATAGTTATGATTACTCTTTTGGGATTGGCACGGTTTTGCAAAATATACTTTTACTACTTTGGGCTATTTTCAAAACGCTTCGCACTCTTTAATTATTTAGTTTGGATTAATTCATTAAATTATGGCATATAGAGTCGTTCTGAGTAACTATTGCTGTGATCCTGGTTTGTTCACACGCCTCGTGGTAAACCTCCGCAAGTGGATTTTGAGGGTGTGATAGACTGGTATCAGAGCCATTGGTTAAAGGGAACTAGGTTGCATACGCACTAGACTATAACCGCACAGAGTTAATTAGTTACTGTGCCTTATTCTCATCTACTGTTACTCATTGGCATACACGTCACACTCTCTGCAGCATGGTATCATCTTCGAGAGAGCTCGGGGAAACGACCGAATCACCTACACGATCTGAATCCCCACCTCCCGCATCTGTACCTGATGATGGATTCGATTGGCCCCGACTGGCTTATCCCCGAGAGGAGATTGACTGGGATCACCTATTTCATTGATGAAGCGTGACCCTCCGCGAGACTGGCGTTCCTATCCTAGATTTGTTGACCATATCATGTTTAGGGAGCGTTACCTGTCCCAAAGCCAAGGACTAGGAACAATGCCAATCAACCCATGCCTTCACTCCCACGGAACGGCGAAGTCCAACGAGCAACTTATTGCTGCACTAATGGCTGCACTGGATACAGAACAACATAGGGTAAGAAGGCTCACGGGTGATGTCTGTACACTACAGCAAGAGGTGTACAACCTGAGACATCAATTGGATGAACTCGAGGAAGAACACGGGAAGAGCCTGAACGGTTGTCACATATGCAAGATGGTTTATGGCACTCCAAGGGGCGTGACTGCTCGTGAACAGCGGGACGCCTTAGCTGATAATAGATTGGCATTTTAGAAGCTCAACTAGCGGCACTTCAGATTGCAATAGCTCTGCTCCTGCAGCAGACCCTGAGGATGAGGAGGATCCCGAGGAGGGGACCCGAGGAAGTGGAAACGGAGGAGATGGAGGATGATAGTGATGGTCAGATATTGTTGATTGACTTCTTTATATGACTTAGACTACGTAGTGTTTTCTTTTGAAACCTATGTGGGAAGGGGTTGTTTCCCACACGAACGACAAACTTCAATTTTGACATTGCTAAATACATTGTGACTCATTTGCAATTTATTTACTTTGGTTATTATTTTTGTTATGAATGTTGTGGTTGTGATGATACGCTATTTCTTTTGTTTACTATTTACTACGCTTCAATGAGTTAAAATGTTTGATGTTACTCATTATTGTATTTGTGAATGTAAAGTGAAAAGATGGATGCCCGTGGACGTGGACGTGGACGTGGTCGTGGATGCGACGTGGACGTGGCACCGGAGAACAGGGTGGTGGTGCTATTAACATGACTCCCGCAGAATTGGTTGCTCTAATTAATGAGCATGTTCAGGCTGCAGTGGCTGTTGCCCACACGGGTCAGCCAGCAGGTAAACAATGACAGAAAGATAAATCTGATATCCTTTGTAACTGTAGGGGATGTCTGATTAATGTGTGTTGTGTTTAAAACAGGACCACCAGTGTGTACATACAAGTCCTTCATGGACTGTAAACACACACCTACAGTGGTACAGAGGGTGCTGTGGGCTTGTACGCTGGTTCGAGAAAACTGAGTCCGTTTTCTCCAAATGTAACTGTCAACAGCGATCAAGTAAAGTAAAGTATGCCACCAGGACTTTAGAGGGTGCTGCTTGTCTTGGTGGAACGCGCAAGTCCAGATGCTTGGACAAGCGATGGCGAATGGGCTTCCATGGGATGAGTTCAAAGCAATGATGACCGAGGAGTACTGTCCTCGCAGCGAAGTACAGAAATTAGTGATGGCGTTCTGGCAACTGAAAATGCAGGGCTCGGAAATTGAGGCTTACACCACCAGAACCCATGAACTAGCAACTTTGTGCCCGGGAATGGCGAATGAGGTGCATAAAAGGATAGAGCATTACATACGGGGATTGGTACCTAAAACCTAGAGTCTGGTAACTGCTTCAATCCAGCCACAATTCAGCAAGCCATCCAGCTAGCTCACAGGCTAACTGACCAAGCCATGGAGCAAGGACGTCTACCCAAACGGGGCGCTGTGGCAAGCATGCCCGACAAAAAAAGAAAGTGGGATAATTCAAACAACACCAAAGCATCATCATCTTCCAATGGTCAACCTCAATCTCAACAACAACAACAGCCGGTTCAGCAGCAACAGAGGTTTGACAATAACCGTAACTCCAACCAGACGCCTGCAATAATCAAGGAGCCAGTGGTTATGGTGGGAGACATCCGAAGTGTACTCGGTGTAATTACCATCATGTGGGAAGGTGTGATAGCTTCAAGTGTCAACGTTGTGGAAAAATTGGACACGCTGCAAAGGATTGTCGTGGTGAACTGATGAGGAGGCCACAACAACCTCAAGAAACTCCCAAGGGTTGTTTTGAATGTGGGAAAGAAGGGCATTACAAGCGAAACTGCCCACAACTAAGGAGGAACGAAATGGCAACAACAACAACAATACCAACAACCACGGTAACAACAACAACAATGGTAATAATAACAACAATGGTGGAAATGGTACTGGAAATGGCGGCAATAAAGATGGAGCCAAGGGGAGAGCCTTCGTCATTGGCTCAGGTGAGGCTCTAAATGATCCCACAAACTGTACGGTAGATTCCCTGTTAATGGTTGTTTTGCTACGGTACTATTTGATACTGGAGCCGATAGGAGTTTTGTGTCCTTAAAGTTCTGTAGTCTTTTAAGTGATATACCCTCTGCTTAGAATCTAAATACACGGTGGAATTAGCCGACGGTAAACAAATCCATGTAACGCATATCCTTAAAGACTGTAGGATAGAACTTGCTGGTTATACTTTCGCTATAGATCTCATGCTTGTTACACTGGGAGTTTTGATGTTGGATAGGCATGGATTGGCTCTCTAGCAAGCAAGCGGAAGTCATATGTCACGAGAAGATCATACAGATCCCGGTTGGTGATCAAAATCCTTCCGTCAGAGGTGATAGAAGTGGTGCTGTGATAGGCATCATCTCATATATGAAAGCCCAAAAGTTGTTACGAAAGGGCCGTGTGGCTATCCTAGCACTTGTAACAGAACAAGCAGGTAGGAGAAAAGAGCATGGAGGATATTCCCGTAGTACGCGACATTTCCGGAGGTGTTCCCAGAGGATCTTCCTGGATTACCACCGCACCGTCAAGTGGAATTCCAGATTGAGTTGACTCCCGGCGCACCTCCGATTATAGGGCACCCTATCGATTAGCATCGAACGAACTACAGGAGTTGTCGTCACAACTTCAGGAGCTTTTGGATAAGGGCTTTATTCGACCTAGTACATCACCTTGGGGAGCTCCTGTTCTCTTTGTAAGAAGAAGGATGGCACATTCCGGATGTGCATCGATTATCAAGAGTTAAACAAAGTAACATTCAAGAACCGATACCCTTACCTCGTATTGACGATGTTCGATCAACTTCAAGGATCAAGCTTTTACTCGAAGATTGACTTGAGATCTAGTTATCGTCAACTCAGAGTTCGAGAAGAAGACATTCCCAAGACTGCGTTTCGTACTCGTTATGGTCATTATGAGTTCTTAGTCATGCCTTTTGGGTTGACTAATAGACCTGCTGTGTTCATGGACCTCATGAACCGCGTGTGCAAACCTTATCTTGATCTGTTTGTCCTTGTGTTCATCGATGATATACTGATATTCTAGGACCAGGAGGAGCATGAAGAGACACTTACGAATGATCTTGGAACTGTTGAAAAATGAGCAGCGTATGCAAATTCTCAAAGTGTGACTTTTGGATAAGAGAAGTGCAATTTCTAGGTCATTATGTTAATGAGAAAGGAACACGTTGATCCTGCCAAAATTAAGGCGATAAAGAATTGGACTACACCCAAAACGCCAAGCGAGATAAGACAATTTCTAGGATTAGGGATATTACCGCCGATTCATAGAAGGATTTTCTAAGATCACAACCTCTCACCACCTTGACTCACAAAGGAACGACATACAATGGAGGAGAGTCAAGAATCAGCTTCAATTATTAAAACGAAAACTCTGTACTGCCCCGATATTAGCATTACCAGAGGGAACAGATGACTTTGTGGTGTATTGCGATGCATCCATTCAAGGATTGGGTTCTGTCTTGATGCAACGAGATAGGTGATAGCCTAAGCCTCGAGACAACTAAAGGTTCATGAGAAGAACTATACCAACCATGACTAGAATGGGGTGCAGTGGTTTTGGCTTAAAGATCTGGAGACATTACTTGTACGGTACCAAGTGCACTATCTACACCGATCACAAGAGCCTTCAACATATCTTTGACAAAAAGAGTTGAATATGAGGCAGCGACGTTGGGTGGAACTACTAAATGATAATGATGTGCAATTAAGTATCATCCAGGAAAGGCGAACATAGTTGCCGATTCTTTAAGCAGAAGGAAATAGCTAAACCCTGACGGGTGCGAGCTTTACAGCTTAATCAGTACCAAATGCTCCGAACAAGTTAAGGAGGCACAGATAGAAGCTTTAAAAGTGGAAAATATTAGTTTGAGTTGTTAAGGGAATGGATAAGCAGCTAGTGGTGAAAGAGGATGGATTTGGTATTTCATGGATAGGCTTGGGTGCTGTTCATGGAAATCTGAGAGATTTAGTTGATGAGCGAGGCACACAAATCTAAGTATTTATATACATCCTGGATCCGACAAGATGTATCATGACCTAAAGGCTCACTATTGGTGGCCAAACATGAAAGTGGAATGTAGCTACGTATGTGAACAAGTGTTTGGACCTGCTCGAAGGAAAGTAGAATATCAAAACCATCCAGAATGTTACAACAACCCGAGATTCCAATATGGAAATGGGAACAAATTCCATGGATTTTATTACTAAGCTACCCCGGACTATACTGGTTGTGACACGATTTGGGTATTGTGGTTCGATGACAAAGTCTGCTCATTCTTGACAATGAAGGAAACGATAAGATGGAGAAATTAACCGATTGTACCTTAAGGAGATCGTTTCAAGACATGGAGTACGATCTCAATTATTTCCGATCGTGACGCTCGTTTCACGTCACATTTCTGGCAATCGTTGCAGAACTCTTTGGGTACACGATTGGATATGAGTACTGCATATCATCCAAAGACGGATGGTCAGAGTGAGTGTACTATACAGACGTTGGAAGATATGCTACGTGCTTGTGTGATTGACTTCGGGAATAACTGGGAAATTCACCTGCCATTGGTGGAGTTTTCTTATAACACAGTTATCATACTAGCATACAGGCAGCACCTTTCGAGGCGCTGTATGGAGAAAATGTCGATCACCGGTTTGCTGGGCAGAAATTGGTGATAGTCAGATAACAGGTCCCGAGTTATTCATCAGACGACTGAGAAGATTACACAGATACAGAACCGTATGACTGCAGCGCGAGACAGACAAAAGAGTTATGCTGACAAGAGACGGAAACCTTTAGAGTTTCAGGTTGGTGACAAGGTTTTGTTGAAAGTCTCACCATGGAAGGCGTAGTTCGGTTTGGCAAACGAGGGAAACTAAATCCGAGTACGTTGGACCATTTGAGATAATGGAAAGAATAGGTCCAGTAGCCTATCGATTAACCCTACCTAATTCGCTAAGTGGAATTCATGATGTATTTCACGTGTCAAACCTGAAGAAGTGCATAACTGATGAAACGACGGTCGTACCACTAGAAGAAATTCAAGTGGATGAACGATTGCGTTTTACTGAAGAACCAGTTGAGGTGATGGACCGTGAGGTGAAAACACTTAAGCAAAGCAAGATACCTATTGTTAAAATCCGTTGGAATTCGCGACGTGGACCGGAATTCACATGGGAACGGGAAGAGCAAATGAAGCTTAACTACCCTCAACTATTCGAAGGGACGATGCCAGCAGACGAAGGTATTGATTTAAATTTCGAGACGAAATTTCTTTCAACATGGGGATGATGTGAAAACTCATCCAAAACTCACTCGATTTCGATTTCCGTGTGCCAATGCAGTAGACCAGTGATGGAACACTCTCACCATGTAACGCAATTTTTCGGGACGAAATTGTTCAACATGGGGATAATGACATGCGGTAAATTTCCGTTACCAAACTCCGTTAGTTCCGTAAGTCTTGTATACACGTGTCGTGAGCAACACTAGTGTCGTTTAATGTTGGCGACCTAATAATAAGGATAATTTTAGTTTGATTGAATCTAATTGATTTTGAGTATTGGGATATGTTTATGTGTTTACACATTTATAAAAAGTTAATTAGAAAATTAATCGTGTAACGCGGAAACGTGCCTATTTGTTCGTATGTCTTGTGTTTTTATAAAGATAAGATATATAATGATTTTCATAAGTTTATATCTTTATATTATGAAGTTAAAAACACTTTACAAAGAGTTTAAAAGCCTAGTTTTTATAATACAAATTACAAGGGCTAAAAGGGTAAATATGTAAATTAAAATTAAATAAAACAAACCCTAGCCCCAAGCCACCCCTTCGGCCGCGATCTCCCATCTAAACCCCTCCCTTTGCGAAAATCAGCCAAGAATAAGCAGCAAAACTTCAATTGATTCTATTACAAGGCATACAACACGTAGGAATCATCATTGCAAGTTAATACCGTTTAAAGGTTAGATTTTTCATGTTTTTGTGAGTTTTTGTTTAGGGCCGACCCCTAATTCGTGAATTGGCCTTCATGGAGTCGAAATGATGTTGGTTGATGTTGTTAGTATGTTAGTTTAGATTGTATTCAAGTTAGTTAACGTCAATTATGCATGAATTCTATGTTTTTAGTGCATTAATCATGAACCTTGTGTATGAACAAACCCTAATTCGAAAATACCATGATTATGCATGATGGATGATGTTTGATGAATGTTTGATGATTAATAGGTTGTATGAATGTTAGAATACATTGATTATGCAAGAAAGGTAGGATTTTGATGCATTGATTAATATGAATGTACGTAGGTAGTATTATGTATGTATTTACATATGTATGTATGTACGTATGTATGTATGTATGTATGTACGTATGTATGTATGTACGTATGTATGTATGTAAATTTGTATATATGTACGTAGTATGTATGTACTTAGGAAGTATGTACGTACGTATGTATGTACGTACGTAGGTACGTACGTACGTAGGTATGTACATACGTAGGTATGTACGTACGTATGTATGTACGTACGTATGTATATGAGGTATGCATGTACGTACGTATGTCTGTAAGTATGTATGAATGTTTGTAGGTAGCATGTATGTATGTATGCATCTATGTATGTATGTATGTATGTATGTATGTATGTATGTATGTATGTATCTATACGACATCCATCACCACAAGGTCCATCAATTAACGTGGTTTCCGTTAACTTTTCTTGAACGTTCATTCCTCATCCTTATAAACTATTCGTGTGGATATCATACCTGCTTAATATCGACTTTATTCTTGTGATCTCATCGTAAATGTATGCTATCTTTAAAACTTTTACAATTTTCATCATCGTTATCACTAAATATACCATTTTTATGTAATATTATTGACATTAATAAACCATTTTTAAGTTACCAATATCATTAATTACATTTTATCATTAATATAACTAGCCTATTAAAGTCGTTCCAATCGAAACAAATTTGGGAACTCGGGGGCTAAGTGCAAGGACCAAATGTGACATTTTGCCAAACTAGGACTGGGTATAAATACCCATATTCCAGCCGTAGCCTCCATTCATCTTCTTCTTCATCATCTTCTTCTCCTCTCACTTCTCCTCCTCCTTGCACCAAAACCGCTTATTTTCTGTGTGTTTTCCACCGGCAAGACCTGGGCTACACCTGAGTCTACTCCTTTCTTGCATGTAGAAGACCTTGGTCGTCCTCTTTTTTGCTTGTTTATTCTATTCTTTCAGGGTTCGGGTGCTCGGGGCCAACCCGAGCACATGAGGTCGTGTGGGTGCGTGTGATGTCTTTCTGCGTGTTCTTCTTGGTTTTGGTGTGTTTGAAATATGTTTCTGGAAGTCCTTGTGGTGTAAATCTCGTGCACGGAGCAGCCAAGGCTGCTATGCACTTCTGCAGTCGCGAACCTGCTATTCTGACGATTGAGTCTGCCGTGCGACTGAGCCGTGCGACTGAGTTGTGAGACTGGGGTGTCGTGCGATGTGTGTGTATGCGTGTGATTGAGTCTATGTGGATGAATGATGCGTTGTGATTGAGTCAATGTGGATGAATGTGTGCGATTGTACGTGTATCGCACGACCAAATGCCTAGTCACCCGAATGGGGTTCAGTCGTACGAATGAAGCTGATTCATAGAATGAAGGTTGATCGTGTGTATGGATGTTGATCGTGCGATTGGTGCTGTGGGTACGACTGAATGCTGAGTCGTACGAATGAAGGTTCAATCGTACGAATGAAGCTGATTCGTACGAATAAGGGTTGATTCGTGCGGATGGAGTGTTTGCGTCGTCTGTCTGGTCATGTCCTGCGATTGGAGTTGTTGTGTGTGAATTCCTTCTTGTGTGTGGTGTGTGTTTGTCGGTGATGATAAGGTGACATCGACACAGTTACCATTGCTAATGACAACATTAAAGTTAACACTATAAAACTTACTATGTATTGACAAATCAATCAATGTTAACATTTTCACAATTATCAAGAACTGATTGTAACCACTAATATCTACTAAGTACTTCTCTATACAATGAACCTTTACACTAATATCATTGGCAATGGTGACGATTTCAGTACTTGGATCTATATAAGGTCTGATACGCCTGTCTGCTTGTGTGTGTTCCACGCGACCGAACCGATACACCCCAGCCGACCGAGCGTTACTATTTCATCATACATATCATTATGCTTACTATAACTATCATAGGTGATTGATCGTTTTTGCATACAACATTGGAAACTTTGATCATTCATACTTACCACTTAACAATGAGTTTCGTGGCCCCTTTTTTTTTACGCTTTAAGAACATTCAATCATTTACCAACATGGGGAAAAGTATGCTCACCCATTTTCTTCATGCTATAACTTACATATAATTTACCTACTTGGAATCAACGTGATACTGTTTTATGAGTACATATCTGATACATGCTTGAGTTCGGTGTGTGGTACTTTGTTTACAACCATTTAATTCTGGTGTTGGAACCGACGGATAGGTATTGGTAGTACTACTGGGTTGACACCCCTACTCTTTTGTTTGTGGTATATAGAGTTAGTACCAACAGTGGCCCTTGGGTGAATATATTCCGACAAGATTCTGTGTGTACGTCATTAGTTTGGTTGTAAAGCTCATTGTCATGAGATTTTGCTTACTTATAACTGTATTCATGGTATTCCACAACAATTACTATACTACATCATTCTTATTTACTATTTAACTACCTAACAACCAACAATTTTGTTGACCATTTTGAGCATATCTTTCAGGTGACATGCTAATTGAAGATCTAGGTGGGCTACCTTAGTGGAGACCCCAGGATGCATTTTTAGACTAAACATACTGAAAACATTCAGTTTGGAACATTTTGTAGTCTGATTAAACATATCATTCTTTTGATACTTGTTCCTGGGTTGGGGAATTACAACACAATGTTATCTTCATTGGATGACGTGAATCATTTATCATGTTACGCTTATTGCTATGTTGGCGTGAATATTGACTAAACACGACACAAGTCTCCTTGGGTGGGGGTCGTCATGACACGCTTTGTCATCATTACTTATATTGCATCTCTATGTTTACCATGGGTTATGACGATCCCGTCTCGTTACATACCCGTGTTTCTTCTTTTAGCGGGGGTGACAGACTGGTATCAGAGCTATTAGTTAGAAAGAGTAGGCAATTCCCTTGCCTAGACTAAACCTAGGAAACTTCATGTAGATTTGCATGCTAGGGTTAGTGCCATTTTGTATCTCATGTGTTCTTTGTTACTTGTTTGTTTATCTATCTGCCTTGTGATCTATTCACCCTATGAGAGAGCCCTTATGCTCACTCCTTATGGGATGCTTCTATTAGATCTTCCGTTCCCTCTGCGCGTCGGGTTATTTTATTAAATTCGGGTATTAAGCCGAAGAGATCTTCACAGATCATGCGAATGCGCTTGACCACGGACATTTGGATGACCTAGGAGGTATGTCTGAAACCTCGAAAGAGGAGGAGATAGACAACCCCCGCAGACTAAACGTGATTATATGCATGGATTTGCAATTTTGTTGATGGAATATTGTTGGAACATTACCCATTCGTGGTTGAGAACTACAACACGGCTTGCATGTGATGTGTGGTAAAATAAGTGTGATATTAACTTGAAATGCTGGACTTTGATGAGTGGTATGGATGATTACTTTGAAATGGTTAAAGCTTATGTGTTTACTACTTTTGTGATTAGAAAATGCCGCCTCGAAGAGTTACTTGCAGCAACAGTAAATGAAGTGAAGCCCTAAGGGCAGAGGAAGAGGCAAAGGTAGAACTTGAAGAGCAAGTGATGGTCCTGCCAGTACCATTCAGGAATAGGAAACTCTGACATGGCAGCTCTGATCGCTCAACAGCTGGCCGCACTGATGCCGACTATAGTGGACCAAGTGAGCGATGCTCTTCAGAATCACCACCCCCATGGGGATGGTGGCAATGATATGATGTGAGGATGCATAAAGAGGTCAAGGTGGGATTGAAACCGAGTGGGAGATGGGAACCTGACTAGGAATGAGAGTAATTAGGAAACCGGGAATGGTGGAACAGCCGTAATGAGACTAGGGTTGTTAGTACAAGACGGGAATGTTCATACAAGGAATTTGTGGCTTTTAAACCGAAAGAATTCGATGGAAGAGGTGGAGCGACAGCCCTAATCAGATGGCTTGAGAAGCTGGAGGCAGTGATCGATATCAGCGAGTGCCTCGAATTCCAGAAAATCAAGTATGCCACGTGTTCATACAGGGCAAGGCGCTAACTTGGTGGAAACACTAGGTTCAGGCTAAGGGAAGAGAATCAGCGATGCAAATGTCATGGGATGAGTTTAAGGCCCTAATCACTGAGGAGTAATGCCCCCTTAATGAGATGCAGAAACTGAAGCATGAATTCTGGAATCATGCTATGGTGGGGGTCGGGCCGTAGCTTACACTGATCGATTTCACGAGCTGGCAAGACTGGTTCCACATCTAGTGACTCCGGATCCAAGAGAATTGAGAGGTATATTTGGGGACTTGCGCCTTAAATCCAGGAAATGGTAACAACAGCTACTACTCCTACGATCCAGAGTGCAATTCTGAAGGTTGACACTCTGACAGACGAGATGGTGGGAACAGGGGTCTTGGGAAGAGGAGCAGAGAAAAGAAAGGATGTTGGGGGAACGAGCCGGTCGAGTACCGGGAAATTTGACAAAAGGCCAAGACAACCATAAATTTTGGGTCGTGATGCAGGGCAAGAGAGAGTACGTAGGGCCGCACCCGTAGTGTGATAGGTGCAACTTCTATCATCCCCCAAGAATGCCGTGTCGGGTTTGCGTGAAGTGTAGATGCCCGGGGCATCTAGCAAGAGATTGCAAAGTAGCGCCGAATCTGGTGGCACCGGTTAACCCCCGCCGAATGCCAGGGTCTGTTATGAGTGTGGAAGCCTTGACCACTACAGAAATATGTGCCCCAGACTGAATCGGGAGCCAGGTCAGCAAGGGAACAAGCAACATTAGGTGATGGCGATAGCTGGAAATCAAGGCCCGGCAAATCAAGGAAATGCAGCTCGGGGACGCGCGTTCGTCATCGGAGTAAACGATGCCCGTCAGGACCCGAATGTTGTCACGGGTACGCACTTACTCAATAATCACTTCACATCTATATTATTTGATACTGGGGCAGACAATAGCAACATATCTTCTGAGTTTGTGCATTTGCACGATTTGAGTCCTAGTAGGCTAAACTAGCTACTACTCCGTAGAAATGGCCAATGGTAGGGTTGTACAGGTCGATGCAATCATTAGAAAGTGCACGATGATATTGGAGAACCATGCCTTCGATATAGACTTGATACCCTTTGAGTTAGGGAGTTTCGACGTGATTGTGGGGATGGATTGGTTGTCGAAACACGGAGCTGAGATTGTCTATCAGGACAAAGTAGTACGAATCCCCATGCCAAATAGGGAGGTGCTCAGAATTCAGGAGAACGACCGGGATGAAACCTAAACCTTATTTCCTGCATGAAAGCACACTGAAGTTTACGGAAGCAATGCTATGCGTTTCTGGCTCACGTAGGAAAAGAAGGAAGAGGAGATGAAATTGGTAGATATTCGAGTAGTACGGGACTACCCAAATGTATTTCCTGATGACTTGTCTGGTTTGTGTCCTCCACGACAAGTGGAATTTCGTATAGATTTGGTTCTTGGAGCTACACTAGTGGCAAAGGTGCCATATCGGTTAGCACCATCAGAAATGCAAGAGTTATCCAGTCAATTACAGGAACTACTGGAGAAGGTTTTATCCCCCCGAGTCACTCACCATGGGGAGCACCGGTGCTATTTGTTAAAAAGAAAGATGGGTCGTTCCGAATGTGTCTCGATTACCGCGAGCTGAACAATTTAACCGTGAAGAATCGATATCCTATCCCCAGGATCGACAATTTGTTTGATCAGTTGCAGGGAGCTTCGTATTTCTCCAAGATAGACCTTCATTCTGGATATCATCAACTAAGTATTTTCGAGGAGGATATACCAAAAAAAGCATTTAGAACTCGTTATGGGCACTATGAGTTCTTGGTCATGCCGTTCGGTTGACTAACACACCAGCTGTGTGTTGGACCTAATGAATCAGGTGTGTAAACCTTATTTAGATAATTTTGTGATCGTATTCATAGGCGATATACTATCTACTCCCGATCGAAGGAGGATCATGAAGAACACCTCCGGGCAATACTGGAACCATTACGGGAAGAGAAACTCTTCGCCAAATTCTAAAAGTGTGAATTTTGGTTGCGAGAAGTGAAATTTTTAGGGCATGTGGTGAGTAAGGATGGGATTCATGTAGATCCCGATAAGATTGAAGCGGTGAAGAAGTGGGATGCACCCGAGACACCTTCATAGATATGACAATTCTTAGGATTGGTCGGGTACTATCATCGCTTCATCATGAATTTTTAAAAGATCGCTCATCGTTAACACTGCTGGCTCAGAAAAACAAGAAGTTTGATTGGGGACATGCACAAGAACAAGCATTCCAAACTTGAAAGAAAATTGTGCAACACACCGACATTGTCGCTCCCAGACGGAACTGATGATTTTGTGGTGTACTGTGATGCTTCTCACCAAGGATTGGGATGTGTGCTAATGTAGAAGGATAAGGTGATTGCCTACGCTTCGCGACAACTTAAGGTGCACGAAAAGAACTATACCACTCATGATCTGGAGTTGGGCGCTGTAGTATTTGCACTTAAGATATGGAGGCATTACCTGTATGGAACCAAATGCATCATCCTCACAGATCATAAAAGCCTCCAACATATCCCGTATCAGAAGGAACTTAATATGCATCAGCGACGTTAGGTAGAACTACTTAGTGACTACGACTGTGAAATCTGTATCATCCGGGGAAAGCGAACATGGTGGCTGATGTTCTAAGCCGCAAAGAACGCATGAAACCACTACGTGCACGAGCGTTGGGATTTACTATTCAAACGAATTTGAAAGCTCATATCCAAATTGCACAAAATGAGGCGTTGAAAGAAGAAAACTTTGCGGGAGAAGTGTTTCGAGGGTTGGATAAACAAATGAGTTGCAAGGATGATGGTATACAGTACTTCATGGATTGTATATGGGTACCCAGATGGGGAGGTGTACGTACCTAGTCATGGATGAAGCACACAAGACACGATATTCTGTCCATCCTGGTGTAGATAAGATGTACCACGATCCTAAGGATCTATACTAGTTGCCAGGCATGAAGAAAGACATTGCTATGTACGTAATCAGATGCTTAACATGCTCAAAAGGTAAAGCTAAACACCAGAAACCATTGGGATTATTACAGCACCTGAGATTCCCAAGTGGAAATGGGAGAACATATCCATGGATTTTATTACCAAACTCCCTAGAACGAGCAGCGGGCATGACTCGATATGGGTCGTAGTCGATCCGATTACGAAGTTAGCTCATTTCTGCCGATCCGAGAAGACTACAAAATGGATAAGTTGGTGTGATTGTACATAAAGGAGGTCGTTACAAGAAACGGAGTACCGGTGTCGATTATATCCAACTGAGACAGCCGATTTACTTCACGACTTTGGCAGACACTACAAAAAGCGATGGGCACTCGATTAGATATGATACCACCTATCACCCAGAGACAGACAACCAAAGTGAACGAACTATACAAACGTTGGAAGACATGCTGAGGGCATGTGTAATAGACTTTGGTGGTAGTTGGACACTCATCTACCACTGATTGAGTTCTCTTACAACAGCGGCTACCATACGAGCATTGGATGTGCTCTATTCGAAGCATGTATGGAAGGAAGTGTAGATCTTCCATTTATTGGGCGGAGATTGGTGAAAGCCAGTTAACAAGCCCAAAGATTATCCAAGAAACAACCGACAAGATTTTCCAAATCAAAGATAGACTAAAAGCTTCTAGAGATCGCCAAAAGAGCTATGCCGACCACCGTCGGAAGCCTCTAGAATTTAACAAGGGGACCGAGTTTTACTCAAAGTCTCTCCTTGGAAGGGCATCATTCGATTTGGAAAGAAAAGGAATTTAGCCCCAAGATATGTAGGATCATTCGAGATTTCAGAAAGAATCAGTCCAATGGCTTACCGATTAAGGTTACCACAAGAACTCAGCGGTGTACATGATATGTTCCACGTGTCGAACCTCAAAAAGTGTTTCGCTGATGAATCCCTTCATGTGCCAATTGCGGAAATCAAGGTTGACAAAAAGCTCCATTTTGGCGAGGAACCCATTGAGATCATGGATCGAAAGGTCAAGAAATTGAGGCGCAGTAGAATAACATTGCCCGCGTGAGGTGGAACTTCAAAAAAGGCCAGAGTTTACGTGGGAACGGGAAGACCGTATGAAACTTAAATATCCGTCACCACAAGGTCCGTCAATTAACGTGGTTTCCGTTAACTTTTATTGAACGTTCATTCCTCATCCTTATAAACTATTCGTGTGGATATTATACTTGCTTTATCGTCTTTATTCTTGTGATCTCATCGTAAACGTATGCTATCTTTAAAACTTTTACAATTTTCATGATTGTTATCACTAAATATACCATTTTTATATAATATTATTGTCATTAATAAACCATTTTTAAGTTACCAATAACATTAATTATACTTTTATCATTAATCTAAGTAGCCTATTAAAGTCGTTTTCAACCGAAAAAAATTTGGGAACTCGGCGGCTAAGTGTAGGGACCAAATGTGACATTTTGCCAAACTAGGGCTGGGTATAAATACCCATATTCCAGCCCTAGCCTCCATTTCTTCTTCTTCTTCATCTTCTTCTCCTCTCACTCCTCCTCCTCCTTCCCCAAAACTGCCCATTTTCTTCGTGTTTTCACCGGCAAGACCTCAGCTACAGCTGAGTCTACTCCTTTCTTGAAGGTAGACAGCCTTGGTGCAACCTGAACACATGTGGTTGTGTGGGTGCGTGTGATGTCTTTCTGCGTGTTCTTCTTGTTTAGGTGTGTTTGAAATGTGTTTCTGGAAGTCCTTGTGGTGTAAATCTCATGCACGGGGCAGCCGAAGGCTGCTCTGCAGTTTTGCAGTCACGAACCTGCTATTCTGATGACTGGGTCTGCTGTATGACTGAGTCGTGTGACTAGGTGTGTCGTGCGACTGAGCCGTGCGACTGAGCCGTGCGACTGTGTCTCTCGTGCGATTGAGTTGTGCGACTGGGTGTGTCATGCGATTCAGTCATGCGACTGTGTGTATGCGTGCGATTGAGTCTGTGCGGATGAATGATGCGTGCGATTGAGTCAATGCGGATTAATGTGTGCGATTGTACGTGTATCGCATGACCGAATGCTTAGTCACGCGAATGGAGGTTCAGTCATACGAATGAAGCTGATTCGTACGAATGAAGGTTGATTCACGCGTATGGATGTTGAGTCGTGCGATTGGGTGATGTGTGGTACGACTGAATGCTGAGTCGCACGAATGAAGGTTTAATCATACGAATGAAGCTGATTCGTACGAATGAGGGTTGATTCGTGCAGATGGAGTGTTGAGTGTTGTGCGTCTGGTCCTGTCGTGCGACTAGAGTTGATGTGTGTGAATTACTTCTTGTGTGTGGTGTGTGTATGTCGTGTGATGATAAGGTGACATCGACACAGTTACCATTGCTAATGACAGCATTAAAGTTAACACTATAAAACTTACTAATGTATTCACAAATCAAATCAATGTTAACATTTTCACAATTATCAAGAACTAATTTGTAACCACTAATATATACTAAGTACTTCTTTATAACAATGAAACCTTTACACTAATATCATTGGCAATGGTGATGATTTCCGGTACTTGGATCTATCTAAGGTCTGATACGCCTGTCTGCTTGTGTGTGTTCCACACGACCGAACCGATACAACCCGAACCGATCGAACAATACTATTTTCTTCATACGTATCATTAATGCTTAACTATAACTGTCAATAGGTTTTTGATCGTTTATTGCATACAACATTTGGAGACTTTGATCATTCATACATACCACTTAAAAAATGAGTTTTGTGGCCCTTTTTTTATGCTTTTACCACATTTCCATCATTTGCAAACATGCGGGAAAAGTATGCTACCCATTTTCTTCATGTGTACAACTTACATACAACCTACATACTTGGAATCAACGAGATACTGTTTTGTGAGTACTTATCTGATACATGCTTGAGTTTGCTATGTAGTACTTTCTTTACAACCATTTAATTCTGGTGTTGGAACCGATGGATAGGTATTCGTAGTACTACTAGGTTGACACCCCCACTCTTGTTTGTTGGTATACTAGTTAGTACCACAGTGGCCAGGAACGGGACCTTGGGTGAATATATTCCGACAAGATTCTGTGTGTACGTCATTAGGTTTGGTTGTAAAGCTCATTGTCATGAGATTTTGCTTACTTATAACTGTATTCATGGTATTCCACAACAAGTACTATACAACATCAATTACTTAATTAGTATTTAAACCTGCGAGCTCACCAACAATTTTGTTGACCATTTTGAGCATATCTCTCCAGGTGACAATGCTAATTGAAGATCTAGGTGTGCTGGCTTAGTGGAGACCCTAGGATGCATTTTTGAGACTAAAAATACTTGACAAACATTCATTTTGGAACATTGTTGTAGTCTGATTAAACAATATCATTCTTTTGATACTTGTTCTCGGGTTGTGGGAATTACAATACAATGTTAACTTCATTTGATTATGTGAATCATTTATCATGGTATGCTTATGGCTATGTTGTCGTGAATATTGACTAAACACGACACAGTCTCCTTTGTGTCGGGTGTCGTCATGACACGCTTTGTCATCATTACATATATTGCATCTCTATTGTTTACCATGTGTTATGACGATCCCGTCTCGTTACATCCCTATGTTTCTGCTTTTAGCGGGGGTGTGACATGGGACTTCGGAAGTTTTGATGACTGAACCTTCGGAAGATTCTGCAGACACTGCAGCAACTTTTGTGCTTCGGAAGAACTCCTTTCTTCTGAGACCAACTTCTCATCTGAGGGTAATTTTCCATTTGCCTTCTTCTTAGACTTGGAGCTTCCGAAGGAAACATGTTTTCCTTCCGAAGCTTGAATCTTCTTGAGACCCTTTGAAATCTTTGTTTTGGTCATATGGATGGTACCTTTAGAATTGTAAGGACAATCCTTTGCAATATAAGTGATACTTTCACACACGACACACACCATTTTCTTCTTCACAAGAGTCTTTTGATCAGAACAAGACTGTCTTTGATCATATCCCTTGTCCACCTTCATCTTTGTTGATGCTGAGACAGTCCTTTTGGGCTGAGAACTGTTCTTGGAGTTTGATGCTCCAGGCTATACAGCAGTGGTACACAGCAGATCAGTCTTCTTCTTGTTACTGAGATGAGTTGAACAGAACCAGAACTCTTAGCATAATAGTTTTGGTTGATGTCTTCAGTCCTTAATACTTTAACCCTGCAGATATGAAAACTTGTTTCTGCTTAGAGTCAAAAGTAGCCTTGATCTCTTGAGCCTTCCTTGCCTTTCTTTTGCTCTTTCTGATCAAGTTCTTTCTCATGGACTTGGTCATCACAGTCTTTTCTTCTCCCCAGAAGGATGTGCCCTTCTTGGAATCCTCCTCTTCCTCTTCTTAGAGGAATTCTTCACTATCTCTTCTTTATCCTCTTCACTCATAGGATGTATGAGAGGAAGCTCACTTCATAATTCCACACCTAGAGATCTTATAGATAAGATTGTGTGGAGGAGCTATCTCATTGGATCTCAGTCCCTGCCTATTTTGATAGCACACTTGTTATGCATGGATGGGATATCATGTTCTTGAAGGTCTCTTCTTCAAGAACACTCTTTTTTGCCCTGGCTTTGTGATGATCACAAGCTCAGCCTGGCACTCAGTCGGCTTGGTTATGAGATCTTTGATTTGAGTCCTAAAATCTGTGTGTTCATGTTTTAGAACTGAAATAGCTTTCTCTAGGTCCTCTATCTTCAGTTTACAATCATTTTCAGACTTTCTAAAATTAGATTTTAAAATGTTAAGGACTCAAGGTCAGATCTCATCTCCAGGTTATAGGACCTGTACTATTAACTTTAGCAATGCATTCAGGAGTACAGAGATGTTCCAATACCTTGGCTTCATCATGATCTGCCATCAATGCTTGGTTAGGAGAAGCATCTTGTTGGACCAAAAAACCAATGAGCCAGATCAGAAAACATCTCAGTCCCCATGGTATCACAACAACTGCTGAAAGCCTCATCAGCAGTTTGACAGTGCTGAAGACTTCAACAGTTGAAGATCAAGTGCTGAAGATTCCAACAGCTGAAGAACTAAAGTGCTGAAGTACAACAGCTGAAGAACACAAGTGCTGAAGCTGAAAGACCAAAGTACTGAAGTACAACAGCTAAAGAGTTTACAAGTGCTGAAGATCAACAACTGATGTACAAAGTCTGAAGACAAAGACTGAAGACATCAGCTGATAATATCTACTGAAGTCATCAGCTGATTAAACATCTGAAGGTAAAGTCTGAAGATCAAGTACTGGTGTCAGTAGTTTGTCACAACTGTGAAGAGTACTTCTTCAATAGTTGTGATATCAGTAGTTTTATATTTCTAGTTTCAGTAGTTTCCAGTCAGTAGTTTTATATTTTGTACTTAACACTCTGATATGTTCTCAGTAGTTGTGAACATTTCAGTAGTTTGTTAAGAGTTAGTTAATTTGTATTAGATCTGCCAGTTGTCACTTTCCGTGATAACAACAGTGTTTGTTGCACTCTATATAAGGAGTGACAACCTATTGTAATAGAATGAATGACGTGAATGAATGAATGATTGATTAGAAACATTCCATATCTATAAACATTCCTTGAATCAGAAATATATTCTCTCGCTATAACCGTATGTGCTCTTATGCATACAAGCATCGACTCTCTTGCTACAATTTGTCTAATTCCTATTCTTATTCCGCTGCCTTGAACTCTAATACATCAAACTTGTGATCGCTGATCCTGTCAAATGGTATCAGAGCAGGTTAATCATTGATCGATCTAATAAATCTAATAATTGATCATTGAACTGCTATTCCAGATCTAAGTTTGATTGAATTACTTTTGTTTTTGCAAGAAACGGTTATAGAGATTGAATTTTCTGTATTTCTGGTCATTCATGCTGAGATCTTCTCTTGGTTTTTATTGAGTTTGTTGTGGCCTGTTTAAAACTTTTAAAAGGTTGATTAATTTGTTTTTGAACTGAAAATGACCACTCCCTCCAATGATCCTCACATACTAGTTCCTCAACCAAGCCACCAATGCTGGTTAGGAAGGAGTATAACATATGGCAAAGACGTATGCTCCATCACCTGTCTGTTAACAGCGCAGGTGTTGACCATCAGTGGTACATGGTCCACACAAGCCTATGGTGAATAACCCGGAAACCAATCAAATGTTTCCGAAGAGGAGGGAGCAATACTCAGATGAGGATAGAAGTTGCTTGAAATTGATGCTAAAGCCCATGGAATTCTGGCCATGGCACTGCCAAATGAAATCTATTCTGGGCTATGCATCATGAAACTGCCCATGACCTCTGGAATGCCTTGAAAGAACAATTTGGAGGAACAGATGAGGTCTTGGCAAACAATAGAGAAATTCTTGCCCAACAATATGAGACATTCTCTCATAGAAAGGGTGAGACACTGACTCAACATATGAGCGTTCTCTTGTTTGATCTCTGAACTAAAAATGGTCAAACTTGAGTACACAAATATTCAGATGAATAACAGATTTCTCAGATCACTGCTGAGAGATGGACACATATACTATTGTCCTACGCTCTAGTGCAAGTTTGGACAAACTATCTCTCACCCAACTCCATGGGAAACTGCTCACGTTTGAGAGAGAGATAGAATAGAAGAGAAAGTTGTCTTCATCTGGAAAGCTCACTGAAGACTTTGTACCAGGCAACACTGCCTTGGTGGGTCATGAGTCAGAATATGCTTCATCTGAATGCCAGTATGATGAGCATATTAATTTCTCTTCAAGCACTTCTGATTCTGCATTTGTGAGTGTTGATGGTCAGTATACTGGGTGTAATAATGACAATCTATGCTTCATTATGGATGATCTCAAGGGGATTGCTGATGATGACTTAGAGGAGATGGATATTTTGAGCCAGATGGCCCTGATAAATATCAGGCTGAAGTTCTATAAAAGAACTGGAAGAAAATTCCCAGGACTCTCTGGCAAAACCAAAGTGGTTTTTGACAAGAGCAAGTTGAGGTGTCACAAATGCAAAGGCTTGGACACTTTGCAAGAGAGTGTAGATCAACTGGATCTAACTCCACTGCAACCCTTTGTGACTTTTCCTGGCAATAGTCAACAACACAGAGGGCACATCCTGTCACTTCTAGTCATCATCCTCAACAACAATCTCCGGCATATTTTGTTCCTCAGGTCAATGCCATATCCGTACCCTTGTTATTACATGCCTCAGTCAAATCAAGTTCAAGTTCCTATGGCACCACAACCTCATGCACTACCAGAACCTCAGCCATCTCAATCTCATCAACGAACTCACCTCAACAACACAGCTTTTTCACCCCAGGAGTGGTTGACTGGAGCAGTTTACCAGATGACATGTCTGGTCATGACCAATGTTCTCAGGTGCTGGTCAACATGGTGGTGACAGTCCTTTTGGGAATCTAGCTCTTATGGCTTTGGAGTCTGCTGATACTTCATTTTCCAATGCCTCTACACCTCAGGTATCACAGGTATCCTCTGAGGCAAAAGCCAAATTATGTTCTGAACCATGCATAGAAACATTTGCTTCCATTAGAGAAGCAAATGTAGCTCTAATTAATATGAACATTGAGCTAGAACAAATAATTTCCAAAAACAAAGCTGAGTTTGAGTCTGTGCTTAAGATAAAAATGATGAGATTGATAAACTGAATTGCCAAATAATTGATGATAAGGCTAGAGAAGAGGTACTTCTAGAGAAGTACAAAGATCTCAAAGAAACCCTTGCAGTTACCCAGGTAGAGTGTGATAGATGGGTACAATCATGCAAAGGTTTTGAAATGCTTCTTAGTAAGCAATCTGCTTCCAATGTGAAGTTTGGAATTGGTTACAATCACACTGCTCCACCTACAGATTTTACCCCAAGAGCAGAGGTAGAATCTGATGGTGAGAGTGATAACCAATCCATCACATCATGTGATCTACCTTCTGATACAGCACAAATCAGAAGTAGCAGTCAGCATCAACCCTCTTTGAACTTATCAGCTGATGTTCATGGTTCAAATGCTGACACTCACATGATCAATGAGTTGATCAACTCAGGAGTTAATTCTGAAGGTCCTGAAAGGACTAGAGAGCAGGATTTAACACCTGAAGTTCAAACTTCACTGCTGTCAGTACTCAAGAGAAGAAAACTGCCAGTAGAAAGAGTTTGAAGTCTACTAAAGAGGCAGTCAAGAAAGCAAACAATGCTTCCAAAGCATTGAAGAACAAGTCTTCAGTTGCTTCACCCTCTTTAGTTGATGATCAACCTAAGATGAAGAAAACCATGTAAAGTATGTGGTTTGTTCAATCATCTTACAGATGATTGTTGGTACAAAAGAGGTTCCAAACTCAAACAAAAAGAAGAAATCAATGAGAAAATGGTAAAAATGAAAACTGAGTTGAGACCACATTGTATCAGCAACATCAAATCCTGTAACCCTTAAGTCCTCAAAGAAATCCAAAAAGCAGGGGTAAACAGGTGACAGCTGAGAATGCTCAGAAGAAGAAGGGGCAACATAGGAACTTATCAAACTCCACTGGCAATGTGTCTGATGAGCTGAAAGCTTTGTCACAAAATCAGACACAGCTGGTTATGATGGTTCAACATCTGTTGGGTAGAGTTAACCACTATATGCTCTTATGTTGAAACCACAGAAAAGGAGGTCCAAGCAAAGGACTCCTCTTCTACACCATCTTCTTCCTCTCAGGCTGTTGTTTCAGATAAACCTGTTAGTTTAACATCTATTGATGAGACCAGGCCCAAAACCAAAAAGGTTTGGGTCTCTAAAACTAACTGATTGTTTATTATTGCAGGGTTCTTCAACATGCCAAAGTAGCATCTGGTATGTAGACAGTGGGGGATCTATGCACATGACTGGGAATAGCTCTCTTCTTCATGACTACTCTTAAGGAAAGAAGGGATTCGATTCTTTTGGCAATGATGCTAGGGGTTACATCATAGGTAAGGGCTTTGTCTCCAATGGAGAAATCAAATTTGATGATGTTAATCATGTGGAAAATCTCAAGTACAATCTCTTGAGTGTCAGTCAAATGTGTGATAAAGGCCATGTTTCTCTTTTCACCAGTCAAAACTGTAGGATTCTGTCATCCAAAGTTTTGCACTTGATTGACAAGGTGTTGGATGATCACACTCTCCTGAGAGCCACAGGACATGAAGAGTATATGCCTTAGATCTTTCCAAGAAAATAGATCTCAAAGGCAATCCTTGCCTATTTTCCAAAGCCTCTTCTCAAGAATCTAAACTGTGGCACAGAAGGCTTGGTCATGTTAATCTCAAAAACATGAATCAGCTTACCCACAATAGTTTAGTCAGAGGCTTACCAATAAAGGAGTTCCACTGTGATGAAACCTGCACTGCTTGTTTAAAAGGAAAACAACACAAAGTCTCATTCCCTCCTATTGAAGTGCCTAAGTCCACTGCCTGCTTGCAATTACTACATATGGATCTATTTGGTCCTGTGAGAGTAATGAGCATGGCAAAGAAGAAATACTGTCTGGTAATTGTGGATGATTACTCCAGATTTGTATGGACTTTCTTTCTACATTCAAAGGATGAGGCTGCTCAGAAGATCATTCACTTTGTGTTGTATATTGAGAAGCAGTAGTCCCTTCCAGTCAAGTGTATTAGCAGTGACAATGGAACTGAGTTCAGAAATCATACACTTGATGACTTCTATCTTTCCAAGGGGATCAAAAGGCAATTAGCATCCCAAGGACTCCAGAACAAATGGAGTAGTGGAGAGAAAGAACAGGACTCTCATTGAAGCTGCAAGGTCCATGCTGGCCGACTCAGGTTTGTCACTGACCTTTTGGGCTGAAGCTGTCAACACAGCTTGCTATGTGCAAAATAGAGTTTTAGTAAATCAGAGGTTGATGAAGACTCCATATGAAGTTCTCCATCATTTGGCTCCTCTGATTTCATTTTTCAAAGCATTTGGGTGTCCCTGTTTTATTCTCAACACAAAGGATCAACTCCATAAGTTTGATCCTAAGGTGGATGCAGGGTATTTTGTTGGTTATTCATCTACTTGTAAGGCATACAGAGTCTTCAACTGCAGAACAAAGATGGTTGAAGAAACTCTACATGTTAAGTTCAATGAATCTCCAAAGGACAAGATTCCACAAAGCCCTGTGGAGTTATTTGATTTGAACATACTGCAATATGTTCCTCATCAAACTCCTGCTGTTGCTCCTGTCAACAGTTCACCACCCGGTGGTTCTGCTGATGATGATGATGATTGCAGTACTCACCTCTTCAGGTTTAATGATCAGCTGCCTGATTTAGCTAGACCTGATGTTCCTGTAGCTCCAGTAGCACCATCCACAACAAATGCTGATGAGATTTCTTCGAATTCAACTTCTTGTGAATTACCATCCACTGATTGGTTTCAAGGAAATGATTCACCATCACCATCTGTTACTGCTGAGCCTGCTACAAACACTTGCACAGATCTCATTGTGTATCCAGATCTGAAGAATCACCCTATGTCTCAAATCATTGGTGATATCACTGCTGGTGTATCAACAAGAAGTCAATTGTCAAATTTCTGCTTCTATGCTCTCTTCATCAGTCAGCAAGAGCCAAAGAATTATCACATTGCTTTAAAGGACAATGGATGGGTTGATGCCATGCAGCTTGAGCTTCTTCAGTTCAAGAAACAACAAGTGTGGGAACTGGTTCCTCTACCTCCAGGTAAGTGTGCAATAGGCACTAAATGGGTGTTTAGGAACAAAACTGATGAAAATGGGCTTATTGTTAAGAACAAGGCCAGACTGGTTGTTCAGGGGTTTGCACAAGAAGAAGGTATTGATTATGATGAAACCTTTGCCCCTGTAGCCAGACTGGAAGCAATTCGATTGTTTTTAGCTTATGCTGCTTATCAAAACCTTAAAGTTATTCAAATGGATGTCAAAAGTGCTTTTTGTATGGAAAAATTAAAGAAGAGGTTTATGTATGTCAACCTCCAGGCTTTGAGGACAATAAACATCCTAATTAGGTGTATAAGCTTGATAAGGCTCTTTATGGGTTAAAACAAGCTCCTAGAGCCTGGTATGAGACATTATCAAACTTTCTTCTAGAAAACAATTTCACTAGAGGCTCCATAGATAACTTTATTCATTAAGAAAGCTAGACAGCATAACCTACTTGTTCAAATTTATGTAGATGATATCATTTTTGCATCCTCTGATCCAAGTTGTGTGATGCCTTTACAAAGTTGATGCAAGAGAAGTTTGAAATGAGCGTCATGGGAGAATTACAGTTCTTTCTGGGGTTGCAAATCAAACAAAAGGCTGATGGAATTTTCATTCATCAGTCCAAATACACAAAAGATCTTTTGCAAAAGTTTGATATACAAAACTGTAAGCCCTGTTCTACCCCCATGTGCAGCACCACACAACTGGATACAGATCAGAAAGGTAAAGTGGTTGATGACACACTTTACAGATGTATGATTGGGTCCTTGATGTATTTAACAGCTTCTAGACCAGATATTATGTTTGCTACATGTGTTTGTGCTAGATTTCAGGCTACACCTAAAGAGTCTCATCTGATTGCAGTCAAGAGGATCTTTAGATATCTGCAAGGCACTCCATCTCTAGGTTTATGGCATTCTACTGGACATTCTGGTAAATTAGTTGCTTTTTCTGACAGTGACTATGCAGGGTGTAAGTTGACCAGGAAATCAACTTCTGGTGGATGTCAATTCCTAGGCAACTGCTTGATTTCTTGGCAGAGCAAGAAACAGACCTCAGTTGCTACATCTACTGCTGAAGCAGAGTACATTGCTGCTGCAAGTTGTACATCTCAGGTACTCTGGCTTCAAAACCAACTTTTGTACTATGGCATTACAGAGACTAAGACTCCATTGTTAATGGATAGTGCTTCAGCTCTTTGCATTGTCAAAATCCAGTCCAGCACTCTAGGACCAAACATATAGAGATCAGACATCATTTTATAAGGGATTGTTTTGAAAAAGGTCTGATTGATCCTAAGTTTGTGCCTAGTGCTGATGTGCTTGCAGACACTTTTATTAAGGCTTTGGATAGTTCAACTTTCCAAAACCTGGTGTTAAGACTTGGTATGCTGCAGCTAGAATAAGTGACAACTACTGATGATCTTAGTAATAAGTACTGATGATCATTAGTAACTATGTCACATATAAGTACTGATGAGCTATTTTACCCTCAGCAGTTTCTATAACTACTGAAGGCTAAATGTCTCACAAGTACTGCCGTACTTCATCTGCTCTAAACTACTGACGTAGTTACAACTACTGATGCAGTTACAACTACTGCAATCAGTAAAAATAGATAAGTACTGATGTCCTATGAAACAACTGAACTCAGCCAAAAAGGCTGATGAATGTGTTGAGGACAGTATGAAACAGCTGAAAAGCTAAGAATTGACGAAAATAGCTGAAGAGAACTTTCTCTTCAGTCGTTTGTACGACTGTTGTTTCATTCTAAACAACTGAAGCAAAACCACTGTCTTCAGTAGTTTTATAACTACTGATGACTAATACCAAGTCTTCAGTTGTTTACAACAGCTGATGACAACACCACTGTCCTCAGTAGTTTCATAACTACTGATGACAAACACCAAGTCCTCAGTTGTTTCAATCATCTTAAGTCAAAACCACCGTATTCAGTAGTTTTCTAACTTCTGATGCCTAACACCACGACTTCAGCTGTTTCAACGTCTGAAAGGATAATACCATGTCAACGGTCGTTTAAAACTACTGATGACTAATACCACATCCTTCAGTCGTTTTCTTACCCGTACCCTATAAATATCCCTGACCTAAGCTCTCAATGCTTCATCTTCTTCAAACCTAACGTTCCTCTCCAAAACCTTCCCTTTTCTCAATGGCGCCCATGCAAATTAAACCGCGACACAACTGTGTTGCCTACCTCACTAAATCGCCTATCTGGACTAAGTTCGATACTGCTATCGATCTTATGGTTCAGTCCCAATACAATACGGCATTTCTTCTGAATCCCATACTACATGCCGAATCCCTTCAACAATTTTGGATGAACGTTACTATTACCACTGGGGAGAACAAGACACCATCTCTCCAGTCGGTCGTCAACAACAAAGAAGTAGTCATCACTCCTGCAGTAATCCGCCAAATTCTTCATCTGAATGATGCTAGTTCTCCTGCTGGATATCCGAAGGGCACCACAGATCTATCCTTTGCCCAACATGGATATCAAGGCGATCTTAGTGCCTCCACTATCATGAAGAATCACTTTAATGACGTTGAGCGCCTAATTTTTCACATGGTGAATGTATGTTTGGCCCCTAAGACGTCGTGTTGGGATCAAATGTCGACAAAATGGCAGCAGGTAATGTATTCTATTCTTGAGCAACAACCACTAAACTTTTCAGAAATAATATTTTTGGAGCTCAAAGACATGGCTCAAAAATTAACTGCCAACCGTTGGATACTATATCCACGGTTCATAATGGCCATCATTACAAACCAAATGCTGAGGGACTTGTTGGCTTGGGAGTCCCTGCTACGGCGTTCTGCTGGAAGTATACTCCCGGCACAACTCTGACCAGACACTTAAAATGGCTGCCAAGCTGCGAAAACCCACGCAGCTGGAACCCACAGCCACCACCTCCAAATCAAAAGTCCCCACCAAACCCACCAAAAAGAAACCCAAAACAGCTACTCAGGGAATTGAGTCCCCTGAGGATGTCCTGCAACACAAACGCAGGATATATCCACTAGTCCAAACCCCCTAGTGGATACAATGACTCTTCCAGCCATAGCCGCTCAGGCTCCTCTCAACAGGAGCCTGCAGCAACCACACAAGGGGTACCTACATATCTGGGATCTTCCTCACTTGAGGGGATTGCCATTGAAGAGCACCCACCTCCCTAGGTGCACACTGCTTCTATCCCTTCACCCCAAACAACCGCCCCTCACAGCCCAACTTTAATAGTTGCACAAGTGCTGACTCAACTGCACTCCACACCCCTTCCCCAGAAACCACTTACTATTGGAATACCTCTACAATTGAGGGGGAGGAACACAGTGCACTTGAGAACCCACAGCACAGGGGTTTACCACTTCTATCTCCTGGTGTAGACAAGGAGCTTAGAATATCTAGTGAGGCTGCCACCTCCTCTGACTCAGCAAATGATCCGAATGAGGCTGGTAACATTGCTAAGACCTCACTAGAGGCAACAGCTGATGATGGACACTGTCCTGAGGCTGGAAGTCCCCAGTACCAAGCACAAGGGGCACATGCACCAACTGGTCTACACCCAGTGCATGTAAATCCTGCTCTAAGCAGGAGGTCAGATGATTAGTTTCGGGTGATGATGACCTGGGCTTTTTCTACTATGTTCTTGCCCAGAACACAATCCTTGAAGAGAAAGTCAGTAGGCTGCAAAACCTACTTGATCAACTCTCCCAAGGAGAAAGACCATCCGCCTCTACCCACCCACAGATGGCACCTTCACTTGAAGGTTCCCCAAACACTGAGCCACTCCCAACTCAACCACCTGCCTCTGCTTCAGGCCCTACTTCTCAGGAACAGAACCCTCCTGAGCAAATAGGTGCTGTACTTCAAAATTCTCCCCCTCTCATCACACCCATAATCACCGATATTGTGACTAAAGCCATTGATGAGAGGCTTTCCTCCACTTTACAGCCCCTGATTGATGCTGCTATCCAAAAGACTCTTTCTGCGGTACAAACCCCTCCCTCCAATGCATCCAAAAAGGGGGAGAGTACTGCAGTGAAAGAAAATAAGAGGAAAAGATCCGAGGAAAAGAAGGAAGCGAAGCAAGCCCAAAAGGAGGAGAAAGAACAGCAACCACTGCTCACCTACAAGCGAAAGAAAGGTGCTGATGACCACATTGCTGAAGATAAAGCCTTGGAGCTACTGATAAAAGAGGCTGATGCCGAACACAGCAGATCAATGGACAACATCATTGATCAGCTGTTTAGGCAAGGCCATGACACCAATAAACTTGACTCTGAGATTCGACGATTAGAGATTGAAGAAATCCAGAATAGATGGGCAAGTTATGAAGTGTTAGAAAGAGAAAGGCTTGAGATCATGATTAGATTTATTGCAAAATATCTTGGAAGATCAATGATCGAAATCAAAGCTTGGTCCAGGGACAGTATCTTGGCAATCACCACCAAGATCTGTTCGTCTGAAGCATATACTAAGGGGCTTGTTATTGAAGCTTTAAATGAAGCGGGTGCTGGGAGCAGGACTGAGCTAGCCAAGCAATCAAAAGCCACACTGACCTCAAGAATGCTAGAACAGCCTGTAAACATTCCCACACCAAAACCACCCAAAACACAACCCACCAAACCAACTCCCTTACCCTCAAAATCCATAGCCGATGATATACCCTTGAAGAAGAAGAGAAGGATATTGAGGCTAGAAGATGATGAAGAAGATGATGAAGATAGGCTGCCACTCTCAGCTGTGATTCAGTTGCCTAAGGCCACAAGTCACTCCTCAGCAATTACTCCTGAAGTCCAGAGACAAATGGTTAAAATGAAGCTAGAAGAAGAAGAGCTTCATAAACAGCATGATGAGGAATTGCTGAAGAGAGTTGACAAAGCTTATGCAGCCACATCTTCTATCATCAATATAAGAAGCAAGCCCTCAGACTTTACACTCTCAGGCATACCTTTCAATATCAAAAGGAAAGAGTGAGGATTTGGCCTGATCCCAGGGTCTCTCACAGAATTCATAAGAAAAATATACCTCAGAGATACATTGGCCAGGTGAAAAAGATCGTAGATGAAGTGATCTCTCTGGTCTTTGTAGTTTCACCCTGGGAAATCCTAGAAGACTTCAAGAAAGCCTACAAAGCTAATCTAACCCCTCAGAAGATGCTGGAAAACAAAATAGTGAAAAAGGGGTTAGTTTACAAGAGACTTGAGGAAGTCAGGAAAAATGAGCTCCAGTTGTTCCTAGAGGGTAATCACCCGGATGAGTTTGCTTAGAGAATAATAACTACTGTGGAGCTAAAGAATGGAAACAGGCCAAATACCTGTCTGAGTATTATGGGCCTGAATCATTGTTTGAAGGAGGTGCTGAAGAGCTAATCATGGAGGAACAAATCACCTTCCTTGAGGCCTACACAAGAGAGTCGTACAGACTCATTATGGGGAAGTAAATCTCATGAATGGGATAACAACTCTGTGTCCAGTTCCCCAAAACAGAGTTCCCATTCATACCCTGCCAAACAAATATTTGAGGTTTCTTCCCAGGCCGGAGCTTACATGGGTCATCTTCTCTACTGATCAAGAAGGAAAAAGACCACACTTTGCCAACAATAAGTGGGACAACGAATAATTTAGAGATTTTGGCTGCATTGGTTCAGGGGGAGTTTGTTGGACCAAAAGAACCAATGAGCCAAGATCAGAAAACCTCTAAGTCCCACATGGTATCACAACAACTGCTGAAAGCCTCATCAGCAGTTTGACAAGTGCTGAAGACTTCAACAGTTGAAGATCAAGTGCTGAAGATTCCAACAGCTGAAGAACTAAAGTGCTGAAGTACAACAGCTAAAGAACACAAGTGCTGAAGCTGAAAAACCAAAGTACTGAAGTACAACAGCTGAAGAGTTTACAAGTGCTGAAGATCAACAACTGATGTACAAAGTCTAAAGACAAAGACTGAAGACATCAGCTGATAATATCTACTGAAGTCATCAACTGATGAAACATCTGAAGGTCAAAGTCTGAAGATCAAGTACTGAAGCGTCAGTAGTTTGTCACAACTGCTGAAGAGTACTTCTTCAGTAGTTGTGATATCAGTAGTTTTATATTTCTAGTTTCAGTAGTTTCCAATCAGTAGTTTTATATTTTGTACTTAACACTCTGATATGTTCTCAGTAGTTGTGAACATTTCAGTAGTTTGTTAAGAGTTAGTTAATTTTGTATTAGATCTGCCAGTTGTCACTTTCCGTGATAACAGCAGTGTTTGTTGCACTCTATATAAGGAGTGACAACCTATTGTAATAGAATGAATGACGTGAATGAATGAATGATTTGATTAGAGACATTCCATATCTATAAACATTCCTTGAATCAGAAATATATTCTCTCGCTATAACCGTATGTGCTCTTAATGCATACAAGCATCGACTTCTTGCTACAATTTGTCTAATTCCTATTCTTATTCCGCTGCCTTGAACTCTAATACATCAAACTTGTGATCGCTGATCCTGTCACATCTTCCACCTGAAAGCCCCGGTCAAAGCCTCCTTCTTTAATAGCAACAACAGCCTGCTGCTTTGACTTCTCATTCTGGAGAGCTTTGTTAGTGTAGTTTGGTCTGGATTGTGTTTGGCCACCATTCGTTCTAGGCGCCTTACACTCTCTAGCAAAGTGGCCAATCAACTTATAGTTGTAACACTTGACTTTGCCATTGTGCAGGCCAAACTTTCCTCTGGTTCCATTGCTTGGAAACTTCCTTCTAGTCCTCTTGTAGAACTTCTTGGCTCTGTGAGTGAGAAGAACCATCTGTTGGACTATTTCCATATATTCCAGATCATCTGCAAGAATACAATCCACGTCTTCAAGAGTGAAAAGAGAGTTGCCACAAAATTCATCAAAAGACACAAAAGGGTGGAATGGGGTTCCTTGAGTGTAGTTCTACCTTGGTGTCTCTGGGAAGGTGATGAAAGGACTCTTTGTTGAGTTGTCAGGGTAGCATATGTGATGATGTTTGGGTTCTATGCTATCCCTTTCAACAACATGTAGGGCTGAACCCACTTGATTGTTGGAGTTACCAGATGAACCTTGCATATTCATCTCCATCTGGTAGCCACTAAGAATCCCATAATACTCTATCAGAGTAAGATTTTTGAGATTTTCAGTCCTCTTGATCACCACAAAGTAGTGTGTCCACTGCCTAGGAAGTGAGGACATGAACTTCCTTACAATGTCTCTGTTCTCAAGAGAAACTCCTCCATCCACAATCTCAACATGCCTAAAGTGTTGCTGAGTCATGGTTTCAGCTGTTTTGAAGGTGAAGTTTTCAAACTGTTGCTTCAGGAGATCCTTCTTGTTTCCTTGGCTTTAGAGGAACCCTCATACATGAGTTTCAGTGCATCCCACAGCTGCTTGGCTATTTTGCACTTCTTGAATCCTCTATACATAGAGTTGGAAGGGCGGTTTAAGGGTTGTCATGGTTTTTCTGTCAATCTCTACTCTCTTCCTATCTTTATCAGAGTAGTTAGCCACATCCTTAGGGATCATACCAGCACCAGTAGCAAAAGGGGTGCTAGGTATGAAAGGTCCATTCTTAATAGACTCCCATATTCTTGAATCAAGAGACCTGGTAAAACCTTCCATTCTCAAACACCAGGTATCAAACTCATCAAGAGTGATCAGTGGGGACTTGTTCATGGTTCTAGTTTCCATATCAGTCTTCAAAATGGTTGCCATTTGAAAATTTAGTATTTGTGTCTGTGAGGGATCTTAAGATGGTGAGGTCTTATATCAAGAGCCTAGAAAGCTCTGATACCAAATGCAGGACCGGTGAAGGGGATCAATTACAATACAACAGCACAAAGAGGAGATTAACTAAAACTTAATCAAACAGTGAACTGGATTAACCACAATAAGACACTAAGAACACAAGTAATGTAAGAGACAGAACACAAGAGCACATGTATATCGTTTTCAAGAATGCAGTATATTGCTTTCTCTATGTTCTATTACAAGTGTTACAAAGCATATTAGAAAGATACAAGAACATGAGATACTTATACTACATCCTACAGCCAGCTATACTTTGAAAGCCAGCTGGATAAAACTGACTAGACACAAACAAATAGAATTGAAGCGTCAAAAGGCAGATTGCCTTTTGACTAGTGACTATGACATGCCATAGCTCACATCCTTATCTATTACAAAAAGGATAAAGTACATGAAGTAGAAAGTTACAGACTCAAGACCTCAATGTACAGTTACTAAAAGCATGGACCTTTTCACCAACTTATGCAAGTTGATGACTTTACAGAGATGCAGCAGAAAGGTGACCAGCTTTATGGAACAGGACATCAGATAAAGCATGGGTCAAAAGTATTCAGAAGAAATCTGTCTTAATGAGTTGAAGCTTCGCAAGACTGTCCCTGAGGTTTCAAAAGACTTCATATTTAGCTTCAGAAGATTTCACACTTGGAAAATTTATGTTGCATGTGTCAAACTTCCTAAGCATTCTTCTTCATTGCACTTGTGCAGCATGCAGGATAGACTTTGAATGTTTAGGTTGCATCAGCCTCTTCATTAATCTCTACAGTATGTATGTATGTATGTATGTATGTATGTATGTATGTATGTATGTATGTATGTATGTATGTATGTATGTATGTATGTATGTATGTATGTATGTATGTATGTATGTATCTATGTATGTATATATGTATGTATGTATTTATGTATGTATGTATGTATGTATGTATGTATTTATGTATGTATGTATGTATGTATGTATGCATGTATGTATGTATGCATGTATGTATGTATGTATGTATGTATGTATGCATGTATGTATGTATCTATGTATGTATGTATGTATGTATGTATGTATGTATGTATGTATGTATGTATGTATGTATATGTATGTATGTATGTATGTATGTATGTATGTATGTATGTATGTATGTATGTATGTATGTATGATGTATGTATGTATGTATTATGTATGTATGTATGTATGTATGTATGTATGTATGTATGTATGTATGTATGTATGTAGTATGTATGTATGTATTATGTATGTATGTATGTATGTATGTATGTATGTATGTATTGTTGATACATATATGTACCTAGATCCTGATCTGAATGTAATATGTCTTACAGTTATGTAATTATTGGGTACTTAATGAAATACAAAATGTTTGGTTGTGTCTATAATGTTTAATTTTTCATTAATGAGTTGTTTAACGCATATTGACTTAATTATATAGGTTTGTGATTGTTTTAAGTGTTATGCATAATGTTATAATATTGAATACACTCAAACTTGGTGAAGTGAAGTTCTCATGCGTCCGACTGGACCATGCACCCCAACAGTGGTCATGCGTCCGAATGGCCATGCGACTGAGTGTCCACGTGCCTGAATAATTCATACTCCTGAACAACTTCATGCGTCTGACTCAGTCGCACGACTGAACATTCAATTGTGCGAATGAATTAACCGCATGGCTCAATTGCACGAATGAACCATGCTAATGGTTCTGTTGCACGAATGAGCAACCCTAACCTATAAATACCACCTAATTCGTGAAAAAAAAGTATTGAATTCACTTTGACTCTAGACGTACCCTAGCTGTCCAGAAGCCTCTAAGTTCGTACTCCAAGTTCATAGAACGCTGTAGATCGATTCTCAATCGATTCTTGATGTTAGATTCAATTCGTTATTGTGTCTACGTGCATTCTCACTGATTGGATCGCCAATCAAATAGGATTCCACACTATTGGGTTTGGTTTAACATGTTAATCAGTTGGTGTTTGGTCAAATACCAGATCCTAACAAGTGGTATCAGACCTATAGGCTCTTGATTACGTGTTGATTCAATCGTTTTGATATAAAATTGTGTTTTTGCATGAAAAACGCAATAGTGTCTAACGGAGTCTTGGAAGTTTCCTGATCGAAAAGTGTAGTTTTTCCGGCATACGGCTATTAGGGTTTGATAGAATTCGAGTTTTTACGGCCAAAAGAAGTTTAACCTACGAATTATCAAACTTCAGCAGGTTCAGTCACACAATTGGCTCAATCGCACGACGGAGTTCATGCGCATCCTTCAATCGCACGATTGAACTCATTCATACCCTCATTCATACGACTGAGATCTTCATTCGGACCGCTCAACCGCATTAGTTTATTCGGACGACTGACTCATCCGCATTTGCTTAGTCGCACGATTAACCCATCCGCACTTGTTCAATCGCCCGAATAAGCCCAATCGCATACCTTCATTCGCACCCATCAGCACTTGTCAAATAGTAAAGTCAAGTGTAATGGAGGATCACTTTTCAGCATACACAACAAGTTGAGATACACGTATTCAGAATCTACTGCTGTTAGAAAACGAAGTGGGGATTCACAATAAACCCCCAAAACTTATTACGTTAGACGACTACCCATAATGGAAGCAACGTTTCGAAATCTACTTAAATGGAATGGATACAAATTTGTGGGAGGCAATATAGTCGGGGTACAACATGCCAGTTGGAGCTGACGGAGTAAAACTTACTCTAAGTGGCATGTCGATGCACAAAGGTAAATCACAACGCTGAGAAGAAACTCTACGCCTTGAAGAAGGGTATGACGGGAATGCCTCTCTGAAGGCTATCAAGGCAAAAGCATTAAAGAAGGAGTTTGACAACCTCTCTTCAATGGGAAAAGAAGGCCTTGATGATGTGATCGATAGATTTTACCACTTGATGAGTTAGATGCACACTCATGGAGTGGTTACTTTGATGGAAGATAAGGTATCCAAGTTTGCTAATGGATTACCAGATAAATGGGGTTGTGTTTGTTTCAAATCTCAAACAGAATGGAATGTTCTCGAAGTTAGATATAATGACTTCATTCTGAAACTGAGAGAAGAGGAGTTGAGAATGAAGTATCGAGCCCAAAGGCCAACTACGATTAGAATCCTGCACTCTACAATGATACTCCTTCAGTCAAGACATCTGGAGCACCACTGCAAACCGCCTTCATCTCAAGCGTAGGAGTTCCAGCATAACCCTCAACTCAGGATCAGAAATGTCAGGGTCATCTAGCACCCAATATATAATACCTGAAGCTAATGCAACAAAGCTGAAAACTGACAACCTCGAGAATGTAACTGTGGAGGTGGCCAGAGAACATATGGACCTTTTAGTTGTGGTGGTTCAATCCTACGATGGATTAATTGCTGGAAAGATAGGTAACTGCCACCTGGCAGATGAAGATTATGAGCAGTGCATGAAATGGAGTTGGAACGTATGGACATAATGTGGGCTTTGGCAAGTGTTGTCCGACGAGCTAAAAAGTTTTTCAAAAATACCGGACAGAACCTAGTTGCAACAAAAGACACAACCTTTGGGTTTGATAAGTCAAAGGTTGCATGTTTCAACTGTGGTGCGAAGGGACACTTCAAGAGGGAGTGTATAAAACCAAAAGACAGGTAATGGAAATCCATTCTCGTCATTTAACCGTCAAGATAAGTCCACAGCTAGTAATGCTGACTCATCAAGTAAGGATCCAAAATCCTTAACTACTAATGAAGATGAAGGACAAGACTAGAGCTTTCGGTTTGTCTCACGAGGAGAGTCAAATATAGCTAGTGTGGAGGATATTGATGACGATTCTGCAAGTGAAGGAGATATAGCAGTAGAGCTCGCAATGTCAAATTCTAAAGATACTGCAAATGTGGTCAACTACCTGCCTGAAGTAGAAAAATCTGCATCATCATCTGAATCACCAGAGTCAGACACAACCGAGCCAACACTCATGGCTGATTCTTCTTCAACATCCCAGGTAAGTACTACTGACCAACTGTTTAATAATCATGCTTTCTTAGAATGTAATAAACTTAGAGAAGTTATAGATTCAAAATTGCGAGGCTGTTAGATCATAATGATAGCTTAGTGAAGGATCTGGAACTATGCACAGAAGCAAATAGAGTGTTGAAACAAAGCAAGCACAGTTACAAGGAAAAGATAGACCTACTAAATAAACAGCTTAGGGAAACTAAGGTAGTTGCCTTTAACCAAGCAAATGACATTAGGTACTATCTGAACTCTCTTGAGGACACTAAGAAGCAAAAAGCAGTTTTAGAAGTAGAAGTCAATTCATTAAAAAAACTGCATAGTTGGATAAGCTCATCACACATTGTCCAACACTTAGTAAGAGAGAGAAATAATAGGGGGACTGGGATACAAGGTGGTTCCACCACCACCTGAGACCTTGATGAACACCAAAAGTAAACCAATTAACAATAACCCTATCAAGGATCATGTGGTGTCTACTCCTCTTGTTACCGATCCGGATTCCGTAAGTAAATCAAGTGAATCCAACCCTAAACAAAAGGAGGCCACTTAAAAGGCCATTGGAAAGATGCCTTGTGTTAACCTGGAAAAAGAATTCGAAAGGTTAGTTTAAAGTCAAGGTCAAACAAAGTTAAACAAGAACCTAAAAAGACTATAAAATCTACTCAATCGTGTGCATCATGTCACAGTCCAGGGAAACAAGAGATAAAGATGTAAAACCAGGTAAAACAATTAATTTTGTAAAACCAACTCATACATCTCACAAAGTAGTGCCTCAGTCCAAACACACTAAGGTTGACCATGTGAAAAGTATATCTCCACCAAAACAAATAAACCGTAAAGTTGAAAGGAGATCCTGCTATAATGTGGAGAGTATGGTCACATAGCGTCTCACTGTCCATATTACTAGACACCGAGGAAGAAAGTTGAACTTTCTACATCTACATCTAGATCTTTTAAGAGGAACTCAGTGACGCCTCCTAAAAGAGATTGTGAACCCAAAGTTCAATCCATCAGCCAGTCGTCTGTTTATCACAAACAGGCCTTACACAAATCTGGATTATGGAAAGAAAAAACCTCCTTAGTGCCTGAAACTAAGAACACACAGAATTCTGATCAATCCTTAACCTCAAAGGTTATTGGTTGAGTTTGTGATATGTGATGCCTTAGGGAAACCCAAGCCGGTTAAGGCTTGGGTTCCTAACATGAACTAATGTTTTCATTGACTGTGTAGGGTGTTCGCTATAGTTCTGAGACTAACACGTCGATTGTTGATAGCGGGGCATCCAGGCACATGACAGGGAACAGAGCTCTCTTATCAAATGTCAGACAAATTAAAGGAGGGCATGTTTCATTTGCTGGAAACAAAGGCGGGTATATCACAGCCCAAGGAGAAGTGGGAAATGAGAAAGTTAAATTTGATAAGGTAAACTATGTCCAACAATTACAAAATAACTTACTTTCTGTTTCTCAAATCTGTGATAAAGGATTCACGGTAGTTTTTGACAACAAGAAGTGTTACGTTCTAAAGAAGGACTACGTGATTTCGGAGGATCAGATCCTAATGTCAGCTTCTAGATATAACGATCTTTATGTTTTGGATCTCTCAAAGGCATCCACAATGGATAGTGAAGTCCAATGTTTCTTGTCCAAAGCTACTGAGAAGGAATCCATCTCCTGGCATAGGAGAATGGGACACATAAATCCGAGGAAAATGAATCACTTGATCCAGAATGATCTTGTGAGAGGAGTAAATGTCAAAAACTTCCAACTCCTGGATTTTTGTGTTGCGTGTAAAAAGGGCAAACAGACGAAGAAATCTCATAAGGAAAAGAAAGTTCATTCTATAGAACTTACACTTGATCTTCTTCACATGGATCTGTTTGGTCTAGCTAGTACAAGAAGCATCGCAGGCGACTTGTATTGCTTTGTAGTTACTCATGACTACTCAAGGTTCTCTTGGGTAATGTTTTCGAAATCCAAATTAGAAACATTTGAATCCTTCAAGGAATTGATAACTACACTAGAATCCCTATACAAGCTGAAGGTAAGATAGGTGCGCTTAGACAACGGAACCGAGTTCAAGAATCAGAGGATGAAAGACTATTGCAAGGAAAAGGGAATTGTGCATCAATTTACCTTGGCTTATACCCCTCAGATGAACGGAGTTGCTGAATGGAAGAGCAGCAGCTTGATAGAGACGGCACAGACAATGCTTGCAGACTTGAAACTGCCTATACAATTTTGGAATGAAGCAGTGGCAAATGCATGTTATACTCTCAATCGAGTTCTGGTAGTAAAACGCCATGGAAAAACGTGCTACGAGTTATTACAGTGACGTAAACCTAACATGGAAAAATGTGCTACAAAGAATTATGCAAAGAATTCGAAGCAGTAATGAAGGCGAAGTTTGGGATGAGTGCCATGGGGGAGATGAAGTTCTCTCTAGGGTTACAAGTAGATCAGACACCAAATGGAATCTTCTTACATCAGACCAAGTATGTAGGAGATATTCTCATTCGGTTTGACATGGAGAATGCTTCCATAGCTGGCACTCCACTGGCTACAAACCATGATGTAGCACCCGATGAGAACGGTGATCTGGTACATGCCACTATGTACCGCGGGATGATTGGATCTCTCATGTATCTCATTGCCTCCAACCAGATATCATGTATGCGACATGTTTATGCTCGCGATATCAAGCAAAGCCTAAGGTGAATCATCTAATTGGGGTCAAAAGGATATTTCGTTATCTAAAGGGCACACCCACACTTGGATTGTAGTACCCTCATGATGAGGACTTTGAACTTACAGCGCATATTGACTCAGATTACAGCGGCTGCAAGATGAACTACAAGTCTACATCAGCAGGGTGTCAACTCTTTGGGAGAAGATTAGTAACCTGGCAGTGTAAGAAGCAGACCTCGGTTGCCTTCTCAACCTGTGAAGCAGAATACGTTGCTGCTGCAAGCTGCTGTTCCTAAATCATATGGATTCAACAGCAAATGCGGGATTACGGTTTGCATTTAACTTCTACTCCTATATTTTTTGATAACTCTGCTGTGATTGCAGTCACTAAGAACCCGGTCCAACATCCTAAGACCAAACACATCGGAATCAAATATCACTTCATACGTGATTGTTTTGAAAAGAACTTAATCGATGTGATAAAAATAAACACTGATTTTCAACACGCTGACCTCTATACAAAGGCTTTTGATAAACCATGTTTTCTATATCTGTTAGAAGTCAATGGTGTTAAAAAGAAAAATGAGGTCATTCCTGAAGATGACCATGTATATTCTGATGCGTCGCGTCTAGTTTCTCTTAAAATTTCATCAATTATAGTGTTCTTTAAGTTTAATTCTCTTGTTTTGTTTAATGTTAGTTCGTTAATTATACTTAGTGTCGGTTCTTGCTCATTAAAATCCTAAAATGCAAATCCTTAGAGGTTTTAGTATTTTAGGGGGAGAATAGGTATGAAAAAAAACGAGGGAAAACAAGAGGCAAGCCGATAATAAATAAGATCGTACGTGTGATACCAATTTAACGTGTGGAATATGATAGTACAGAGGTACAAACCATTTGGGACTTTAAAAATCAAAATTGAAAAAGATGCAAAGTTCAAGTATAAGTCTGAGTAGTCTGAGCAATATAAAAGGAAATATGATAGTTAAGCTAGCTACAACTAAGGTAACATAAAGAAAGTAGACCTAGAGGTTGCTAGACCACAGCTGATATGATGGTAGATTCAACACAATAGATGACTAGACCGGTGGTGATCTCAAAATTAAACTAAAATGTTTGACTAGCTGTGGGAAACACCTTATCCCTGGTTAACCACAATCACAGGATTCCAATAAGGGGTGACGAGCTAAATAAACGCCACAAAAGTGTGTGTAAGACCAAAGCATGAGCTAAAGCACATGAATGCTAAAAGAGGAAGAATTGCTCAAACAAGAAGATAGATTATGTGCCTCTCTGCTGTGCGGTGGCACTGACCTGAGGATAAGCATAAATTATATATTCTAGAACTCATTGTTGTTTGCCGCGTCTCTGCTGTGCGATGGCACTGACCTGAGGAATGATTTCTCTTTGAGAAATCTATGAATAGTCGCTTCTTGAATACTACCCTAAGACCGCTCAAAAATATCCTGAGGAATTGGTCACCATATGAGTGTGGGATCCACAAATGCTTCTTGAAATAAACAAACCTTAAAACATCACCAAACTGTGGTGAAAGTCTGTGTATGGATTTAAGAGGACAAGTATACTGACAATCACTGTGGCGACAATTCTTGAAAGTTCAAATCAGTGTGGAGACCTAAGCGTACTAGTATGATTTCCTAAATTTGCTAAATGACTCCACATGAAAAACAAAGAAAGAGCATCAAAGTTGTTTTTTTTAATAACTTGTCCTGAATGATTTGAATATCCTGTATGATTCCAACTTAAATTGATCCATGTATGGTTTAAATGATTGAGGCTGCACTCTTAGAGTATTTATTCCTTAGAACTACATGTTAGGAATTAACTCTCATAAAAACACAAAAACAGTCTTAATGTGTTTAAGTTTTCAGTATTATTTCTTTTATTTCTGTACAAAGTTGTCAAATTCTGTAGGTTAGTATCGGACTATATCATGGAAGTTGATAAGGGACCTTATCATCTAAAAGGTCACGTATGAGGTGACCACAAGTGCTTTCAAACAACAATTAGGTCACATCTGAGGTGACTAATCGGTTAAAAGGATCACGTCTGAGGTGATCAAAAGTTTTTCAAGTTAAAATGATCATGTCTGAGATGATCAAATGATTATAATGTTAATTCAACAGTTTAAAAGGGTTTTAAATGTCAAATGGTCAGAAAGTTAGAGGAATTTCAAGAGTATGACCCATTCGCACGACTGGACCATGAGTATGGACCAACCGTACAAATGAATCATACTCATGCCTTAATGGCCGAATGGACAAGCGTATGGACCATGCACCGAATGGCTGATACGAATGAGCTATCGGCCACATGAGAGGAGGCGAATGACGTCACCCGACACGACTCATCTAGTCGACGACTGAAGACCGACTGTGCCAGTCGCACGACTCGACGACTACTCAGTCGACGAACCACTTGTGTGACGACTCAGTCGCAAGACTGTAGGAACCCTAGTAAGATAGTGTGGAATACCGTCGGTCGCAGTCTCTAGTCAGCACCCTCAAAATCACCCAGAGCACGCCCGAGACGCTTATAGTCCCAACTCCCAATTTTCATTAGATCTTTATATACCACTAATTCTTGTGCACTGACGATTTCCACAGACTATACAGGTACAATGCGGTTCAATCCAACCATATCTCATTCAATTGACTGCAAAATCAACAAGGTCGGTCCAAAACAAGAACCGAGACTTGTTTGACAAAATAACCCAATTAAATCAAGCAATCAACTAAACTTAATGTTATTATGTGCCAAGTATAATGATTGCGAGTCCAACGAACCAAAACATGACGTCTAATCATAAGAATTGGTCAAAACTTCAATTTAAATTAAACAGAAGTCTGTCATGCGAATGGACAGACTGATGAACTTCTCGCACGACTAAGTATTGCGAACAGCTAAGTCGCATGATTGAATCATACGTGTCAGTCCAGGCGCACGACTGGTATACACAACTAAGTATACATACGGGTGAGCTTAGTCGCATGACCAGTTGTACGTATGGAATAATTCGCACGACTAGAACTAAGTCGCACTTCTCTCGCACGACTAGATCTCAGTCGCACTACTCATTTGCACGACTAGATCTCAGTCGCGCAACAGTCTCATTCACACGATAGATCAAAAGGGAAATATTTCAAGTCCGAGTGATTCAAGATATTTTTAATAAACGGATACTAACGTTTTCTTTTGTAACAGATGACGAGTCGGTGGACAATGAGCACCAAGCACAATATATGTGCTCATCTGGATCAGTCATCTAGACATGCACCTGACTTTGCTGGAATCATCTCGTTTCTTAGGCGCTCAAGGATCTCTCACGCAATCTCAACTCCATGCAACCACATACCGGTCTATTCAGCAGGCCTTCTAGGAAGGTGCTATAATTGATAGAACCTCAGAGCCTCATTGAATCCGTAGTTGATATTTGGAGAGGCAATTGAGATCTCTGAGGATGATCTCAGGACAGTGTTGCAGCTTGGGGACGATGCTGAATGTCCCACACGACTACACCCCCTGACTATCAGAGGCTGTTTCCTGCGGGCCAAGTATGCTGGGGACATCAATGCTGGGGTGCTCAACAAGAGCAACCTGTGTCCCCAGTTCAAGTACCTTGCGTACGTACTGTTTAAGTGCTTAGCATCTCGGAATTGAGGTTTTGATGAACTGTCCGATCAGATCCAGAACGCATATGCTACACTGGTGCTGAACCATCCGTCTCAGCTTCTCCAAGATGATCTTCACCTACTTGGTGGAGAACATTAAGGGGAAAGGGAAGGAGGGCTTCTACATGTCCCTCGCTTATTCAGATGATTATAGACCAGAAGCTCCCTTCCTTGCCAGGAGAAGGAGGACGCGGTGGTACTCGAGGTGATGGACGATACCACTTTAGGCAGGATGAAGGTTTACAGGGGGAAGCAGGTAAAGCCCCCTTGTGAGGAGATTATTTGAACATCTGGCCCGGGAAGACTACGTGGGGCCGGCTAGGCGTAAATGGCGTCACATTGATAGTGACTCTGAAGAAGAACAGATACAGCTCCCTGAAAATGACTCTGATGATGATAGCGGAGATGATGGAGATGAAGGACCCACTCAACAAAGGGGTCCCACTACTGATATTCCATCTCCAGCATCTGCCCCCACTGGAGACGAGCGGAGACTGCTGGGTTCCACCAGGATTTCATGCTTGGTGAGGAAGAGGAGGAGTCGGATAAGGAGCCACTAACTCGGACTGTGGGAAGTAATTCGTTCCCACAGAACGAGGGGGCTCCGAGCAGTTAGTGAACGCCCAGGCGGATCGGGAGAGACCACTGATGATCCTACTTATATTCCTGATCTGCCAGGCCGCCCTATAGGGGGAACATCCACCTCGACTAGATCGAGGAGGAACAGGATGGCTCAGCCCCATGGCTTGAAAAGAAAAAACGCAGAATCACCTTTATCACCACTACAGCCACCACCATAGCTACCACCATTCCACCGACCACAGCAACCACCATTCCACCTACCACCACTACCACCATTCTACCTACCACCACTACCACCATTCCACTTACCACCACTACCACCATTCCACCCACCCCTACCACTAGTTCATACACCACTTCCACACCCACTCCACTAGATACACACTTCCCATCCACCACCACTACAGCTCATCCACAACCATCCACATCGATACCAACCAATCCTCTCTACATCCACTACCACCACCCCAGCCCATGGAGTTGGGACCTCCTCACAGGTCCTACCTGTTTTTGGATCCGCTTACCCATCTGTGAGGTTGGAGGAGCAGTTGGCTAACCTTAATAGATTAGTGCTGAAGCTGCTGGCGATGGATGAACAGCGAGCCTCTCAGCTTAATCAGCTGATGGAGCTTAATGCATCCAAAGCCCAAAGGATAGAGGCTAGAGCCAAGAGATTACTGAGCTGAGAGAGATGCACACATCCTCAATACAGAGGATACAAGATTTGGAGGCCCAGAACAAGAAGCTTATGCTGAGACGGAAGGGATCCAAAGATGAGCCTCTGAAGATCCGAGAAGGGGATGGAGATGATGGTGACGACGATGACAGTGATGATGATGAAGATGATGATTGTGATGAACAAGGGGATGACACTAATGCAGTTGATCATGATGATGATGATGACGAAGGAGATGCAGCTGCATCTACATCAGCTCAAGGTCAAGAGAGGCGCACAAAGAAAATCAAGACCAAGGAGCCCCATCGTCTCCTGCTGATCCTACTGACACACCAACTATTCAAGACAAGAGTAATACATAGTTGTTTATGTTATTGCAACTTTGTGTATTGGAATATTGTATCTAATTAATGTAATTAATGTTTATGTTAATTATTAATGTTTACTGATCTGTTTGTTGACTAAATGATTGATATGTTACATGTTTTAAATCAAGCAAATCCTAACTTTCAAGGAGATGAATATGATGTTGCTCCCCTCCAACAGATCAAGACTCAACTCACGATGATTCTTGATCTGCAGGGGATTGTTAGAAGATCAGTGAATTACACTCCTGAAGAAGGATAAATAATTCATGATGTCACCGACGAGCAACTGGCTGAAATATTCCGACTCAATCCTGATGAAATTGTGAAGGATGCTCCAACTATGCAAACAGAGAGTGACGATGAGCTTCAGGATGTCAATGAGATTGAGATAGAAGATGTCACGGCTCAATACTATCCAGAGTACACTAACAAGGAGGGAACTACCATTCCTAATCTAGGAGACACTCTTGTTAGTGACACTTTTGAGACTCTGGACAGGATGGAGAAAGAGTCATAAAAGGATAAAGAGAAGGTCCAAGCCTCAGACACCGAAGTCAAAATCAAAAAGGCTGAATGGGCAGCATGTTTTGAAGAATCAAAGCCCAACGCAGAGCTACAACATCAACTATCTACACCAAACTATATAAGGTCAAGAAACATCAAAAGGTGGCAGGCAGGATCATAGCGTGGGCATATTTTGCAGACCTTAACATTTACGCGGTTAAACGTTAGAAGGGAATAGAGTACTTCAGATTTCCACATGATCTGAAGACTCTTCTAGGTTTTGAGCTCAACCAGTTAGCAAAGTTGAACATGCTATATGCTGACCCTTGTAAGATGTCAGGCTGGTTTGAAGCTGCTCTAAAGAGGGAGCAGCATACCAGATGGGTCAACTTCAAACCTCAACAACCAACGAGGTACATCAAAAGATCTGAAGTTGATGCCATAACTAGTAAACCTAGAGTAGTGCTGAAGTGGAGTCCACCACGTATAATGTCTAAGATCCCACTACGTGAGATGCCACAGGATTTCACTTCATATGTCAAATGGTGGTACTACGATAGGAGAACAGGAGAGGCCGTAATAGTCTTGAACAGGAATGGCACAATGGAAACCATAAGGGTTTTTGACCCGATGTGGCTCACCAACTTGTCATCACAAGATGTTGATACTTTATACAAGTGGCCATTGTTCTACGACCCACAGGATATTGTACAAGCTTTACAGTTGCAGAAAGTGATAAGACTCTATCTTGGCTTTGAGATAAACACAGGAGTCACCGAAGAAGCTAAGTAAAAAAAGTTTGAAGAAATCATGAAAGATGTTAGACAATAGATATATCTAGGTCCAAGGGGGAGTTTGTTGACACATATATGTACCTAGATCCTGATCTGAATGTAATATGTCTTACACTTATGTAATTATTGGGTACTTACTGAGATACAAAATGTTTGGTTGTCTATAATGTTTAATATTTCATTAATGAGTTATTTAACGCATATTGACTTAATCATATAGGTTTGTGATTGTTTGAAGTGTTATGCATAATGTTATAATATTGAATACACTCAAACTTGGTGAAGTGAAGTTCTCATGCGTCCGACTGGACCATGCGCCCCAACAGTGGTCATGCGTCCCAATGGCCATGCGACTGAGTGTCCATGCACCTAAATAGTTCATACGCCTGAACAACTTCATGCGTCTGACTCACTGGCACGACTGAACATTCAATTATGCGAATGGATCAACCGCATGGCTCAATCGCACAAATGAACCATGCTAATGGTTCAGTCGCACGAATGAGCAACCCTAACCTATAAATACCACCTAATTCGTGGAAAAAAGAGTATTGAATTCACTTCGACTCTAGAAGTACCCTAGCCATCCAGAAGCCTCTAAGTTCGTACTCCAAGTTCATAGAAAGTTGTAGATCGATTCTCAATCAATTCTTAACGTTAGATTCAATTCGTTATTTTGTCTACGTGCGTTCTCACTGATTGGATCTCCAATCAATAGGATTCCGCACTATTTGGTTTGGTTTAACATGTTAATTAGTTGGTGTTTGGTCAAATACCAGATCCTAACATGTATGTATGTATGTATGTATGTATGTATGTATGTATGTATGTATATGTATGTATGTATGTATGTATGTATGTATGTATGTATGTATGTATGTATGTATGTATGTATTTGTATGTATGTATGTATGTATGTATGTATGTATGTATGTATGTATGTTGTATGTATGTATGTATGTATGTATGTTGTATGTATGTATGAATGTTGTATGTATGTATGTATGTATGTATATTTGTATGTATGTATGTATGTAGTATGTATGTATGTATGTATGTATGTATGTATGTATGTATGTATGAATGTATGTATGTATGTATGTATGTATGTACCTATGTATGTAGTATGTATGTATGTATGTATGTATGTATGTAGTATGTATGTATGTATGTATGTATGTATGTATGTATGTACGTATGTATGTAGGTATGTATGTATGTATGTATGTATGTATGTATGTATGTATGTATGTTATGTACCTATGTATGTATGTAGTACGTATGTATGTATGTATGTATGTATGTATGTATGTTGTACGTATGTATGTATGTATGTATGTATGTACGTATGTATGTATGTATATACGTATGTATGTATTACGTATGTATATATGTATGTACGTATGTACGTATGTATGTACGTACGTATGTAGGTACGTACGTATGTATGTACGTACGTATGTATGTACGTACGTATGTATGTATGTACCTATGTGTGTATGTACCTATGTGTGTATGTACGTATGTATGTATGTACGTATGTATGTATGTACCTATGTATGTATGTATGTATGTATGTATGTATGTATGTATGTATGTATGTATGTATATATGTATGTAGGTATGTATGTAGTATGTATGTATGTATGTACCTATGTATGTAGTATGTATGTATGTATGTTGTATGTATGTATGTATGTATGTATGTATGTATGTATGTATGTATGTATGTACGTATGTATGTAGGTATGTATGTATGTATGTAGTGTATGTATGTATGTATGTATGTACGTATGTATGTATGTATGTATGTACGTATGTAATTATGTATGTATCATGTATGTATGTAATATGTATGTATGTATGTATGTATGTATGTACTATGTAATGTTGTATGTATGTATGTATGTATGTATGTAGGTATGTTTGTATGTATGTATGTATGTATGTATGTATGTATGTATGTATGTATGTATGTACGTATGTATGTAGGTATGTAGTATGTATGTATGTATGTATGTACGTATGTATGTATGTAGTACGTATGTATGTAGGTATGTATGTATCTATGTATGTATGTACGTATGTCGTATGTATGTATGTATGTATGTTGTATGTATGTATGTATGTACGTATGTAGTATGTAATGTACGTATGTATGTATTTACGTTGTATATATGTATGTATGTATGTACGTTATGTATGTACATCTTATGTATGTAGTACGTTGTATGTATGTATGTACGTATGTATGTATGTACGTATGTATGTATTTTGTACGTACGTATGATGTATTTTATGTATGTATTATGTTGTAGTATGTATGTATGTATGTATGTATGTATGTATGGATGTATGTATGTATGTAATGTACGATGTACCTATGTATGTATTTATGGATGTATGTATGTATGTATTATGTATGTAGTTATTTGTAGGATTCTATATGCCCAAGACACATAAAATATTGATGTGGTTAGTACGTCATGATCCAAGTCGGGTTATACCCAATAACAAGCTTAGCAAACACCAATTAATATTAAATTGATGATATGATCATGCAATTAAATATTTACACCAAATTTGGAAATGGGTTTTCTAAATAACTTGCATGAGAGATGGAACAAATTATAAGGATAATTTGTTGATGAATTATTGTTATTCTTGTTATTTAAAAAGGTTTTAAATAACAATAACAAATATGAGTGTAACTTAATTAATTTGTTAATTAAGAGGGATATGTCACATTTAACATAAGTCTAGAATGACATTTTAATGTGTGTGACATAATGTGAATTCTATTAAGTTATGTTGGTGTTTTAAAGGGAGGCAAAAACCATTTTGAAAGGCTGTTTTGGCCGCCCCCTCCTTGAACCTCATTGGACCATTTTGTCTTGAGAATACACACAACAATAACTAGGAAGACACTCATTCATTCCATCAATTCATACATGCAAAATAACTCTCAAAACTCTCCCTTTTTCTCTCTCTTGTTCACGGAACAACCAGCAGGAAGTTTGGTGTTTTGAAGTTGATTCTTGGTGTGACTCTACCTAGCAAGAGTGGTGTATGATCAAGGCTTGGGGTATACAAAGCTTGAGGATCTCTACATTGAGCTCTTGGTCGATTTCAAGCATCTAAACCTATCATCTTTGGTCGATTTTGCTGCTGAAAAGGTAGATATCACAGCTTGTTCAAGCTGTGATTTTATGCACGTTTTGTAGGTTCATAGCTTGTTCCATTCATATATTTAAGATCCTATTGATTTGGGTTTTGTTTTCCATCTTAAAACCACACTTAGAACACGAAAATTTCAGATTATAAACTTGTTATAATCCTATACATCCGCTGCGTTTTCTGAAAAGTTTAAAAGGTTAAACTATGTTTTAGTGTTCTCTCAACCCTTCAATGGCATCAAGAGCCGGTTATATGGATGGCTTGCTTAATTCATCTTTTGAAATTGGTTTTAAAAGATGATATTAGACATGTTATAGGCTGGTTTTGGGCTGAAATATTATGTCTTATTGAAATCCCCAACTTTCAAGGTTACATCACACATGCTTGTGATTAAACCTTGAAAGATATGTTGATTGTTTGGACAATATTTAAAACCAAAATTTCAGTTTATTTGGCTGAAATTTGAAGGTTTTAAGTGGGGATTAATGATATATTTTGATGATTTGATCATTGGTTGTTAAAGTGCATAACCTAGCTTGTGGCTTGTGTTGTTTGGATGATTCAAGTGGTTGTTTTATTCATTCAATTTGGTTGTAATATTTGTGTTTATTCATTTGGGTTGTAATTATTCATTCATTTGGTTATGTAATAATAGATTAGGTTCATTTCCTTTACTAGAAAAATGTATTAGGATACAATTTTGTAAAAGGAAGATGTACAAGATCAAGACCCAAAGATGGACACAAAGACACAAGAAACATGGAGCATTTGGATGCGGTTTCTAGTGGGAGGTTCTTGGAACCTTTATGATATGTTTGACCCTTAGAAAGACCAAAGACAACACTTGTGATGGCAAACAAGTGTTGTCAACATAAGGGCTATGGTTATGCACATATGATTGTTAATGTTTATGCTTGGTTGATTGTTTGTTGTCTTGATTGTTTGGTTGATATTTGGATATTCAAAACAAACTCATTAACAAACTTAACAAGCTGAAAATTGATGATTATTAAAGGTTAATAAAAGATTATTAAAATGATTTAATGATTTTAAGATTAAAAGGTTTTAATCAAAGAACTATAGGGTACCTTGTATTTGAAAGCATGCAAATACAAGTACATAGAGTTTTCTAAACTAGAATTATGAAACCTCTAAACATTTAACAAACAAGTTTAACACCATCCTTTTGCACAACACTTAAGTCATTTGAAACTCTAAATGGGATAAAGGTCACCTAACCATTTTAGGGAACTTGTGACTTAAGGTGGGAATACCACATTGGTGGGATAAAGGTCACCTAACCACCTATGTTGGTAAACTCACATGTGTGTGCAAGTAGGGTAACTTGATTTGCAAACCATGTTGAATGGATCACCTAAAATATGGTTTCCAAATAGGTGTTGATGGGATTAACATGCCGACTCTGCATATGATGTTTAAAAGTCGATCCCATACCTCTAGAAGTTGCAAATGGTTGCAATCGTCAATCGTTGACCACCTTATTAATTTAAATAGTGGGATAAAGGTCACCTAACCACAATTTAAATGTAATGTTGGGTTCTAGATTTTAATATAAAATTGTCCTTAAAAGGCATTAAATATTAAAATTAGCAATATCGAAAATACTAAAATTGATCTTTGTTAAATTTTGTAGATGGCCACCAATAATGAAAATCACGATAACTCGTCCGCGTCAAACCAATCACTACGAGCGATCCTCCAAAAGAACGTCTAAATCATAACAACTTTATTGATTGGTATCGAAACTTGAGAATTGTTCTCAAGCAAGAGAGAAGATCATATGTTTTAGACGACCCTATCCCCGATCAACCTAACGAGGATGATGAGGAGGCCTTTAATGATTGGCTGAAATACACTGAGGACTCCGTCCAAGTGTCTTGTCTCATGCTAGCGAGCATGACTCCGGATCTCCAAAAGGAGTATGAACATCACGGAGCTTACGACATGATAACCCAGCTGAAGGAACGTTCCAACAGCAAGCAAGGGTTGAGCGGTTCGAAACGGTTCGAGCGCTCCATGCATGTCGTATGGACGACAACCAATCTGTTTCATCTTATGTACTTAAGATGAAAAGTCATATTGACCGCCTCGAGAGGCTAAACTGCCCCGTCTCAAAAGAGTTGGCCACGGATTTGATCCTAAATGGCCTAACCAAGAAGTTCGAGACATTCGTGTTGAACTACAACATGAATGCATGGGACAAAAGCATTGGTGAACTTCACTCAATGCTCAAAACGGCCGAGGCGGCCATGGGTAAAAGGGTTTTACCCGTTCTCACCATCAATGAAGGTGGGAACAACAAAAGGCATCATCCCGCACCCAAGGCAAAGGTTGCCAAGGGTAAGGGACCTGCGTGGGGAAAGGGGAAAGGGGTGGTAAGGGTACCACCCAAACCACAAGAGAAGAAGCAAAAGGTTGCTACAAATGACCCATGCTTCAAGTGTGGGGAGATAGGACATTGGGCAAGGAATTGTCCTGTCCATCTCCAAGAGTTGAAAGCAAAGAGGGATGCCGGGCAGACCTCAGGTACAATATACATGATACATATTGATCTTAATGTTACATCTTCAAACACATGGGTATTGGATACCGGATGTGGAACTCATATTTGCAATTTGATTGCAGGGGTTCACAAGAAGTAGGGACTTCAAGAAAGGGGATGTTAGCCTCTTCATGGGCAATGGAACTAAAGTCTTAGTTGAAGCTCGTGGGGACTACATCCTAAAACTTCCAAGTAGTTTGGAAGTTATTTTGAAGAATGTTTTGTATGCTCCTAGTTTGACTAGGAACATTATTTCTGTATCCCAACTAAGACATTATGATTATGTATTATCCTTTATTGAAAATGATATTCATGTTTCTTTAAATGGTATGTTCTATTTTAAAGCTATTCCAATTAATGGTATTTATGAATTGGTTCATGAAAATACTTTAAATAGTTCATTGTACCAAACTAACACCAAGAAACTCAAGTTGGACTTGAGTGATACCTATCTTTGGCATTGTCGTCTTGGTCATATAAACAAGAAGCGTTTACAAACACTTCAAAAGAATGGTCTTTTAAAAACAAATGAATGTGATTCATTTGATGTTTGTGAATCTTGTTTACAAGGTAAGATGACTAAGGCACCCTTTAGTGGAACTACCGAAAGGGCAAAAGATTTATTAGGAATCATACATTCGGATGTATGTGGTCCTTTTAAGCCAATGACTGAAATGGTGAAAGATACTTCATTACCTTTACCGATGACTATAGTCGCTATGGATATGTGTACTTATTAAGGCACAAAGATGAAGCTTCTGAAATGTTCAAAATCTTTAAGAATGAAGTAGAAAATCAACTCAATAAGTCAATTAAAATTCTCCGTACCGATAGAGGAGGTGAATACCTAAGTGATGTTTTTCAAGATCATCTTAGGAGTTGTGGGATTGTCTCACAACTCACTCCACCTGGAACACCACAACATAATGGTGTGTCTGGATGGAGGAATCGAACCTTATTAGATATGGTCCGATCTATGATGGCTAGAAGCACATTGCCTCTATCATTTTGGGGTTTCGTTTTGCTCTCCGCGGCCCGTATTCTAAATATGGCCCCAACCAAAAGGTGGAAAGGACACCTTTTGAGATATGGCATGGAAGAGTTCCATCCCTATCATACCTAAGGGTTTGGGGATGTGAGGCTTATGTTAAGACTCCCACCCCAAACAAATTGGAAGTCCGATCCACCAAGTGTATCTTTGTTGGATATCCTAGAGATTCTATAGGATATTATTTCTACGATCCACTGGAACAAAAGGTGTTCGTTGCCAGAAAGGGTGAGTTCTTAGAAGCAAAGTTCCTTATGGAAGGAGCTAGCAGTAGAACAGTGGATCTTGAAGAGGATCAAGAACCACAACCCGATACACGTTGGTTGAAACTAGCACTCAACATGAGGATGTTGAGGAAGATCAAGGGGTTGATCAATACACACAACACGTTCGCAGAAGTGGTAGAACTAGTAATCCACTGAAAGATATGGATTTTTCATGGATGGATGCTATGTGGTAGATTCTGATGAACCAACCACATACCATAATGCAATGTCCAATGCGGATTGTGACAAATGGCTAGAAGCCATGAACGTTGAGATGCAATCCATGTATGACAACCAAGTTTGGGAACTTGTTGTACCACCTCTTAATTCCAAAGTAGTTGGAAGTAAGTGGGTTTTCAAGAAGAAAACCGATATGCATGGAAACTTGGATACTTATAAAGCTAGACTTGTAGCAAAGGGTTTCACTCAAACTCAAGGGGTTGATTATGATGAAACCTTCTCACCTGTTGCGATGCTAAAGTCTATAAGGATATTGTTTGCCATAGCTGCTCATTATGATTATGAGATTTGGCAAATGGATGTCAAAACCGCTTTCCTAAATGGATATCTTGAGGAAGATGTCTATATGGTTCAGCCTGAAGGTTTTGTTGATCCAAAACATCCTAACAAAGTATGCAAGTTAAAGAAATCAATCTATGGATTGAAACAAGCATCGAGAAGCTGGAATCATCGTTTTGATGAGGAGGTCAAGAAATTTGGCTTCATCAAAAACGCTGATGAAGCTTGTGTGTATAAGAAGGCTAGTGGGAGCATAATAACCTTCCTAGTATTGTATGTTGATGACATACTACTATTTGGAAATGACATTCCAACCTTGGAAAGTGTAAAAACCTGGCTTGGAAGTTGTTTTTCCATTAAGGATCTTGGTGAAGCCGCCTATATTCTGGGAATAAAGATCTATAGGGATAGATCAAGGCGGTTGATTGGTTTGAATCAAAGTGCATACATTGATAAAATCTTGAAAAGGTTCAAGATGGAAAACTCTAAGAAAGGTACCGTACCTATTCAAAGAGGAACGATGTTGAGTACGACCCAATGTCCAAGCTCAAAGGATGAGCAAGATAAAATGAAGGCAATCCCATACGCATCTGCTATTGGATCCATCATGTATGCAATGATATGCACTCGACCGGATGTGTCATGCGCCTTAAGCATGACAAGCCGCTACCAGCAAATCCTGGAAACAGTCATTGGATGGCTGTTAAGAACATACTTAAGTACCTAAGGAGGACAAGGAATATGTTCCTAATCTATGGATCTGGTGACGAGGAACTCGTTGTAAAAGGTTACACGGATGCGAGTTTCCAAACCGATCGTGATGATTCTCGGTCACAATCGGGATACATTTTCATTCTGAATGGAGGAGCGGTCTCTTGGAAGAGCTCCAAGCAGGATGTGGTGGCTCTGTCAACTACAGAATCAGAATACGTCGCCGCCTCATTGGCAGCCCAAGAAGCTGCATGGTTGAAGATTCATTGCCGATCTAGGGGTAGTCCCTTCCATTCAGGACCCCCTAGAGATCTTTTGTGATAACGAGGGTGCGATTGCACAAATCAAGGACCCCGTGCTCATCAAAAGACTAGGCACATTGAGCGGAGATTCAACTACATACGAGATGAAGTTGAAAAGGAAAGATATGTATTCGCAAAGTTCACACGGATCAAAACGTTGCGGATCCCCTCACGAAGCTCCTTGAAAAGGCAAAGCATGAAGGTCATACTTGTGCCATGGGACTTCGATATTCTAGTGAGTGGATTTGATCTGTAAATTTGTATTTGGATATATGGAACTTTCTATTATTTGAATAAAATTATTTGGTTATAATGTTTCAAATAATATTCCAATTTAGCATGTTTAATCCATGAGTAAATGTTTACTCTAAATGTCCGTAGTCGTTCACACTTGTGGGAACAAGTTTGAAGATAAGACTATTATGAACTTGGATTGGTTGATACTCAAAAGGATGAATATAGAGCAATGGGTTGCTACCAAGGTTCATAGATATTTGTGGGATACAAATATGGACTAACCCGCATCTCAAATTTTACTACATGGAATCTTATTGATTGATCATAAGTAAATTTGAGTAAAGGCGAATATCATTTGGTATCCTCAGACCTGAGACACATATTGGGTTTTGATATTCACCAAGTTTTATACCTTGAGCCTATTCTTCACTGCCCTGAAATAGTGGACAGTACATAAGGATATGTTCAGGTATAACACGAAGTGTTTGTGAGAAACGTATGTAGTCAAGATGGAATTTGTTCCTCTTATTCGTTGAGAGTTAGATGTCTAAGGCCTGATTAAGTTAAATCAACAAGGAATGATCATTCTGTGTCCCTGGATTTAACATGACATCTGTAACAAAAGGATAGATGATTAATTCACCTAAATCATTTCAAGTAGGGTACTTGAAATGGATGATGTTATTGAATGGCCATAAGTCATGCGTATTAAGGGTAGTAAACCGTTGTTAGGCGGTATTTACTGCTTGCATCAATCTTCTATGAATCTTGGGCAAGTGGGAGATTGTAGGATTCTATATGCCCAAGACACATAAAATATTGATGTGGTTAGTACGTCATGATCCAAGTCGGGTTATACCCAATAACAAGCTTAGCAAACACCAATTAATATTAAATTGATGATATGATCATGCAATTAAATATTTACACCAAATTTGGAAATGGGTTTTCTAAATAACTTGCATGAGAGATGGAACAAATTATAAGGATAATTTGTTGATGAATTATTGTTATTCTTGTTATTTAAAAAGGTTTTAAATAACAATAACATATATGAGTGTAACTTAATTAATTTGTTAATTAAGAGGGATATGTCACATTTAACTAAGTCTAGAATGACATTTTAATGTGTGTGCCATAATGTGAATTCTATTATTATGTTGGTGTTTTAAAGGGAGGCAAAAACCATTTTGAAAGGCTGTTTTGGCCGCCCCCTCCCTTGAACCTCATTGGACCATTTTGTCTTGAGAATACACACAACAATAACTAGGAAGACACTCATTCATTCCATCAATTCATACATGCAAAATAACTCTCAAAACTCTCCCTTTTTCTCTCTCTTGTTCACGGAACAACCAGCAGGAAGTTTGGTGTTTTGAAGTTGATTCTGGTGTGACTCTACCTAGCAAGAGTGGTGTATGATCAAGGCTTGGGGTATACAAAGCTTGAGGATCTCTACATTGAGCTCTTGGTCGATTTCAAGCATCTAAACCTATCCTCTTTGGTCGATTTTGCTGCTGAAAAGGTAGATATCACAGCTTGTTCAAGCTGTGATTTTATGCACGTTTTGTAGGTTCATAGCTTGTTCCATTCATATATTTAAGATCCTATTGATTTGGGTTTTGTTTTCCATCTTAAAACCACACTTAGAACACGAAAATTTCAGATTATAAACTTGTTATAATCCTATACATCCGCTGCGTTTTCTGAAAAGTTTAAAAGGTTAAACTATGTTTTAGTGTTCTCTCAAACCCTTCAGTATGTATGTATGTATGTAATGTATGTATGTATTATGTATGTATGTATGTATGATGTATGTATGTATGTATGTATGTATTATGTACGTATGTATGTAGGTATGTTGTTTGTATGTATGTATGTATGTAATGTACGTAGGTATGTATGTATGTACTGGTATGTAGTATGTATCTATGTATGTGTCTACGTAGGTATGTATGTATGTATGTATGTATGTATGTATGTATGTATGTATGTATGTATGTATGTATGTATGTATGTATGTATGTATGTATGTATGTATGTATGTATGTATGTATGTACGTATGTATGTATGTATGTACGTATGTATGTATTTACGTATGTAGATATGTATGTATGTATGTACGTACGTATGTATGTATGTACGTATTATGTATGTATGTATGTATGTATGTATTATGTATGTATGTATGTATGTATGTATGATGTATGTAGGTATGTATTATGTATGTACGTTATATGTAGGTATGTATGTATGTATGTATGTATGTATTATGTATGTATGTATGTACGTATGTATTATGTACGTATGTATGTACGTACGTATGTATGTATGTACGTATGATGTACGTACGTATGTATGTATTACGTATGTATGTATGTATGTATGTACGTATGTATGTATGTACGTATGTATGTATGTATGTATGTATGTACGTACGTATGTATGTATGTATGTATGTATGTATGTATGTATGTATGTATGTATGTATGTATGTCTGTTTACCTATGTATGTATGTATGTAATGTATGTATGTATGTTCTGTATGTATGTATGTATGGTAGTTGTATGTATGTATGTATGTATGTATATGTACTTAGTTATGTAGGTATGTATGTATGTATGTATGTATGTATGTATGTACGTATGTATGACGTATGTACGTACGTATGTAGGTATGTATCTATGTAGGTATGTACGTATGATGTATGTATGTATGTTGTATGTATTATTTATGTATGTATTATGTAGTATGTATGTATGTGACGTATGTATGTAGGTATGTATGTACGTACGTATGTATTGTATGTACGTATGTATGTTGTATGTACGATGTATGTACTGTACGTATATATGTATGTAGTATTACTACTACTACGTATGTATGTATGACTGTATGTATGTATTAATGTATGAATGTATGTTGTATGTTATGGATGTATGTATGTATGTATGTCATGTATGTATTTATGTATGTATGTTACCTATGTATGTATGTAGTAGTATGTATGTATGTAGTATGTAAGTATGTATGTTATGTATGTGATGTATGTAGGTATTATGTATGTATGTACGTATGTATTAGGTATGTATGTATGGTATATGTATGTAATGTATTGTCGGTATGTACGTATGTCTGTTATGTATGTCGTATGTATGTAGTTGAAAGTATTGATCTGCCCAAGATTCATATTAAATTGATGTGGCTAGTGTAATATGATCCAAGTCGGGTCATACCCAATAACAAGCCAAACAAACACCAAAAGGTAATTTATTTGTTGATAATCACACAAATAAATAATGACACCAATTTAGAAAATTGGATTTTCTAAATTATTGCTTTTGTAGATGAGCATCATTATAAAGATAATTTGTTCATAAAAGATTATTTGTACATTATTTAAATTAGTTAAGCAATGGCAAATAATAGTGTGTGTTAGTGATATAAAATTAAATGGTTTTAATTTTATAAAACAAGGGATGTGATTGTATATTTTTTTTATAAAATTTGAATTGAGAGGGAAACAAAAGGGGGCCATTTTCGGCCGCCCTTTGGTCTTGGATGCCCCAATTTTATTAGTTCCAAGACATGCAAGTCTTGGACACTAGAACACTCATTTTCTATCACATCCAAGAACACACACAACAAAGCTCTCTCTCTACTCTCTCCTCTAATCTCACGGTTTAGGCAGAAAGGAAGGAGGAGATTTTTCAGCAACAAAAGGTGTTTTGTAGCTGGAAATTGGTGTCAAAGATCCTAGCATTCAAGGTGATTGTTGGTAGGCTTGGGGTATGCTATCTTGAGAACTTCTACCTTGAAGTTTAGTCACAAGAAACACCTCCTTTCATCTCTTAATTTCGGTTCTCTGCAGCTCCAAAGGTTGTGGTCTTTCATTTTATGTTTCTTTCATTGTATGTATTTTGTATAATGATCCATGGCTTTGGGGTTCATATTAAATGGGTTTAGTAATCATCTTATTACATGTTTTTAAATCTTATATCCGCTGCGCGTTTTTCATATAAATAAGGTTATATGAACTTTGATAAACATTTTTAAACCCAACAAATGGCATCAAGAGCCACTTATACATATGCATACATGTTTCTCATTACTAGCTCACGGTTTTGTGTTGCTTGACAAACAAAAATCCGTGAGTTAGGGTCTGCTTTTTGCCCCTTTTGGTGGTGTTTTAAAGATGCTACTTTATGCATATTAGGATCTTTAAAACTCTAGATATTATATGATTGTTTATGTGTTCTAAACCCATGTTCTTGGTTTATGTTGGCCAAAAAACAGGGCCACAAGGGGGGAATTCGATTTCTTATGTATGTTTGCTCATGTTGTTGATTATGCATAACAAGTCTAGACCATTTGGATTGAATGATTGGTTGTCATGTTATATTCATTTGGGCATGTAATATTTATTTTTATTCAAGTCTTGTTTTGTAATCTATTCATTCATATGGTTTGTAATAAAAATAGATTACGAGTCTATCTTTACTAGAAAAATGTATTAGGATACATATTTTGTAAGGATGTTCAAGATCAAGACTTGAAGAAAAGATGGACAAAGAGGATGCTTGAAGATGTGGATTCAAGTGGGAGTTCCTTTGTCAACATGTGTCATGTTCTTAACCTTAGGACAAGACCTTTTGACACACTTGTTTTGGCTAAACAAGTGTGCTCAACTTAGTATACTTTGTTATGCATATATGATTTATTTGGTTATGCTTGGTTGAATGCTTATGATGTTGTTTTGTTTTGGATATTTGGATGTCATTAACAACCCACCAACTAGAAACAAACTATTACAAGAAATTGGTTCTCATATCATTAAGCTAAATAGAATGGGTCTATAAAAGGAGTTATTGGTTTGCAAAATAAAATGGGTTTTATTTAAAAGAACCAAATGGATACCATATGGTTGAATGCATACAATCATATACTACATGGACTTTTCTAAAAGAATTGTGAAATTACAAATCCCTTTTGAGAAACAAGTTAAACACCATCCTTTTACACAACACTAGGTTACTTGCAAACTCTTAGTGGGATAAAGGTCACTAACACTTGAGGGAACTTGTAACTTGAGGTGATAATGCCATGTTGTGGGATAAGGTAACCTAACCACTTATGTGGTGAACTCACACGTGTGTGTAAGTAGGGCGACTTGATTTATAAAATATATTGAATGGATCACCGAAAATGTGTTTTATAAAAGGTGTTGATGGGGTAAACATGCCGTTATAAAAACAAGATGTTCAAACGATCCCATACCATTAGAAGTTGCAATGGGTTGCAATTGTCATATAAGACTACCTTGTTAATTAAATAATGGGATAAAGGTCACCTAACCAATATTTAAGTATAACGTTGGATTCTAAATTTTTAATAGTCTATGAGACGTAAAGGGTATTAATAATGAAATATATAATTATATCAACGATTACTAAAATGGAACTTTGTAAAATCTTGTAGATGGCCGACCACACCAACGCTAATAACGATGTACCAAACCAAAACAACCAATCTCTTAGGGCGATCCTTCAAAGGGATCGTCTAACACCCAACAACTTCATGGATTGGTACCGCAACTTGAGAATTGTTCTCAAGCAAGAAAAGCGGGCCTACATTCTTGATGATCCCATCCCGATGAACCTAACGAGGAGGATGTGGAGGCCTATAATGATTGGGTTAAATATGTGGAAGACTCCGTCCAAGTCTCTTGCTTAATGTTAGCAAGTATGAAACCCGAACTCCAAAAGGAGTATGAGCTCCATGGAGCCTATGACATGATCACTCAGTTGCGGGAAACGTTCCAACAACAAGCTAGAGTGGAGCGCTTCGAAACGGTTCGAGCACTTCATGCATGTCGGATGGAAGAATCCCAATCAGTTTCATCTTATGTTCTAAGATGAAAAGCCACATCGACCGCCTTCAAAGGCTAAATTGTCCTGTCTCAAAGGAGTGGCCACGGATTTGATCCTTAATGGCCTATCTAAAGGTTTGAGGCATTCGTCATGAATTACAACATGAACGGATGGGACAAGAGCATAAATGAACTTCTTCGATGCTCAAATCAGCTAAGGCGGGAATGGGAAAAAGGGTTTTACCCGTTCTCACCATTAATGAAGGTGGGAGAAAGAAGAGGTCTCTACCCCCTCCTAAGGCAAATGTTGCCAAGGAAAGGGGCACGTTGGAAGAAAGGGGAAGATGGTTGTTAGGGCGGAACCTCCGAAGCCCAAGGAGAAGAAGCAAAAGGTTGTACAAACGACCCATGCTTCAAATGTGGGGAGATAGGGCATTGGATGAGAAATTGTCCAGTCTATCTCAAAGAGTTAAGAGAAAAGAGGGATGCAGGGCAAACCTCAGGTATAATTTACATGATACATGTTGAGCTAAATGTTATTTTTCTAACACATGGGTATTAGATACCGATGTGGAACTCACATTTGCAATTTATTGCAGGGGTTCAAAAGAAATGAGCATTATGCAAAAGGGGAAATAAGTCTATTCATGGGCATGGTGCAAAGGTTCACGTTGAAGCCGAGGAGACTACATTTTGAAGCTTCCAAGTGGTTGGAAGTCATTTTATATAATGTATTGTATGCTCCTAGTTTGACTAGGAATAATTTCTGTTTCCCGTTTAAGACAATATGATTATGATTTCAAGTTGTTGACAATGATATTCATGTTTCTTTAAATCATGTATTTTATTTTAAAGTTATACCTTGTAATGGTATTTATGAATTGGTTCATGAAACGTAACATATGATAGCTCCATGTACAAGCAACCACCAAAAGACTCAAATTAGATTTGAATGATACCTACCTTGGCATTGTCGCCTTGGTCATATAAACAAGAAACGTATACAAACACTTCAAAAGAACGGTCTTTTAAAAACAAATGAATGTGATTCATTTGATGTATGTGAATCTTGTTTACAAGGTAAATAACTAAGGCACCCTTTAGTGGAACTAACGAAAGGGCAAAAGATTTATTAGGTATCATACATTCGGATGTATGTGGTCCTTTTAAGCCAATGGCTAGGAATGGTGAAAGATACTTCATTACCTTTACCGACGATTACAGTCGCTATGGGTATTGTACTTATTAAGGCACAAAGATGAGGCTTTTGAAATGTTCAAAATCTTCAAGAAGAAGTAGAAAATCAACTCAACAGGTCAATTAAAATTCTCCGCACCGATAGAGGTGGCGAATACCTAAGTGATGTTTTTCAAGATCATCTTAGGAGTTGTGGGATTGTCTCACAACTCACTCCACCTGGAACACCACAACATAATGGTGTGTCTGAGAGGAGGAATCGAACCTTATTGGATATGGTCGATCTATGATGGCTAGAAGCACATTACCTCTATGATTTTGGGGTTTCGCTTTGCTCTCCGCAGCCCGTATTCTGATATGGCCCAACCAAAAAGGTGGAAAAGACACCTTTTGAGATATGGCATGAAGAGTTCCATCCTTATCGTACTTAAGGGTCTGGGGTTGTGAGGTTTATGTTAAGACTCCCACCCCAAACAAATAGATGTCCGATCCACCAAGTGTATCTTTGTTGGAAATCCTAGAGATTCTATGGGATATTATTTCTATGATCCACTGAACAAAAGGTGTTGTTGCCAGAAAGGGTGAGTTCTTAGAACTAAGTTTCTTATGGAAGGAACTAGCAGTAGAACAGTGGATCTTGAGGAGGATCAAGAAACACAGCCCGGTGCACGCTTGGTTGAAACCAGCACTCAACGTGAGTATGTTGAGATGATCAAGCGGTTGATCGATACACACAAAACGTTCGCAGAAGTGGTAGAACTAGTAATCCACCTGACAGATACGATTTTTCATGGATGGATGCTATGTGGTGGATTCAGATGAACCAACCACATATCATGATGCAGTGTCCAATTTGGATTGTGACAATGGCTTGAGGCCATGAACGTTGAGATGCAATCCATGTATGACAATCAAGTTTGGGAACTTGTTGTGCCACCTCTTAATTCCAAATAGTTGGAAGTAAGTGGGTTTTCAAGAAGAAAACTGATATGTATGGAAACTTGGATACTTACAAAGCTAGACTTGTAGCAAAGGGTTTCACTCAAACTCAAGGGGTTGATTATGATGAAACCTTCTCACCTGTTCCAATGCTTAAGTCTATAAGGATATTATTTGCCATAGCAGCTCATTATGATTATGAGATTTGGCAAATGGATGTCAAAACCGCTTTCCTAAATGGATATGTTGAGGAAGATGTCTATATGGTTTAGCCTGAAGGTTTTGTCGATCCAAAATATCCTAATAAGTATGCAAGTTAATGAATCAATCTATGGATTGAAACAAGCATCAAGAAGTTGAATCACCGTTTATGATGAAGTAAAGAAAATTTGGCTTCATCAAAAACGCTGATGAGGCTTGCGTGTATAAGAAGGCTAGTGGGAGCATAATAACCTTCCTAGTATTATATGTTGATGACATACTACTGTTTGGAAATGACATTCCAACCAGGAAGGTGTAAAAACCTGGCTTGGAAGTTGTTTTTCCATCAAGGATCTTGGTGAAGCTGCCTATATTCTGGGAATAAAGATTATAGGGATAGATCAAAACGGCTAATTGGTTTGAATCAAAGTGCATACATTGACAAAATCTTGAAAAGATTCAAGATGGAAAACTCTAAGAAAGGTACTGTACCTATTCAAAGAGGGACAATATTGAGTACAACTCAATGTCCAAGCTCAAAGGAGGAGCAAAATAGAATGAAGGCTATCCCATATGCATCTGCTATAGGATCCATCATGTATGCAATGATATGCACTAGACCAGACGTGTCATGCGCTTGAGCATGACAAGTAGATACCAGCAAAATCCTGGTGATAGTCATTGGATCGCTGTCAAGAACATTCTAAAGTACCTAAGGAGGACTAAGGACATGTTCTTGATCTACGGATCTGTGAAGAGGAACTCGTTGTAAAAGGTTACACGGATGCGAGTTTCCAAACCGATCGTGATGATTCACGATCTCAATCGGGTACATCTTTATTCTGAATGGGGGAGCTATTTCTTGGAAAAGCTCAAGCAAGAAGTCGTAGCGTTGTCCACTACAGAGTCGAATACGTCGCCGCTTCAATGGCAGCACAGGAAGCTGCATGGCTGAAGAAATTCATAGCCGATCTAGGGGTAGTCCTTTTCATTCAGGATCCCCTAGAGATCTTTTGTGACAACGAGGGTGCGATTGCTCAAATCAAGGAACCTCGTGCTCATCAAAAGACTCGGCACATTGAACGGAGATTCAACTACCTAAGGGATGAAGTTGAAAAGGAAAGATATGTATTCGCAAAGTTCACACTGATAAAAATGTTGCGGATCCACTCACAAAGCTCCTCGAAAAGGCAAAGCATGAGGGTCATGTTTGTGCCATGGGACTTAGATATTCAAGTGACTGGGTTTGATGTTGTATTTTGCATATAGATATTGGAACTAATGTTATTTGACTTAATTATATAGTTATAATTTCATTTGTTCTTCTATTTTAGCATGTTTAAATCCTGAATAAATAAGTTTATTCTAAACGTCCGCAGTCGATTATACTTGTGGGAACAACTATAAATATAAGACTATAATGATTTGGATTGGTTGATATTCATATGGTATGAATATACAGCAAGAGGTTGCTACCAAGGTTCATTGATATCTATGGGATATAGATATTGGACTGACCCGCTCTCAATTAATTCTGCATGGAATCTTGCTGATTAGTCATAAGAGATTTTGAGTAAAGGCGAATATCATTGTATCCTCAGACCTGAGATACATATTGGGTCTTGATATTCACCAAGTATTGTACTTTGACTTAGTTCTTTTGTTCTGAAAAGGTAGTACATAAGGTTGAGTTCAGGTATAACATGAGGTGATTGTGAGAGACGTATGTAATCGAGATGGAATTTGTTCCTCTTATTCGTTGAGAGTTAGATGTCTAAGGCCTGCTAAAGTTAAATCATCAGAGAATGACAATTCTGTGTCCTTGGATTTAACATGACATGTGCAACAAAAGGATAGATGATTAATTCACCTAAAATATATTCAATTAAGGTACTTGAAAAGGATAATGTTATTGAATGGCACTTAGTCATATACATTAGGGGTAGCAAACCGTTGCTAGGCGTTATTTGCTGCTTGCATCA
>CM046452.1:60405684-60730684 GCA_025506515.1 Flaveria trinervia | reverse complement strand
GAATGCTTCTTCAGCTGTTGTAACAAACTCTGAAGGCATGAGTACTTGTACTTGAACTTCAGCTGTTGTCATCAGCTGATGTCTTCAGCTATTGTCTTTAGTCTTTGTACTTCAGCTGTTGATCTTCAGTACTTTAGTCTTCAGCTGTTGATCTTCAGACTTTGGTCTTCAGCTGTTGAAGTCTTGAGTACTTTAGTCTTCAGCTTTTGAAGTCTTCAGCTTTTGAAGTCTTCAGTACTTTAGTCTTCAGCTATTGATCTTCAGACTTTGGTCTTCAGCTGTTGAAGTATTCAGTACTTTGTTCTTCAGCTGTTGCTCTTCAGACTTTGTCAAATAGCTGATCAAGTATTCAGCAGTTGTTGTGATTTCTGTGGGACTTAGAGGTTTTTCTGATCAGGCTCATTGGTTCTGTTGGTCCAACAAACTCCCCCTGAACCAATGCAGCCAAAACCTCTAAACTTATTGAAGATGTCCCACTTATTATGGCAGAAAGATTGGTCTTTTTGTCTTCTAGATCAGCTCAGAAGTGACCCTTGTAAGCACAGGCCTAGGAAGAAGTCTCAATGATCTGTTTGGCAAAGGATGAATGGGAACTCTGTCTTGGGGAACTGGACACAGAGCTGTTACCCCATCCATGAGATCTACTTCCCAACTATGAGTCTGTATGACTCCCTTGTATAGGCCTCAAGGAAGGTTATTTGTTCCTCCATGGTAAGCTCTTATGCTCCTCCTTCAAAAAGTGATTCTGGCCCATAATACTCAGATAGTTATTTGACCTGCTTCCCATTTTTGAGTTCCACATATGTTATTACCTTATAAGCAAATTCATGTGGGTGATTACCCTCTAAGAACAACTGGAGCTCATTCTTTCTAACTTCCTCAAGCCTCTTATACACTAACCCCTTTTTCACCATTTTATTCTCTAGCATCTTTTGTGTGGTCAGTTTAGCTTTATAGGCTTTCTTGAAGTCATCTAGGATTTCCCAGGGTGATACTACAAAGACCAGTGAGATCACTTCATCTACAATCTTCTTTACTTGGCCAATGTATCTCTATGGAATGTTTTTTTTTTGAATCCTATGAGACACCTTGGGATCAGGCCAAATCCTCACTCTCTCCTTTTGATATGGAAAGGTATGTTTGAGAGTGTATAACTTGAGAGCATGCTTCTTCATGTTGATGATTGAAGATGTGGCAGCATATGCTTTGTCAACTCTTCTTAACAGTTCCTCATCATGTTGTTTGTGAAGCTCTTCTTTTTCTAACTTCACTTTCACAGTTTGCCTTTGAGACTCAGGAGTAACTGTTGGAGGGTGACTTGTGGCCTTAGGAAACTGTATAACAGCTGAGAGTGGCAGCCTATCTTCATCTTCATCATTATCTTCTTCATCTTCTTCTAGCCTCAGTACCTTCTTCATCTTCTGGAGTACATCATCGGCTATTGGTTTTGAGGGTAAGGAAATTGGTTTGGTGGGTTGTGGTTGTGGTGGTTTTTGGGGTAAAGGGATTGTTTTAGTGGGTTTTTGTTTTGGTGATTTTGATGTGGGAATTTTGACAGGCTGTTCTAGCATTTTGGATGTGAGTGTGGCTTTAGATTGCTTGACTAGTTCAGTGCTGCTCCCGGCACCAGCTTCATTTAAGGCTTCAATAACCAATCCTTTGGTATACACTTCAGACGAACAGATCTTGGTGGTTATTGCCAAGATGTTGTCCCTGGACCATGCCTTGATTTCAATCAATGATCTACCAAGATACTTAGCTATGAACCTGATCATGATTTCCAGCCTTTCCCTCTCCAACACATCATAACTTGCCCATCTAGCTTGGATTTCTTCAATCTCCAATCTTCTGATTTCTGAGTCAAGTTTTTCAGTGTCATGACCTTGCCTAAACAACTGATCAATGATATTATCCATTGATCGGCGGGGTTCGGCATCAGCCTCCTTCACCATTGTCTCCAAGTCAGTCTCCTTTTCATCCTTCCTTTCTTGTATGTGACATGAAAGTCTTTAGTACTTTTAGTCACTTTCTCCATGTCAGCTTCCTTCTCCTTCTCCTTCTCAGTTTCTTTCTTATCTGCAATCCTCTTTCTTTTTGCTTTCACTGACTGAATCTCCCCCTTTTTGGTTGCATTGGTTGCAAGTGTTTGATTGTCAGAAAGCCTTTTGCTCACAACATCCTCTATCAAGGGTTGTATAATTGAGGGAAGCCTCTCATCAAGGGTTTTAATCACTATATCAGGGATAATTGGTGTGATGAGAGGTAAGGAATGTTGAAAGATAGCAGCTATTTGCTCAGGGGGGTTCTGTCCCTGAGAAATAGTGCCAGAAGTAGAGGCAGGTGGCTGAGTGTTTTGGAGTGGCTCTGTGTATGGGAGACCTTCAGTGGAAGGTGCCATCTATGGAGTTTGATGGGTAGATGGTCTTTGATCCTGAGAAATTTTGGCAAGCAGCTCTTGGAGTTTGCTCACCTCATCCTCTAGGATGGTGTTTTGGGCTAAAACATCATAAAAGAATCCCAGGTCATCACCAGTGTTTACTAAATCACCTAACCTCCTGATAGAATCAGGATGAACATGCTCTGAGTGTAGATCAGTAGTAGCATGTGCCCCTTGGTCATGGTACTGGGGACTTCCTGCCTCAGGACCATGTCCTTCATCAGCAGTTGCCTCTGGTGAGGTCTTATGAATGTTACCAACTTCAGCCTGATCATATGCTGAAGCAGGAGAAGTGGCAGCCTCACCAGAAGTTCTAATCTCCTTTTCTACACTTGGAGATGGAACATTGTAACCCTTGTGCTGTGGGTTATCAGAAGCACTTTGGTCCTCCCCCTCAATGGTTGAGGTATGCCCAGTTGTAATTGGTTTCTGGGGAGGGTGTGAGGAGTGCAACTGACTCAGCACTTGTGCAACAATAAGTGTAGGACTTGGAGGGGCGGCTGCATGTGGAGATTGGGTAGAAGCAGATTGCACCCGGGGTGAGTGGTGCGCTTCAATGGTAACCCTCTCAATTGAGATAGGTTCCAGCAATGTGGGTTCCCCAATATTGGTTGCAACAGGATCCTGTTGAGAGGATACCTATGCGGCTTTGGCAGGTTGAGTCTTTGACATAACTGGGGGGTTAAAACCAGTATGTGTGTCCTGTGTTTGTGGTACAGGGGCATCCTCAGGGGACTCATCTCCCTGAGTAGCCTTTTTTGGCTTTTTGGATTTGGGTTTGGTGGGGACTTTGGATTTGGAGGTGGTGGATGTGGGTTCCAGCTGTGTGGGTTTTCACAGCTTGGCAGCCTGTTTGAGTGATTGGTCTGAGTTGTGCCTAGAGTATACCTCAGGCAATACAGCCATGGCAGGGACTCCAAGGCCAACAAGTCCCTCAGCTTTCAGCTGGTTCTCTATAATTGCCATGATAAACCGAGGATATAATATTCATCGGTTAGCAATAGGTTTTGAGGTCATATCCTTAAGTTCAAGAAATATTATTTCAGAAAAATTTAAGTTTTGTTGCTCAAGGATAGAGAATAATACCTGCCGCCACCTGGTCGACATTTGATCCCAAGAAGAAGTCTTAGGAGCTAAGCATACATTCACCATATGAAAAATAAGACGTTCTGCATCATGGAAATGCTTCTTCAGGATGGTAGAGGCGCTGAGGTTACCCCGGTATCCATGGTGGGCAAAGGATAGATCAGTGGTGCCCTTTGGATACCCAACGGGGAAAGTGGCATCATCCAGTTGTAGGGTTGGTGAAGGATTGCCGGAGTGATGACCACATGTCGGTTGTTCATGAACGACTGGAGAGAGTCGGTGTTATTCTCCCCAGTGATGAGGGTGACGTTCGTCCAGAACTGATGTATGGATTCGGCATAAATAGTAGGATTTAGAAGGAAGGCCGTGTTGTAGGGAGAATGGACCATTAGATCAATGGCATTATCAAACTTTGTCCAGAAGGGTGATTTGGTAAGGTAGGCAACACAGTTGTGTCTTGGTTTAAGCTTCATGGTCGCGATTAATGTGAGAGAAGATTTGGAGGTTTTGAACGTTAGGTTTTGAGATAGTGAAGCTCTGTAAGATTAGGTATTTATAGGGTAAGGGTTAGAAAACAACCGGAGGGTCAGAGGTTGAAACAACTGAAGTCTTGGTTTTAGGCATTAGCAGTTATAAAACTACTCAAAACCATGGTTTTGGCTTAAGATGTTTGAAAACAACTGAAGACTTGGTTATAGTCATCAGTAGTTGTGAAACTACTGAAAACCTTGGTTTTGTCTTCAGGTGTTGTAAACAACTGATAACTTGATTTTAGTCATCAGTAGTTGTAGAACTACTGAGGACATGGTTTTGTCATCAGTTGTTGTAAACAACTGAGGACTTGGTGTTAGTCATCAGTAGTTGTGAAACTACTGAGGACATGGTTTTGTCATCAGCTATTTAGGGTGAAACAGCAGTTGTAGAAACAACTGAAAGAAAGTTCTCATCAGTAGTTTTCGTTAATTCTTAGCTTTTTAGCTGTTTCATACTGTCCTCAACACTTACTCATCAGTCTTTTTGCTATTTTCAGTTGTTTCATAGGACATTAGTACTTGATCTGTTTTTACTGATATCAGTAGTTATAACTACATCAGTAGTTGTAACTTGATCAGTTGTTTTAACAGAATCAGTACATATGTGATATGGTTACTAATGATCATCAGTACTTAGTTACTGAGATCATCAGTAGTTATCACTTATTCTAGCTGCAGCATACCAAGCCTTAACACTAGGTTTTGGAAAGTTGAACTATCCAAAGGCTTAGTAAAAATGTCTGCAAGCTCATCAGCACTAGGCACAAACTTTGGATCATTAGACCTTTTTCAAAACAGTCCCTAATAAAATGATGTCTGATCTCTATATGTTTGGTCCTAGAGTGCTGGACTGGATTTTTGACAATGCACAGAGCTGAAGCACTATCCATTAATAATGGAGTATTAGTCTCTGTAATGTCATAATCCAAAAGTTGGTTCTGAAGCCAGAGTACCTGAGAAGTACAACTTGCAGCTGCAATGTACTCTGCTTCAGCAGTGGATGTAGCAACAGATGTTTGTTTCTTACTCTGCCAAGAAATCAACAGTTGCCTAGGAATTGACATCCACTAGAAGTTGACTTTCTGGTTAACTTACACCCTGCATAGTCACTGTCTGAAAAAGCAACTAATTTGCAAGAGTGTCCAGTGGAATACCATAAACCTAGAGATTGTGTACCTTGCAAATATCTAAAGATCCTCTTGACTGCAATCAAATGAAACTCTTTAGGAGCAGCCTGAAATCTAGCACAAACACAAGTTACAAACATGATATCTGATCTTGAAGCTGTTAAGTACATCAAGGACCCAATCATACATGTGTAAAGTGTTTCATCAACAGCTTTACCTTTCTGATCTGCATCCAGTTGTGTGGTGTTGCACATAGGAGTAGAACAGGGCTTACAATTTTGTAAATCAAACTTATTCAAAAGATCTTTTGTATATTTTGACTGATGAATAAAGATTCCATCAGCCTTTAACAGCTTCAGCCCAAAAGGTCAGTGGCAAACCAGAGTCAGCCAACATAGACCTTGCAGCTTCAATTAGGGTCCTGTTCTTTCTCTCCACTACTCCATTTTGTTCTGGAGTTCTTGGGATGCTAAAATGCCTTTTGATTCCCTTTGAAAGATAAAAATCATCAAGTGTATGGTTTCTGAATTCAGTTCCATTGTCACTCCTTATACACTTGACTGATAGGGAATACTGCTTCTAAACATACAACACAAAGTTTATAATCTTCTGAGCAACCTCATCCTTCCAATGCAGAAAGAAATTCCATACAAATCTGGAGTAATCATCCACAATTACTAGACAGTATTTCTTCTTTGCCATGCTCATCACTCTCACAGGACCAAATAGATCCATGTGCAGTAACTGCAAGCAGGCAGTGGACTTAGGTTCTTCAATTGGAGGGAATGAGACTTTGTGTTGTTTTCTTTTTAAACAAGCAGTGCAGGTTTCATCACAGTGGAACTCCTTTATTGGTAAACCTCTCACTAAACTATTGTGGATCAGCTGATTCATGTTTTTGATATTAACATGACCCAGCCTTCTGTGCCACAGTTTAGATTCCTGAGGAGAGGCTTTGGAAAATAGGCATGGATGGCCTTTGAGAGCTATTTTCTTGGAAAGATCTAAGACATACACTCTTCCTGACTTGTTGGCCCTCAGGAGAGTGTGATCATCCAACACCTTATCAATCAAATTCAGAACTTTGGATGACAGAATCCTGCAGTTCGGATTGGTGAAAAGAGCAACATGGCCTTTATCACACATTTGACTGACACTCTAGAGATTGTATTTGAGATTTTCCACATGATTAACATCATCAAACTTTATTTCCCCCATTGGAGACAAAGCCTTTGCCAATGATGTAACCCTTAGCATCATTGCCAAAAGAAACAAACCCCTTCTTTCCTTGAGAGTAGTCATGAAAAAGAGAGTTGTTCCCTGTCATATGCATAGATCCTCCACTGTCTACATACCAGATGCTACTTTGGCATGCTAAAGAACCCTGCAATCATAAACAATTAGTTAGGTTTTGGAGACCCAAACCTTTTTGGTTTTGGGTCTATTCACATCAACAGATGGTAAACTAGCAGATTTGCTATGAATAACAGCCTGAGGGGATGGAGATGGTGAAGAAGAAGAATCCTTTGGCATTGATTTTCTTCTCTGTGGTTTCAGCACAGGAGCATCTAATTGGTTGACTCTCCCCAATAGATGTTGAACCATCATAACAAGTTGTGTCTGATTCTGTGATAAAGCCTTCAGCTCATCAGACACATTAGTGTTTGAGATTGATGGATTCTTGTGTTGTACCATCTCCCTTTGAGCAACCTCAGCTGTTGCCTGATTAACCCCTTGCTTTTTAGATTTCTTTTTGGATTTTGGGGTCATAGGTTTTGATGTTGCTGGTACAAATTTGGTTTCAAACTCAGTTTTCATTTTATCCATTTGCCTTCTAATGTTCTCATTATGTTTGAGTTTGGAGCCCTTTTTATACGAGCAATCATCAGTAAGATGATTGAATAAGTCACATATTTGACATGGCTTTTTCTTCATCTTAAGTTGATCATCTGCTGAAGAAGATGAAACTACTGAAGACTTATTCTTCAGCAGTTTGCTATCAGTACTAGCAGTTTTCTTCCCTTTAGTACATGCAGTAGTTTGGGTTTGTTCTCCAGGTGTTATGACATGTTCTTTAGTACTTTCAGTACTTTGTGAAATACCACCTGGAGTGATCAACTTTTTGATCATGTGAGTGTCAGCATTTGAACCATCAAGATCAGCTGATAGGTTCTGAGAGGAATTAATGCTGACTTCAACCTCTGATCGTGCTGTATCAGATAGTAGATCACATGATGAAAAGGATTGGTTATTGGTTTCTCCATCAGATTTTACCTCTGCTCTGGGAGTAAAATATGTAGGAGGAGCAGTGTGATTATAACCAATGCCAAACTTCATATTGGAAGCAGACTGCTTACTAAGAAGCATTTCAAAACCCTTGCAAGAATGTACCCATCGATCACACTCTACCTGGGTAGTTGCAAGTGTTTCTTTGAGGTCTCTGTACTTCTCTAGAAGTACCTCTTCCCTAGCCTTATCATCAGTGATTTGACATTTAAGTTTGTAAATCTCATCATTCTTATCATTAAGCACAGACTCAAATTCAGCTTCTCTTTTGGATATTATTTGTTCTAGTTCAATGTTCTTGTTAATTAAAGCTACAGTTGCTTCTCTAATAGATGCAAATGCGGCTATGCATGTTTCAGAACATAGGTTGGCTTTGGCCTCAGATGATACCTGTGATACCTGTGGTGTGGAGGCATTAGAGGATGAGGTAACAGCATACTCCAGAGCCATAAGAGCAAGATTTCCAAAAGGACTGTCACCACCATGTTGACCAGCACCAGAGAACAGTTGTTCATGACCAGACATATCATCTGGTAAACTGCTCCAGTCAACAACTCCTGGGGTGAAAAAGCTGTGTTTGTAAGGTTGAGATTGTTGATGAGATTGGAAGGTTGAGGTTCAGGTAATGCATGTGGTTTTGGTGCCATAGGAGCTTGACCCGGATTTGACTGAGCCATGTAATAGCAGGGATATGGATATGACATTGGACCCTGAGGGACAAAGTATGCAGGAGATATAGGGTGTGAATGATGACCAGAACTCGCAGGATGTTGCCCTCTGTTGTGTGGACTAGTGCTTGGAAAAGTCACAAAGGGTGCAGAGGAGTTAGATCTAGTTGATCTACATTCTCTTCCAAAGTGTCCAAGCCTTTGGCATTTGTGACACCTCAACTTACTCTTGTCAAAACCATCTTTGGTTTTGCTAGAGAGTCCAGGAAATTTCCTGCCAGTTCTCTTGTAGAACTTTTGAGATCTGATATTAACTAAGCCATTTGGCTTAGAATATCCATCTCTTCTAAATCACCATCAGCAATACCCTTCAGATCATCCATGATGAAGCATAAATTGTCACTATTACAGCTTGATTGACTATCAACACCAACAAATGCATGATCAGAACTGTTTGAAGAGAAATCTATATGCTCATCATAATTCTTTCAGATGCAGCATATTCTGACTCATGACCAACCAAGGCAGTGTTCCCTGGTACAAAGTCATCAGTGAGCTTTCCTGATGATGCCAGCTTCCTTTTCTGCTCTATCTCTCTCTCGAATGTAAGCAGTTTCCCATGAAGTTAGGTGAGAGATAGGCTATCCAGATTTGCACTAGAGCGTAGGACAATAGTGTATGTGTCCCATCTCTCAGGCAGTGATCTGAGGAATCTGTTATTCATCTGTATTGGTGTATTCCTGTTTGACAATTTTCAGCTCAGAGATCAAACAAGAAAAACGCTCAAACTGTTGAGTCAGTGTCTCACCCTTTCTATGAGAGAATGTCTCATATTGTTAGGCAAGGATTTCTCTGTTGTTTGCTAAAACCTCATCTATTCCACCGAATTGTTCCTTCAGTGCATTCCAGAGGTCATGAGCAGTTTCATGATGCATAAGCCCTGAATAGATTTCATTAGGCAAAGCCATGGCCAGAATACCATGCGCTTTAGCATCAATCTCAAACAGTTTCCGATCCTCATCTGATTATTGTTCCTTCTTCTTCGGAACCATTTGGTTGGTTTCCGGATTGTTCACCATAGGCTTGTGTGGACCATGTACCATAGATGTCCAACACCTGAACTGTTAACAGACAGGTGATGAAGCATCCTTCGTTGCCATATGTTATAATCAGTCCTAACCAGCATCGGAGGCTTGGTTGAGGAACCGGTATTGTGAGGGTCATTAGAAGGAGTAGTCATTCTCAGATTCAACCAAATTCAATTAAGCTTTAGCAAATTTAGGACAAAAAACACAACAAACCAAATTGAACCAAGAGAGAGCTCAAAGTGAATAAACGAAAGCAGCAGAAATTCACTAATCTATAACCAATTCTTGCAAATATGCTAATTCAATCAAACATAGATATCGAATAGCAGTTTCAATGATCAATTGTTAGATCGATCAATGATTAACCTGCTCTGATACCATTTGTTAGGATCAGTGATATACGTTTGATTGATTAGAGAGTATTGTAGCAGAAATCAAACAATGAATTAGACAATTCACAAGAACACAATTGATGTTCAATATAAAAGTAAACGGTTATAGAGAGAGACAATTCTGCGAAAGATATTTCATTCAATATGCGCTTTCGTGGTAACAGAATGTCACACGTACAATTAGGTCAACATCTCTTATATAGGAGATGTGACGTGTGCTGATGTCACTTGATAGTGACATCTAACAGAATTATTCAAACTACTGATAGTTAACACAACTACTGAAGATGTCAACACAGCTGACATCTTCTTACAAAAATACTAAGTGTTAACTTATCACTACAACTACTGAAAAGAAACTACTGAAACTACAATGACTGAAGAACATGCTCTTCAGTTGTTTTACAAGTACTGAAATAGAAAAGAAAACTACTGAAAGGAAACCATCACAACAACTAAAGAATGCTTGTTCAACTGTTGTAACAAACTCTAAAGGCATCAGTACTTGTACTTGAACTTCAGCTATTGTCATCAGCTGATGTCTTCAGCTGTTGTCTTCAGTCTTTGTACTTCAGCTATTGATCTTCAGTACCTTAGTCTTCAGCTGTTGATCTTCATACTTTGGTCTTCAGCTGTTGAAGTCTTCAGTACTTTAGTCTTTAGCTTTTGAAGTCTTCTGTACTTTAGTCTTCAGCTGTTGATCTTCAGACTTTGGTCTTCAGCTGTTGAAGTATTCAGTACTTTGTTCTTCAGCTGTTGCTCTTCAGACTTTGTCAAACAGCTGATTAAGTCTTCAGCAGTTGTTGTGATGTCTGTGGGACTTAGAGGTTTTTCTGATCAGGCTCATTGGTTCTTTTGGTCCAACAGCTTGTTTCTTGAAAGGGTTGTAATTTGTGTTTTGTATCTTGGGTTGTAATTTATTTATTCATTTCTTTATGTAATAAATAGATTAGGTGCATTTCTTTTATTAGAAAAATTGTATTAGTATATGATTTTTGTAAAAGAAGATGCACAAGATGAAGACTCAAAGAAGGACACAAAAGACATGGACACTTGAAGCATTTGGATGTGGATTCAAGTGGGAGTTCATGGAAATATCTTGATGTTTCATCTTCACCCTTAGGAAAGACCTTATGACAACACTTGTGATGGCAAACAAGTGTAGTCAACTTAGTGGCTATGGTTATGCACCCATGTTTGTATGTTTATGCTTGTTTGGATGTTTGTTGTTGGTTTGTTTGGTTGATATTTGGATATGCATTATAAACTCATTAACAAACTTAACAAGCTGAAAATTTGATGGTTCTTTATCATTAAGTGGTTAATAAAAGGTTATTAAAACGATTAATGGTTTAAATAAAGAGGTTTTATTAAAAGTGAACCATAGGGTACCTTGTATTTGAAATCATGCAAATATAAGGTACATAGAGTTTTCTAAACTAAGATTATGAAAATTTAAATTCTTTTTATAAACAAGTTTAACACCATCCTTTTTCACAACACTTGAGTCATTTGGAAACTCTTAATGGGATAAAGGTCACCTAACTATTTCGCGGGAACTTGTGATTTGAGGTGGGGATACCATATTTGTGGGATAAAGGCCACCTAACCACTTATGTTGGAAAACTCACATGTGTGTGCAAGTAGGGTAACTTGATTTGCAAACCATGTTAAATGGATCACCTACAATATGGTTTACAAAGGTGTTGATGGGATAAACATGACGACTATACTTATGATGTTTAAAGTCGATCCCATACCCTAGAAGTTGCAAAGGGTTGCAACAAAACATTGACTACCTTGTTAATTTAAATAATAGAAAAAGTCACCTAACCACTATTTAAATGTAATGTTGGATTCTAGATTTTAAAATTGTGTAAGACACTTAAAGGTGTTTTAATTATTAAAATATGAACAACATCGAAATTACTAAAATTAAACTTTGTTGTATTTTGTAGATGGCCACCAACAATAATGATAACAATGAAATCCTGACCGCTCACTCACTATCATTAAGGACCATTCTCCAAAAGGAGCGTCTAAACCATAATAACTTTATTGATTGGTTTCAAAACTTGAGAATTGTTCTCAAGCAAGAGAAACTATCATATATATTAGATGATCCGATTCCCGATCAACCAAGTGAGGATGATGAGGAGGCCTATAATAATTAGGTAAAATACACTGAGGACTCGTCCAAGTGTCTTGCCTCATGTTGGCAAGTATGACTCCAGATCTCCAAAAGGAGTATGAACATCATGGAGCATACGACATGATAACCCAGTTGAAGGAAGCGTTCCAACAACAATCATGAGTTGAGCGCTTCGAAACAGTTCGAGCGCTCCATGCGTGTCGTATGGACGACACCCAATCTGTTTCATCTTATGTACTTAAGATGAAAAGCCGCATCGACCGCCTCGAAAGGCTGAATTGTCCCGTATCGAAAGAGTTGGCTACGAATTTGATCCTCAACTCTTGGTCAAAAAGGTTTGACAACTTTGTCATGAACTATAACATTAACGGGTGGGACAAGAACATAAGTGAGCTTCACTCTATGCTCAAAACTGCCGAGGCGGCCATGGGTAAAAGGGTTTTACCCGTTCTCACCTTTAATGAAGGTGGGAACAAGAAGAGGTCTAACCCCAGACCCAAGACAAATGTTGCCAAGGGTAAGGGCACATTAGGGGAAGGGAAAGGGAGTGGTAAGAGCGCCACCACCAAAACAAGCGGAGAAGAAGCAAAAGGTTGCTTCAAATGACCCATGCTTTAAGTGTGGGGAGATTGGACATTGAGAAAGAAATTTCCCGTCCATCTCAAAGAGTTGCAAGCAAGAGGGATGCCAGGCAAACCTCAGGTACAATTTTCATGATCCATATTAATCTTAATTTAATATCCTCTAACACATGGGTATTGGATACCGGATGTGGAACTCACATTTGCAACTTATTGCAGGGGTTCAAAAGAAGTAAGGACTTCAAGAAAGGGGATGTTAGCCTCTACATGTGGAATGGGGCAAAGGTTCAAGTTGAAGGCCGAGGGGACTACATCTTGAAGCTTCCAAATGGTTTTGAAGCAATTTTGAACAATATTTTGTATGCTTCGAGTTTGACTAGGAACATTATTTCTGTTACCTAATTAAGTCAATATGGTTATGTTTTGTTATTTATTGAGAATGAGATTCATGTTTCTTTAAATGACACGTTTTATTTTAAAGTTATTCCCATTAATGGTATTTATGAATTGGTTCATGAAAACACATTATATGATAGCTCACTGTACCAAACCACAACTAAGAAACTCAAATTGGATTTGAGTGATACCTATCTTTGGCATTGCCATCTTGGTCATATAAAGAAGAAGTGCATACAAACACTTCAAAAGAATGGTCTTTTAAAAACAAATGAATATGATTCATTCAATGTATGTGAATCTTGTTTACAAGGTAAAATGAGTAAGGCACCTTTTAGTGGTAAGTCCGAAAGGGCAAAAGATTTGTTAGGCATCATACATTCGGATGTATGTGGTCCTTTCAAGCCAATGACTAGGTACCATGAAAGATACTTCATTACCTTTACCGATGACTATAGTCGATACGGTTATGTGTACTTGTTAAGACACAAAGATGAAGCTTTTGAAATGTTCAAAATCTTCCAAAATGAAGTAGAAAATCAACACAACAAGAAAATAAAAATTCTCCGCACTGATAGAGGAGGTGAATACCTAAGTGATGCCTTTAGAGACCATCTTAAAAGTTGTGGTATTGTCTCACAACTATCTCCACCTGGAACACCACAACATAATGGCATGTCCGAGAGGAGAAATCGAACTCTATTAGATATGGTTCGATCTATGATGGCTATAAGCTCACTGCCTCTATCATTTTGGGGTTTCGCTTTGCTCTGTGCGACCCGTATTTTGAATATGGCCCCAACCAAGAAAGTGGAAATGACACCTTTTGAAATATGGCAAGGAAGGGTTCCATCACTGTCATATTTAAAGGTATGGGGTTGTGAGGCTTATGTTAGGACTCCCACCTCAAACAAGCTAGAAAGTCGTTCCACTAAGTGTATCTTCATTGGATATCCCAGAGATTCCATGGGATATTATTTCTATGATCCATTGGAACAAAAGGAGTTTGTTGCCAAGAAGGCTGAGTTCTTAGAAGCAAATTTCCTTACGGAAGTAACTAGCAGTATAACTATGGATCTTGAGGAGGATCAAGAACCACAAACCGATACACGTTTGGTTGAGACTAGCACTCAACATGAGGATGTTGAAAATGATCAAGTGGTTGATCAAATTACACAGAACGTTCACAGATCTGGTAGAATTAGTAATCCACCTGAAAGATATGGATTTTTCATAGATGGATGCTATGTGGTAGATTTTGATGAACCAACCACTTATCATGAGGCAATGTCCAGTTTGGATTGTGACAAATGGCTTGAAGCCATGAACGTTGAGATGCAATCCATGTATGACAACCAAGTGTGGGACTTAGTTAAACCACCTGTTCACTCCAAGATAGCTGGAAGTAAGTGGATTTTCAAGAAGAAAACCGATATGCATGGAAACTTGGATACTTATAAAGCTAGACTTGTAGCAAAAGGTTTCAGTCAAACTCAAGGGGTTGATTATGATGAGACTTTCTCACTAGTTGCAATGCTAGAGTCTATTAGGATATTGTTTGCCATAGCTGCTCATTATGATTATGAGATTTGGCAAATTGATGTCAAAACCGATTTTCTAAATAGATATCTTGAGGAAGATGTCTATATGGTCCAGCCTGAAGATTTTGTCAACTCAAAACATCCTAACAAAGTATGCAAGTTAAAGAAATCAATATATAGATTTAAACAAGCATCAATAAGTTGGAATCACCATTTTGATGAAGAAATAACCAAATTTGGGTTCATCAAAAATGCACATGAAGCATGTGTATATAAGAAGGCTAGTGGGAGCATCACCATTTTCTTAGTATTGTATGTCGATGACATCCTACTATTTGGAAATGACATTCCAAGCATGGAAGGTGTAAAAGCCTGACTTGGAAGTTGTTTCTCCATTAAGGATCTTGGTGAAGCCGCCAATATTTTACTTTCCCTTTACCTTTGATGTACCCATTTCCTTTGGCAACATTTGCCTTGGAATCGGGGATGATGAGTTTGTTAGAACATAAAATGAAAGTTTAACCTTTTAAACTTTCAGAAAAACGCAGCGGAATGATTTTGAAACAAATTGTAAAGCTGAAATTTCATGTTCTTATGGTGACTTATATATGTATAAAACAAACCCAAAATCAAAGGATGAGTATATGTGAATAAGCAAGCTATGAAACATATGTAAATGTACATAAAATCACAGCTACAATGAGCTGTGAAAAAACTACCTTTCAACAGCTTAATAGTCGACCAAGAATGGGATGTTGGATGCTCAAAACTCGGCCAAGGCTCCAAGGAAAGGACCCCTCAAGCTTTTATACCCCAAGCTAACTTGCAAACACCTCTTCTTTCTAGGGAGATGAACACCAAAATGACTCCAATACCTCTCCAAAGACTGCTGGAACTCGAGAGTTTTGAGAGAGAGATTGGAGCTTCTAACTTGTGTCTTGCATGTATGAAAAAGAGAGATGTCTTGTGTGTTGGACTAGTAAAGAAAGTTATGGTTTACAAGAAAGTAAAAAACTCACATAGGAGAGGGGGGCGGCCGAAAACTCCATGTAAAAGTTTTTCCCCCCAAAACTTAATCAAACAATTTTATAAAACTAGTCCCTTATAAGTTGTACAATTAACTTTTAATTGTATAACTTATACACTCCTTTATTATTTAATGTATCTAACTAACTTAAATAACACTAAGTAATATTCTAGAACAAAATATCCTAATAAGTTGTTCCATCTCATATGCAACTTATTTAGAAAGCCCATTTTCTAAAATTTGATGTTATTATTTAATTGCATGATCATATCATCAATTGAATAATTGTCGGTGATTGCAAAGCTTGTTATTGGGTATAACCCGACTTGGATCATGACATATTAACCGCATCAATGTTCTATGTGTCTTGGGCATATAGAATCCAACAATCTCCCACTTGCACAAGATTCATAGAAGATTGATGCAAGCAGTAAATACCGCCTAACAACGGTTTACTACGCTTAATACGTATGACTATATCCATTCAATAACATTATCCCATTCAAGTATCCTTCTTGAAATGATTTAGGTGAATTAATCATCTATCCTTTTGTTACAGATATCATATTAAATCCAAGGACACAGAGTGATCATTCCTTGTTGATTTAACTTATCCAGGCCTTAGACATCTAACTCTCAACCAATAAGAGGAACAAATCCCATCTTGACTACATACGTTTCTCACAATCACCTTGTGTCACACGTGAACATAGTCTCATGTACTATCCATTATTTCAGAACAGCAGATAACCAGATCAAGGTATGACACTTGGTGAATATCAAAACACAATATGTATCTCAGGTCTGAGGATACCAAATGATATTCGCCTTTACTCAAATTACTTATGATCAATCAATAAGATTCCATGTAGTAAAATTTGAGATGCGGGTTAGTCCAATATTTGTATCTCACAAATATCTATGAACCTTGGTAGCAACCCATTGCTCTATATTCATCCTTATGAATATCAACCATCCAAGTTCATAATAATCCTACCCTCACACTTGTTCCCACAAGTCTGAACGACTACGGACATTTAGAGTAAACACATTTACTCATGGATTAAACATGCTAAATTGGAACATTAGTTAAAACATTATAACCAAATAATTTTATTCAAATAATAAAAGGTTCCACATATCCAAATACAAAATTACAGATCAAATCCAATCACTAGAATATCGAAGTCCCATGGCACAAGTATGACCTTCATGCTTTGCCTTTTCAAGGAGCTTCGTGAGAGGATCCACAATGTTTTGATCCGTGTGAACTTTGCGAATACATATCTTTCCCTTTTCAACTTCATCTCGAATGTAGTTGAATCTCCGCTCAATGTGCCTAGTCTTTTGATGAGCATGAGGTTCCTTGATTTGGGAAATCGCACCCTCGTTATCACAAAAGATCTCTAGGGGGTCCTGAATGGAAGGGACAACCCCTAGATCGGCAATGAATTTCTTCAACCATGCAGCTTCTTGAGCTGCCAATGAGGCGGCGACGTATTCTGATTCTGTAGTTGATAAAGCCACCACATCCTGTTTGGAGCTCTTCCAAGAGACCGCTCCTCCATTGAGAATGAAAATATATCCCGATTGTGACCGTGAATCATCACGATCGGTTTGGAAACTCGCATCCGTGTAACCTTTTACAAAAAGTTCCTCATCACCAGATCCATAGATTAGGAACATATATTTTGTCCTCCTTAGGTACTTAAGTATGTTCTTAATAGCCATCCAATGGCTGTTTCCAGGATTTTGCTGGTATCGGCTTGTCATGCTCAAGGTGCATGACACGTCCGGTCGAGTGCATATCATTGCATACATGATGGATCGAATAGCATATGTGTATGGGATTGACTTCATTTTATCTTGCTCATCCTTTGAGCTAGGACATTGAGTCGTACTCAATATCGTTCCTCTTTGAATAGGTACCGTACCTTCTTAGAGTTCTCCATCGTGAACCTTTTCTAGATTTATCAATGTATGCACTTTGATTTAAACCAATCAACCAACTTGATATATCCCTATAGATCTTTATTCCCAGAATATAGGCGGCTTCACCAAGATCCTTGATGGAAAAACAACTTCCAAGCTAGGTTTTTACACCTTCCAAGGTTGGAATGTCATTTCCAAATAGTAGTATGTCATCAAACACCAATACTAGGAAAGTGATGATGCTCCCACTAGCTTTCTTATATACACAAGCATCATTAGCATTCTTGATGAATCCGAATTTAATTATTTCTTCATCAAAACGGTGATTCCAACTTCTTGATGCTTGTTTCAATCCATAGATTAATTTCTTTAACTTGCATACTTTATCAGAATGTTTTGGATCGACAAAACCTTTAGGCTGAACCATATAGACATCTTCCTCAAGATATCCATTTAGGAAAGCGGTTTTGACATCCATTTGCCAAATCTCATAATCATAATGAGCAGTTATGGCAAACAATATCCTAATAGATTTTAGCATTGCAACAGGTGAAAAGGTTTTCATAGTCAACCCCTTGAGTTTGAGTGAAACCTTTTGCTACAAGTCTAGCCTTATAAGTATCCAAGTTTCCATGCATATCGGTTTTCTTCTTGAAAACCCACTTACTTAAAACTACTTTGGAGTTAAGAGGTGGTGCAACCAAGTCCCATACTTGATTGTCATGCATGAATTGCATCTCAATGCTCATGGCCTCGAGCCATTTGTCACAATCCGAATTGAACACTGCATCATGGTATGTGGTGGTTCATCTGAATCTACCACATAGCATCCATCCATGAAAAATCCGTATCTTTCAGGTGGATTACTAGTTCTACCACTTCTGCGAACGTTTTATGTGTATTGATCAACCACTTGATCATCTTCAACATCCTCATGTTGAGTGCTAGTTTCAACCAAACATGCATCAGGTTATGGTTCTTGATCCTCCTCAAGATCCACTGTTCTACTGATAGTTCCTTCCATAAGGAACTTTGCTTCTAAGAACTCACCCTTTCTGGCAACAAACACCTTTGGTTCCAGTGAATCATAGAAATAATATCCCATATAATCTCTAGGATATCCAACAAAGATACATTTGGTGGATCGGACTTCCAATTTGTTTGGGGTGGGAGTCTTAACATAAGCCTCACAACCCCAGACCCTTAGGTATGATAGGGATAAAACTCTTCTATGCCATATCTCACAAGGTGTCCTTTCCACCCTTTTTGTTGGGGCCATATTTAGAATACGGGTTGTGGAGAGCAAAGCGAAACCCTAAAATGATAGAGGTAATGTGCTTCTAGCCATCATAGATCGGACCATATCCAATAAGGTTTGATTCCTCCTCCCAGACACACCATTATGTTGTGGTGTTCCAGGTGGAGTGAGTTGTGAGACAATCCCACAACTCCTAAGATGATCTTGAAAAGCATCACTTAGGTATTCACCTCCTCTATTGGTGCGGAGAACTTTAATCGACTTGTTGAGTTGATTTTGTACTTCATTTTTGAAAGATCTTGAACATTTCAAAACCTTCATCTTTGTGTCTTAACAGGTACATATACCTATAGTGACTATAATCTTCGGTAAAGGTAATGAAATATCTTTCTCCATTCCTAGTAATTGGCTTAAAAGGACCACATACATCTGAATGTATGATTCCTAACAAATCTTTTGCCCTTTCGTTAGTCCCACTAAAGGGTGCCTTAGTCATTTTACCTTGTAAACAAGACTCACACACATCAAATGAATCACATTCACTTGTTTTTAAAAGACCATTCTTTTGTAGTGTTTGAATTCTTTTCTTGTTTATATGACCAAGACGACAATACCAAAGATAAGTATCACTCAAATCCAACTTGAGTTTCTGGTGCTAGTTTGGTACAATGAACTATTTAAAGTATTTTCATGAACCAATTCATAAATACCATTAATGGGAATAGCTTTAAAGTAGAACATATCATTTAAAGAAACATGAATATCTTTTTCAACAAATGATAATACATATCCAAATTGTTTTAATAGGGCTAGAGAAATAATATTCCTAGTCAAACTAGAGCATATAAAGCATTGTTCAAAATTACATCCAAACCATTTGGAAGTTTCAAGATGTAGTCACCACGGGCTTCAACTTGAACTTTAGCCCCATTGCCCATGTAGAGGCTAACATCCCCTTTGTTGAAGTTACTAGTTCTTTTGAACCCCTGCAACAAATTGCAAATGTGAGTTCACATCCGGTATCTAATACCCATGTGTTAGAGGATGTCATGTTTAAATCAATATGGATCATGTATATTGTACTGAGGTTTGTCCAGCATCCCTCTTTGCTTTCAACTCTTGGAGATGGACAGGACAATTTCTTGCCCAATGTCCAATCTCCCCACACTTGAAGCATGGGTCATTAGTAGCAACCTTTTGCTTCTTCTCTTGTGGTTTGGGTGGCACCCTTACCACCCCTTCCCCTTTCCCCATATGGTTCCCTTGCCCTTGGCAACCTTTGCCTTGGATGTGGGATGAGGCCTTTTCTTGTTCCCACCTTCATTGATGGTGAGAACGGGTAAAACCTCTTACCCATGGCCGCCTCGGCCGTTTTGAGCATTGAGTGAAGCTCACCAATGCTTTTGTCCCAAGCATTCATGTTGTAGTTTAACACGAATGTCTCGAACTTCTTGGTAAGGCCATTGAGGATCAAATCTGTGGCCAATTCCTTTGAGACAGGACAATTAAGCCTTTCGAGGTGGTCAATGTGGCTTTTCATCTTAAGTACATAAGATGAAACCGGTTGGTTGTCGTCCATACGACATGCATGGAGTGCTCGAACCGTTTCGAAGAGCTCAACCCTCGCTTGCTGTTGGAACGTTTCCTTCAGCTGGGTTATCATGTCATAAGCTCCATGATGTTCATACTCCTTTTGGAGATCTGGAGTCATGCTCGCCAGCATGAGACAAGACACTTGGACGGAGTCCTCAGTGTACTCAGCCAATCGTTATAAGCCTCCTCATCATCCTCAGTAGGTTGATCGGGGATAGAGTCGTCTAAAATATATGATTGTCTCTCTTGCTTGAGAACGATTCTCAAGTTTCGATACCAATCAATGAAATTGTTATGATTTAGATGTTACTTTTGGAGAATCGCTCGTAATGATTGGGCGGACTCGGATGAATTTTCATGATTATCATTATTGGTAGCCATCTACAAAATTTAACAAAGATCTATTTTAGTATTTTCAATATTGCTATTTTTAATAATTAATGCCTTTTAAGGTCATTTTCATATTAAAATCTAGAACCCAACATTACATTTAAATTGTGGTTAGGTGACCTTTATCCCACGATTTAAATTAATAAGGTGCTCAACGATTGACGGTTGCAACAATTTGCAACTTCTAGAGGTATGGGATCGACATTAAACATCATATGTAAAGTCAGCATGTTAATCCCATCAACACCATTTGAAAACCATATTGTAGGTGATCCATTTAACATGGTTTGCAAATCAAGTTACCCTACTTGCACACACATGTGAGTTTACCAACATAAGTGGTTAGGTGACCTTTATCCACCAATGTGGTATCCCCACCATAAGTCACAAGTTCCCTCTAAATGGTTAGGTGACCTTTATCGCATTAAGAGTTTCCAAATGACTCAAGTGTTGTGCAAAAGGACGGTGTTAAGCTTGTTGGTAAAGAATTTAAAGTTTTCATTAATTCTAGACTTTGAAAACTCTATGTACTTGTATTTGCATGCTTTCAAATACAAGATACCCTATGGTCCTTTGATTAATACTTATTTTAATCTTTAGAATCATTAAATCATTTTAATAACCTTTTATTACCTTTTAATGATTAAGAACCATTTAATTAGTTTGTTATGATTATTGATATGATTGTTAAAGCAAATATCACATACATGCCATCAACCACAATAATATAGACAAAACAACATAACATATGTGCATAACCATAGCATCTAAAGTGGTCCACACTTGTTTGCCATCACATGTGTGGTCCATAGGGCATTCCTAAGGGTCATAACAAAACACATAGAAAGCTTCCAAAAGCCTCCCACTTGAAACCGCATCCAAAATGCTCCATGTTTCTATTATGTTTTTCCTTTGTGCTTCCAACGCATACGTCTTTATATTACAAGATATAAACTCCTAATACAAGATATCTAGTAAAATGAAAATTCACCTAATCTATTTATTACAACCCAATAATAAATAAATTACATTTTAATCAAAGCACAAATAAATAAATATACAACCCCATTGAATAAACAAATACAACCATTGCAATCATCCAAACAACACAAGGCCAAAGGCTAGGTTATGCACCAATATAAACATTCATCATATCATCCAAAAATAACAATGAATCCCCTCTAAAACCCACGAAATTTCAGCCAACATAAACTGAAATTTCGGGTTTTAAACATTGTCCAAACAACATACATATCAACATACATATCTTTCAAGGTTTAATCACAAGCATGTGTAATATAACCTTGAAAGTTTGGGGATTCAACATACAAGAATATTGCAGCCCTTAAAAGGGTTATAAAGTCCCATAAAAACAATTTTAAAGGACAAGAACGAGCAAGCTATCCACATAACCGGCTCTAGATGCCAATGATGAGTTTGTTAGAACATAAAATCGAAGTTTAACCTTTTAAACTTCCAGAAAAATGCAGCGGAAATGATTTTGAAACAGATTGTAAAGCTGAAATTTCATGTTCTTATGGTGACTTATATATGTATAAAACAAACCCAAAATCAAAGGATCATTATATGTGAATAAGCAAACTATGAAACATATGTAAATGTACATAAAATCACAGCTACAATAAGCGTGAAAAAACTATCTTTCAACAGCTTAATAGTCGACCAAGAATGGGATGTTGGATGCTCAAAACTCGGCCAAGGCTCCAAGGAAAGGACCACTCAAGCTTGTATACCCCAAGCTAACTTGGAAACACCTCTTCTTGCTAGGGAGATGAACACCAAAATGACTCCAATACCTCTCCAAAGACTGCTGGAACTCGAGAGTTTTGAGAGAGAGATTGGAGCTTCTAACTTGTGTCTTGCATGTATGATCAAGAGAGATGTCTTGAGAGTTGGACTAGTAATGAAAGTTGTGGTTTACAAGAAAGTAAAAGAACTCTCATAGGAGGGGGGGGGCGGCCAAAAACTCCAAATAAAAGTTTTTCCCCCCAAAACTAATCAAACAATTTTATAAAACTAGTCCCTTATAAGTTGTACAATTAACTTTTAATTGTATAACTTATACACTCTTTTATTATTTAATGTTATCTAACTAACTTAAATAACACTAAGTAATATTCTTGAACAAAATATCCTAATAGGTTGTTCCATCTCATATGCAACTTATTTAGAAAATCCATTTTCTAAATTTGGTGTTATTATTTAATTGCATGATCATATCATCAATTGAATAACTGTCTGTGATTGCAAAGCTTGTTATTGGGTATAACCCGACTTGGATCATGACATACTAACTGCATCAATGTTGTATGTGTCTTGGGCATATAGAATCCAATAGGGGAATGGTATTTTCTTATGTCTCCCTCATTGATCGAGAGAACAGGTAGAACCTCTCTACCCATCCCTGGCTCGGCTGTTTTGAGCAATGCGTGAAGCTCACCAATGCTCTTGTCCCACCCGTTCATTTTGTAATTCATTATGAATGTCTCAAACCTTTTTGTTAGGCCATTAAGGATCAAATCCGCGGCCAGCTCGTTTTAAATGGGACAATTAAGCCTCTCGATGCGATCAACGTGGCTCTTCATTTTAAGAACATAAGATGATACCGATCGGTTTCTTCCATGCGACACACATGAAGGGCTCGAACCGTTTCGAAGCGCTCTACCCTAGCTTGTTGAAGGAACATTTCCTTCAATTGGGTAATCATGTCATATGCTCCATGATGCTCCAAGTCCTTTTGGAGTTCGGGAATCATAGTTCCCAACATAAGGCAGGACACCTGCATGGAATCCTCAGTGTATTGAAGCCAATCGTTATAGGCCTCAACATCCTCAGGGTCGGGTTGGTCAGGAATGGGATCGTCAAGGACATATGCCTTTTTCTCTTGCTTGAGAACAATTCTCAAGTTTCGAAACCAGTCCATAAAGTTATTATGGTTAAGACGATCCCTCTCTAAGATGGTTCTTAGTGATAGTGTATGGACGGTCGGGGTGGTAGCACTATTGTTTGCGGCCATTTATACAAAATTTACAAACTTCATATTAGTATTTCTGAAAAATTTAATTTTAATCATTAATACCCTTTACATGTCTCATAGACAATTAATAATTAAAAATCTAGAATCCAACGTTACATTTAAATGATGGTTAGGTGACCTTTATCCCATTATTTAAATTAACAAGGTAGTCAACATTTGACAATTGCAACCTATTGCAACTTCTAGCTTTATGGGATTAGTTAAACATCTCATGTTTAGTTAGCATGTAAAATCCCATCAACGCGATTGTACATCATCCTTCGGTGACCCTATGCACATGGTTTCCAATTCAAGTCGCCATGCTTACACACACGTGTGAGTTTACACATACAAGTGGTTAGGTCACCTTTATCTCACAAATATGTTAAGCCCACCTCAAACACACAAGTTTCCTGGAAGTGGTTAGGTGATCTTTATCCCACAAATAGTTCTCAAGTGATTCGAGTGTCATGTAAAAGGATGGTGTTAAAATTGTTTCCAACAGGATTTTGTTTTCATTATTTCTAGTTATGAAAACTCTATGTACCTTGTATTTGCATGCTTTCAAATACATGGTACCCTAAGGATCTTTTTAATAAAACCCTTTTATTTTGAAATCATTAATCCTTTTAATAACTTTTATTAACATATTAATGATTAAGAACCATGAAAATTCAGCTTGTTATGATTATTTTTTAAGATTGTTAAGCATATCCACATATAAAACAATCAACATAAAACGGATAATCAAACAAGCATATACAAAACAACAACATGTGCATAACCATAGCAACTTAGGTGACCAAACTTGTTTTCCATCACAAGTGTGGTCATATGGTCCTTTCTAAGGGTTAATAACAACACAAAGATAGGATCTCCGAAGACCCCCACTTGAAATTGCATCCAAATGCTTCAAGTCTTTCTCTTTGTTCCTTCCTTTTGTGCTTCCAACTTGTGCATCTTCTTTTACAAAATTTATATCCTAATACAAAATTTTCTACTAAAAGAAAATACACCTAATCTATTTATTACATCACCATTGAATGAATAAATAAATTATAACAGTATACAAGCACAAAAGAATAAATATTACAACCCATAATGAATGATATCATCCAAAACAAATCATTCATCCAAAACCAAATCAACACAAGGTCAAGGCTAGGTTATGCACCAATAGGAAACATCATATACAACATACAAGGACCAAAATTAATCCCCTTCTCACCCAAAATTTTCAGCCAACATAAAGCAAGAATTTTGAGTGTTTTTGTCCAAACAAAACACAATCAACCATTTGATATCTTCTTTCAAGGTTTAATCACAAGCATGTAAGATATAACCTTGAAAGGTTGGGGATTCATTATATCACCACAAAAAAGCCCCAATTAGGTTGTTAAAACCCCATAAAACCCATTTTACAAGGACAATAGAAGCTAGTAATCCACATATCTGGCTCTAGATGCCAATGTTGGGTTTGTTGGACCTCAAACATAGTTGTTTAACCATTTAAACAAAAAAACGCAGCCGAAACAAACCTAAATATTGTGTTTTATAATCTGAAATTTAGGCATATTATTAGTCAACAACAAACCCAAGAACATAAGGATCAAATATATGTGTATGAACTAGCTACCAAGAAGAAACAATAACCAAAAGCAACATATACAAACTACCTTTCTAGAGCTGCTGAAAAATGGGATTTGGATGAAGAGAATGAGGTTCTTGAATGACCAAAACACCAAGGAGAGGTGTCCTCAAGCTACCATACCCGCAAGCATCAAACAAACACCTTGTTGCTATGATTTCAACACCAAATTCGAACCAAGATGAGCTGAAAATCAAATTTTCTGCTTTGAACTTCTTCAAGAAATTAGAGAGAAAAGGATGGTTATTGCATGTATGAGAGAGAGTCAAAAGATGCAGTGTGAAACTAGTGAATGTGGTGTGTAGTTCCGAAGCAACAAAAGGCAAAAAGGCCCCCATAAAGGGGCGGCCGAATCCCTTGTTAAAATGGGTTATCCCCCCCATTTTTAAAACACCCATTAAATCATTCACTAGTTATATTATGAGTTATATAATTAACCCTTTAATTATATAACTTACACATACTATTATTATTTGATGTTATTTAACCAACTTAAATAACATTACAAATAATGTCCATGAACAAAATATCCTTATAAGTTGTTCTATCTCACATACAATTTATTTAGAAAACCCATTTTCTAAATTGGTGTACTCATTTAATTGCATGATCATATCATCAATTAAATATTAATTGGTGTTCGCTAAGCTTTTTATTGGGTATGACCTGACTTGGATCCTAACGTACTAACCACATCAATATTCTATGTGTCTTGGGCATAAAGAATCCAATACTAAGTGGGTTTCAAGAAGAAAACTGGTATGCATGGAAACTTGGATACTAATAAGCTATACTTGTAGCAAAAGGTTTCACTTAAACTCAAGGGGTTGATTATGATGAGACTTTCTCACCAGTTGCAATGTTGAAGTCTATTTGGATATTATTTGCCATAGCTGCTCATTATGATTATGAGATTTGGCAAATGGATGTCAAAACCGCTTTTCTAAATGGATATCTTGAGGTATATGTCTATATGGTTCAGCCTAAAGGTTTTATCGATCAAAAACATCCTAACAAAGTATGCAAGTTAAAGAAATCAATCTATGGATTGAAACAAGCATTAAGAAGTTGGAATCACTGTTTTAATGAAGAAATAATCAAATTTGGGTTCATCAAAAATGTTGATGAAGCATGTGTATATAAGAAAGCTAGTGGGAGCATCATCACTTTCCTAGTATTGTATGTTGATGACATTTTACTATTTGGAAATGACATTCCAACCTTGGAGGGTGTAAAAGCCTGGCTTGGAAGCTGTTTCTCCATTAAGGATCTTGGTGAAGCCGCCTATATTTTTGGAATAAAGATCTATAGGGACAGATCAAGGCGGTTGATAGGTTTAAATCAAAGTGCATACATTGACAAGATCTTGAAAAGGTTCAAGATGGAAAACTCTAAGAAAGGTACCGTGCCTATTTAAAGAGGAACGATATTGAGTAAGACTCAATGTCCAAACTCAAAGGATGAGGAAGACAAAATGATGGGAATCCCGTATGCGTTTGCTATAGGATCCATCATGTATGCAATGATATGCACAAGGCCGGATGTGTCATGCGCTTTGAGCATGAGAAGCCGAAACCAACAAAATCCAGGAAACAGTCATTGGATGGCTGTTAAGAACATACTTAAGTACCTAAGGAGGACCAAAGATATGTTCCTAATCTATGGATCTTGTGAGGAGGAACTCGTAGTATAGGGTTACACGGATGCGAGTTTCTAACTGATCGGGATGATTCACGATCACAATCAGTTATATTTTCATCTTGAATGGAGGAGCAATCTCTTGGAAGAGCTCTAAGCAAGATGCGGTGGCATTGTCAACTACAGAGTCGGAATACATCGCTGCTTCATTAGCAGCTCAGGAAGCTACATGGTTAAAGAAATTCATTGCTGCTCTAGGGGTGGTCCCTTCCATTCAGGACCCCTAGAAATTCTTTGTGATAACAAGGATGCGATTGCTCAAATCAAGGAACCCCGTGCACATTAAAAGACTAGGCACATTAACTAGAGATTCAACTACATAAGGGATGAAGTTGAAAAGGGAAAGATGTGTATTCACAAAGTTCACACGGATCAAAATATTGCAGATCCACTCACGAAGCTTCTTGAAAAGACAAAGCATGAAAGTCATACTTGTGCCATGGGACTTCAATATTCTAGTGACTGGATATGATCTTTAATTTTGTATTTAGATATTATAACCCTTTATCACTTGAATAAATTATTTGGTTATAGTGTTTCAAGTAATATTCCTATTTTGCATGTTTAGAATCCATGAGTAAATCATTTACTCAGAACGTCTGTAGTCGTTCATACTTGTGGGAAAAAATATGAAGGTAAGCCTATTATGAACTTTGATTGGTAGATATTCATATGGATGAATATAGAGCAAAAGGTTGCTACCAATGTTCATAGATATTTGTGGGATACAAATATTGGACTGGCCTGCATCTCAAATATTACTACATGGAATCTTCCTCATTGATCATAAGTAAATTTTAAGTAAAGGCGAATATCATTTGTGTTGGACCAAAAGAACCAATGAGCCGGATCAGAAAAACCGTTAAGTCCCACAGACGTTACAACAACTACTGAAGACCACAATAGCTGAAGACAACAGCTGATTACAAAGTCTGAAGACAAGTGCTGAAGACAAAGTCTAAAGACAAGTGCTGAAGACAAAGTCTGAAGACAAGTGCTGAAGACAAAGTCTGAAGACAAGTGCTAAAGACAAAGTCTGAAGACAAGTGCTGAAGACAAAGTCTGAAGACACAAGTGCTGAAGACCAAAGTATGAGACGTTGTCACAACAGCTGAAGAGGTCTTCTTCAGTAGTTGTGACGGTTTACCTTTCAGTAGTTTTATGTTTCATCTTTTCAGTAGTTTGACACAACAGCTGAAGAATACTTCTTCAGTTGTTGTGCTCATCAGTTGTTTTATATTTATGAGTAGTTTTGTAAAACGACTGAAGAGCTTGTTCTTCAGTCGTTGTAGTTTCAGTAGTTTCTTATTTTGTACTTAACACTCTCATATGTTCTTGGTAGTTGTGAACATTTCAGTAGTTTGTTAAGAGTTAGTTATTTTTGTATTAGATCTGCCAGTTGTCACTTTCCCGTGATAACAGCAGCGATTGCACTCTATATAAGGAGTGTCAACCTATTGTAATAATTGAATGATTTGATCAGAAATATTCCATATTATTGAAATATTCCTTATTAAAGAAATATATTCACTCATTATAACCGTATTTGTTCTTAATGCATACGGCAACAATTTTTTGCTACAATTTGTCTAATTCTTGTTCTTATTCCCCTGCACTACGCTTTAATACATCAAACTTGTGATCGTTGATCCTATCAAATGGTATCAGAGAAAGGTTAATCATTGATCGATCTAATAATTGATCATTGAAACTGCTATTCAAGATCCAAGTTTGATTGAATTAACATTTTTGTGTTTTGCAAGAAACGGTTATAGAGATTGAATTTTCTGTGTTTTCTGGTCAATCATCCTGAGATTTTCTCTTGGTTTTCATTGAGTCTGTTGTGGTCTTTATAAAAACGTTTAAAAGCTTGAATTAAATTGTATTTGGACTCAAAATGACTACTCCTTCCAATGATCCTCACAATACTGGTTCCTCAACCAAGCCTCCAATGCTGGTTAGGAATGAGTATAACATATGGCAACGACGAATGCTCTATCACATGTCTGTTAACAGCGTAGGTTGTTGGACATCAGTGGTACATGGTCCACACAAGCCTATGGTGAATAACCCGGAAACCAATCAAATGGTTCCGAAGAGGAGGGAGCAATACTCAGATGAGGATAAGAAGTTGTTTGAGATTGATGCACAAGCCCATGGAATTCTGGCCATGGCACTGCCTAATGAAATATATTCTGGGCTAATGCATCATGAAACTGCCCATGACCTCTGGAATGCCTTGAAAGAACAATTTGGAGGAACAGATGAGGTCTTGGCAAATAATAGAGAAATCCGTGCCCAACAATATGAGGCATTCTCTCATAGGAAGGGTGAGACACTGACTCAACAGTTCGAGCGGTTCTCTTGTTTGATCTCTGAATTAAAAATGGTCAAACATGAGTACACCAATAGCTAGATGAATAACAGATTTCTCAGATCACTGCCTGAGAGATGGGACACATATACTATTGTCCTACGCTCCAGTGCAAATTTGGACAAACCATCTCTCACCCAACTCCATGGGAAATTGCTCACATTTGAGAGAGAGATAGAATAGAAACGAAAACTGAATTCATCTAGAAAGCTCACTGAAGACTTTGTACCAGGCAACACTGCCTTGGTTGGTCATGAGTTAGAATATGCTTCATCTGAATGCCAGTATGATGAGCATATTGACTTCTCTTCAAACACTTCTTATTCTGCATTTGTGAGTGTTCATAGTCAGTTTACTGGATGTAATAATGACAATCTATGCTTCATCATGGATGATCTCAAGGGGATTGTTGATGATGACTTAGAAGAGATGGATATTTTGAGCCAAATGGCCTTGATAATATCAGATCTCAGAAGTTCTACAAAAGAACTGGAAGAAAGTTCCCAGGACTCTCTGGCAAAACCAAAGTTGGTTTTGACAAGAGTAAGTTGAAGTGTCACAAATGCCACAGGCTTGGACACTTTGCTAAAGAATGCAGATCATCTGGATCTAATTCGTCTGCACCTTTTGTGACTTTCCCTGGCAATAGTCAACAACACAGAGGGCAACATCCTGTCAATTCTAGTCATCATTCTCAACCACAATCTCCTGCATATTTTGTTCCTCAGGGTCAAATGCCATATCCTTACCCTTGTTATTACATGCCACAGTCAAATCAAGTTCAAGTTCCTATAGTACCACAACCTCATGCACTACCAGAAACTCAACCATCCCAATATCATCAACCTCCTCAACCTCAACAACACAGCTTCTTCACCCCTGGAGGTGTTGACTGGAGCAGTTTACCAGATGACATGTCTGGTCATGAACAACTGTTCACAGGTGCTGGTCAACATGGTGGTGACAGTCCTTTTGGGAATCTGGCTCTCATGGCCCTGGAGTCTACTGAGGGTTCCTGCTCAAATGCATCATCTTCACAGGTAACTCAGGTATCTTCAGAGGCTATAGCCAAGTTATGTTCTGAATCATGCATTACTGCCTTTGTCTCAATTAGAGAGGCAAATGTAGCATTAATAAATCTAAAACTTGAGCTTGAGAAAACCATTTCCAAAAGAAAAGCTGAGTTTGAGTCTGCTCTAAATTGTAAAGATGATGAGATCTATAAGCTTAAATGCCAACGAAATGATGAAAAGGCTAAGCTAGAGGTTATTCTGGATGACCAGAGAAGTCTCAAAGAAACCCTTGCAGTCACCCAGGTAGAGTGTGATCGATGGGTACAATCATGCAAAGGTTTTGAAATGCTTCTTAGTAATCAATCTGCTTCCAATGTGAAGTTTGGTATTGGTTACAATCACACTGCTCCTCCTACAAATTTTGCTTCAAGAGCAGAAGTGAAATCTGATGGAGAAAACAATAACCAATCCACCTCATCATATCATTCACCTTTTGATAGAGCATCATCAAAAGTTGAAGTCAGCACTAAGCCCTCTCAGAACCCATCAGCTGATATTGATGGTTCTACTGCTGACACTCACATGATAAAAGAGATGGTCAACTCAGGAGTTATTTCTGAAAGTCCTGAAAGGACTGGAGAGCAAGACTTAACACCTGAAGTTCAAACTCCAACTAATGACAGCACTGAAGAGAAGAAAACTGTCAGTAGAAAGAGTTTGAAGACTACTAAAGAGGAAGTCAAGAAAGCAAATAATGCTTCTAAAGTACTGAAGAGCAAGTCTTCAGTAGTTTCATCCTCTTTAGTTGATGATCATCAGAAGATGAAGAAGAAACCATGTGAAGTATGTGGTTTTTTCAATCATCTTACACATGGTTGTTGGTACAAAAGGGGATCCAAACTCAAACATAAAGAAGAAATTCAAGAGAAAATGGATAAAATGAAAACTAAGTTTGGAGCCACATTTGTACCAGCAACATCAAATCCTGTAACCCTCAAGTTCAAACAGAAATCCAAAAAGGAAGGGGTTAAACAGGTAACAGCTGAGATTGCTCAAAAGAAGAAGGTGCAACATAGGAACTTATCAAACTCCAATGCCAATGTGTCTGAAGAGCTGAAAGCGCTATCCCAAAATCAGACACAGCTGGTTATGATGGTTCAACATCTATTGGGAAAAGTTAACCAATTAGAGTTCCTATGTTGAAACCACAGAAAAGGGGTCCAAGCCAAAGGATTCCTTTTCTTCACCAGCTTCTTCCTCTCAGGCTGTTGTTTCCAACAAACATGTTAGTTTACCATCTGTGATGAGAACAGGCCCAAGACCAAAAAGGTTTGGGTCTTAAAATCTAACTAATTTGTTATATTTTGCAGGGTTCTTCAACATACCTCAGAGGCATCTGGTATGTAGACAGTGGAGGATCCATGCATTTGACAGGAAACAGATCACTTCTTAATGACTACTCTCAAGGAAGGAAGGGGTTTGTGTCATTTGGCAATGATGCAAAGGGTTACATCATTGGCAAAGGCTTTGTTTCCAATGGGGAAATAAAGTTTGATGATGTTAACCATGTGGAAAATCTCAAGTACAACCTCTTGAGTGTCAGTCAAATGTGTGACAAAGGCCATGTTGCTCTTTTCACCAGTCAGAACTGTCGGATTCTGTCATCCAAAGTTCTAAATTTGATTGATAAGGTGTTGGATGAACACACTCTCCTAAAGGCCAACAAGATAGGAAGAGTGTATGCCTTAGATCTTTCCAAGAAAATAGATCTCAAAGGCCATCCTTGCCTATTTTCCAAGGCTTCCCCCCAAGAATCTATTCTATGGCATAGAAGGCTGGGTCATGTTAATCTCAAAAACATGAATCAGCTGATAAACCATGGTTTAGTAAGGGAACTGCCTATGAAGGAGTTCCAGTGTGAAGATAACTGCACTGCCTGTTTAAAAGGAAAACAGCACAAAGTTTCATTTCCCTCCATAGAAGAACCTAAGTCCACTACCTGCTTACAGCTTCTTCACATGGATCTCTTTGGTCCTGTGAAAGTGATGAGTATGGCTAGAAGAAATACTGTCTGGTAATTGTGGATGATTACTCCAGATTGTATGGACTTTCTTCTTGCATTCAAAGGATGAGGCTGCACAGTCCATTGTGAACTTTGTGTTACATGTTGAGAAGCAGTATCCCTACCAGTTAAGTGTGTGAGGAGTGATAATGGTACTGAATTTAGAAACCACACACTTGATGAGTTTTACTTATCAAAGGGAATCAAGAGGCAGTATAGCATCCCAAGAACTCCGGAGCAAAATGGAGTAGTGGAGAGAAAGAACAGGACCCTTATTGAAGCTGCAAGGTCCATGTTGGCTGATTCTGGACTGCCAATGACTTTTTGGGCTGAAGTTGTCAATACAGCTTGCTATGTACAGAATAGAGTTCTAGTAAATCAGAGGTTGATGAAGACTCCATATGAAGTTCTTCATCATTTGGCCCTCTATTTCATTCTTCAGAGCGTTTGGGTGTCCTTGTTTCGTTCTCAACACACGGGAATCAACTCCAAAAATTTGATCCTAAGGTGGATGCAGGGTACTTGTTGGTTATTCATCAACTTGCAAAGCATATAGAGTCTTCAACTGCAGAACAAAGACGGTTGAAGAGACTCTACATGTTAAGTTTAATGAATCTCCTAAGGACAAGATTCCACAAAGCCCTGTGGAGCTATTTGATTTGGAAATACTGCAATATGTTCCTTATCAAGCTCCTGTTGATGCTCCTGTGAACAGTTCACCACCTGGTGGTACTGCTGGTGCTGATGATGATGATGATAGCACTACTCACCTCTTCAGGTTTAGTGATCAACTGCTGATTCAGCTAGACCTGATGTCCTGTAGCTCCAGTAGCACCATCCACAACAAATGCTGATGAGATTTCTTCAAATTCAACCTCATTTGAATTACCATCCACTGATTGGTTTCAAGGAAATAAATCACCATCACCATCTGTTGTGCTGAACCTGTTGCAAACACTTGCACAGATTCATTGTGTATCAAGATCTGAAGAATCACCCTATGTCTCAATCATGGGTGATATCACTGCTGGCGTATCAACAAGAAGTCAATTGTCAATTTCTGCTTCTATGCTCTCTTCATCAGTCAGCAAGAGCCAAAGAATTATCACATTGCTTTAAAGGACAATGGAGGGTTGATGCCATGCAGCTTGAACTTCTTCAGTTCAAGAAATAGCAAGTGTGGGAATGGTTCCTCTACCTCCAGGTAAGTGTGCAATAGGCACTAAAGGGTGTTTAGGAACAAAACTGATGAAAATGGGCTTATTGTTAAGAACAAGGCCAGACTGGTTGTTCAGGGGTTTGCACAAGAAGAAGGTATTGATTATGATGAAACCTTTGCCCCTGTAGCCAGACTGGAAGCAATTCGATTGTTTTTAGCTTATGCTGTTATCAAAAACTTAAAGTATTTCAAATGGATGTCAAAAGTGCATTTTTGTATGGAGAATTAAAGAAGAGGTTATGTATGTCAACACCAGGCTTGAGGACAATAAACATCCTAATTGGGTGTATAAGCTTGATAAGGCTCTTTATGGGTTGAAACAAGCTCCTAGAGCCTGGTATGAGACATTATCAAACTTTCTTCTGGAAAATGATTTCACTAGAGGCTCCATTGATAAGACTTTATTCATTAAGAAAGCTGGGCAGCATAATCTACTTGTTCAAATTTATGTAGATGATATTATTTTTGCATCCTCTGATCCTCAGTTGTGTGATGCCTTTACAAAGTTGATGCAACAGAAGTTTGAATGAGTGCCATGGGAGAGTTACAGTTCTTTCTGGGTTTGGCAAATCAAACAAAAGGCTGATGGAATTTTCATTCATCAGTCAAATACACAAAAGATCTTTTGCAAAAAGTTTGATTTACAAAACTGTAAGCCCTGTTCTACCCCATGTGCAGCACCACACAACTGGATACAGATCAGAAAGGTAAAGTGGTGATGAAACACTTTACAGATGTATGATTGGGTCCTTGATGTATTTAACAGCTTCTAGACCAGATATTATGTTTGCTACATGTGTTTGTGCTAGATTTCAGGCTGCACCTAAAGAGTCTCATCTGATTGCAGTCAAGAGGATCTTTAGATATTTGCAAGGTACACAATCTCTAGGTTTATGGTATTCCACTGGGCACTCTTGTAAATTAGTTGCTTTCTCTGATATGACTAGCAGGTGTAAGTTGACCAGGAAATCAACTTCTGGTGGATGTCAATTCCTAGGCAACTGTTTGATTTCTTGGCAGAGTAAGAAACAAACATCTGTTGCTACATCCACTACTGAAGCCGAGTACATTACTGCTGCAAGTTGTACATCCCAAGTACTCTGGCTTCAGAATCAACTTTTGGCTATGGCATTACAGAGACTAAACTCCGTTATTGATGTATAGTGCTTCAGCTCTTTGCATTGTCAAAAATCCAGTCCAGCACTCTAGGACCAAACATATAGAAATTAGACATCATTTTATAAGAGACTGTTTTGAAAAGGTCTAACTAATCCTATGTTTGTGCCTAGTTCTGATGAGCTTGCAGAAATTTTTACTAAGCCTTTGGATAGTTCAACTTTCCACAACCTGGTGTTAAGGCTTGGTATGCTGCAGCTAGAATAAGTGACAACTACTGATGATCTCAGTAATAAGTACTGTGATCATTGGTAACCATGTCCACATATAAGTACTGATGAGTTCTTTCACCCTCAGTAGTTTTTTATAACTATGAAGGCCAAATGCATCACAAGTACTGAAGTACTTTATCTGTTCAAAACTACTGATGTAGTTACAACTACTGAAATCAGTACAAACAGATAAGTACTGACGTCCTATGAAACACTTGAAACAGATGCAAAGTCCTGATCAGTAAGTGTTGAGGACAGTATGAAACAGCTGAAAAGCAAAGAATTGACGAAAACAGCTGATGAGTAATCTCTCTTCAGTTGTTTCTACAACTGCTGTTTCTAAAACAACTGATGACAAAACATGTATTCAGTAGTTTCACAACTACTGATGACTAATACCAAGTCATCAGCTGTTTACAACAACTGATGACAAAACCATGTCTTCAGTATTTTTATAACTACTGATGCTAAAACCACGACTTCAGCTGTTTCACGACGTCTGAAAGGGTAATCCCATGTCACAGTCGTTTTAAAATACTGATGACTAACACCAAACCCTTGAGTCTTTTTTCTAACCCGTACCCTATAAATATCCCCGACCTAATCCTTCAGAGCCTCATCTTCTTCAAACCTAACGTTCATATCTCCAAAACTTCTCTCTCATTAATGCGACCATGCAGCTTAACCGCGACACAACTGTGTAGCTTACCTCACCAAATCGCCATTCTGGGCTAAGTTCGATAATGCTATTGATCTTATGGTCCAGTACACCTACAAAACGGCCTTTCTTCTCAATCCAATCCTTCATGCCGAATCCCTAACCAGTTTTGGAAGAACATCACCCTCACCACCGGGAGAACAACACAGAGTCTCTCCGGTCGGTCGTCAACAACCACCAAGTGGTCATCACTCCTGATATACTTCATCAAACCCTACACCTGGATGATGCCACTTTTCCTGCTGGATATCCAAAGGGCACAACTGATTTATCCTTTGCCCACCATGGATATCAGGGAAACCTTAGTGCCTCCACCATACTGAAGAAACATTTTCCAGATGCCGAACGTCTCGTATTTCACATGGTAAATGTCTGTTTGGCTCCTAAGACTTTTCTTGGGATCAATGTCTACAAGGTGGCAGCATGTACTATTCTCTATCCTTGAGCAACAGAACCAAACTTCTCTGAAATCATTTTTCTGGAACTTAAGGACATGGCCTCAAAATCTATTTCTAACCACTGGATATTATATCCTCGGTCATAATGGCCATAATAGAGAATCAGTAAAAGCTGAGGGACTTGTTGGTCGGGGTCCCTGCTATGGCGTATTGCCTGAAGTAAACTCCTCCCGCACAACTCTGACCAATCACTTAAAATGGCTGCCAAGCTGCACAAACCCACGCAGCTGGAACCCACAGCCACCACCTCAAATCCAAAGTCCCCACCAAAACCCACTAAAAAGAAAACCAAAAAGGCTACTCAGGGAAATGAGTCCCTGAGGATGCCCCTGCAACACAAACGCAGACTATATCCACTGGTTATACCCCCTAGTGGATATAAGGACTCTCCCAGCCATAGCCCTCAGGATTCCTCTCAAAAGGAGCCTGCAGCAACCACAAAAGGGGTACCCACAAATCTGGGATCTTCCTCATTTGAGGAGATGCCATTGAAGAGCACCATTCTCCCCAGGTGCACACTGCTTTTACCCCATCTCCACATGCACCGCCCCCCAAAGTCCTACATTACTTGTTGCACAATGTTGACTCAGTTGCACTCCTCACCCCTCCCCAGATACCAATTACAACTGGGAATACTTCTACCATTGAGGGGGAGGACCAACGTGCCTGAGAACCACATCATGGGGTTACAATGTTCCTTCTCCAAGCGTAGCAATGGAGATTGGAACTTCTGGTGAGGCTGCCACTTCTCCTGTTTCAGCATATGATCAGGTTGTAGTTGGTACCATTACTAAGACCTTACCAGAGCAAACTGCTGATGAAGGACAAAGTCCTGAGGCAGGAAGTCCCCAGTTCCAAGACAAGGGCACATGCTACAACTGAGCTACACTCAGTGCATGTTCATCCTGATCCTATCAGGAGGTCAGGTGATTCAGTAACTACTGATGATGACCTGGGCTTCTTTTACGATGTAATCGCCCAAAACACCATCGTGGAAGAGGAGGTGAGCAGACTCAAAGAGCTGCTTGCCAAAACTTCTAAGGAACAAAAACCATCTGCCTCTACCACCTCACAGATGGCACCTTCATCTGAAGGTCTCACAAACACTAAGCCACTCCCAACAACTCAGCCACCTGCCTCTGCTTCTGGCACTATTTCTCAGGAACAGAACCCTCCTGAGCAAATAGCTGCTATCCTTCAAAATTCCCTCCCTCTCATCACATCCATAATCACTGACATAGTGATCAAAGCCATTGATGAGAGGCTTTCCTCAGTAATACAACCATTGATAGAGGATGTTGTGGGCAAACAACTTTCTGGCAATCAACCCCTTGCAACCAATGCAACCAAAAAGGGGGAGATTATATCAGTGAAAGCAAAAAGAAAGAGGAGTACAGAGGAGAAAGGAAAGGAGAAAGAAACAGAAGGATAGTAGTGGAAAAGGAGTTGGAGTTGAATGTGGAGACCGATAAAGAGAAGGAAAAAGAGAAAGCCTTGGAGCTACTGATAAAAGAGGCTGATGCCGAACACAGCAGATCATGGACAACATCATTGATCAGCTGTTTAGGCAAGGCCATGACACGATAAACTTGACTCTGAGATTCGACGATTAGAGATTGAAGAAATCCATAATAGATGGGCAAGTTATGAAGTGTTACAAAGAGAAAGGCTTGAGATCATGATTAGATTTATTGAAAAATATCTTGGAAGATTAATGATCAAAATCAAAGCTTGGTCCAGGGACAGTATCTTGGCAATCATCACCAAGATCTGTTCGTCTGAAGCATATACTAAGGGACTTGTTATTGAAACTTTGAATGAAGCGGGTGCTGGGAGCAGGACTGAGCTAGCCAAGCAATCAAAAGCCACACTCACCTCAAGAATGCTAGAACAGCCTGTCAACATTCCCACACCAAAACCACCCAAATCACAACCCACCAAACCAACTCCCTTACCCTCAAAACCCATAGCCGATGATATACCCTTGAAGAAGAAGAGAAGGGTATTGAGGCTTGAAGATGATGAAGAAGATGATGAAGATAGGCTGCCACTCTCAGCTGTGATTCAGTTGCCTAAGGCCACAAGTCACTCCTCAGCAATTACTCCTGAATTCCAAAGACAAATGGTTAAAGTGAAGCTAGAAGAAGAAGAGCTTCATAAACAGCATGATGAGGAATTGCTGAAGAGAGTTGACAAAGCTTATGCAGCCACATCTTCATCATCAATATGAAGAAGCAAGCCCTCAGACTTTACACTCTCAAGCATACCTTTCAATATCAAAATGAAAGAGTGAGGATTTGGCCTGATCCCAGGGTCTCTCACAGAATTCATAAGAAAAACATACCTCAGAGATACATTGGCCAGGTGAAAAAGATCGTAGATGAAGTGATCTCTCTGGTCTTTGTAGTTTCACCCTGGGAAATCCTAGAGGACTTCAAGAAAGCCTACAAAGCTAATCTAACCCCTCAGAAGATGCTGGAAAACAAAATAGTGAAAAAGGGGTTAGTTTACAAGAGGCTTGAGGAAGTCAGGAAAAATGAGCTCCAGTTGTTCCTAGAGGGTAATCACCCAGATGAGTTTGCTTACAGAATAATAACAACTATGGAGCTAAAGAATGGGGAACAAGCCAAATACCTGTCTGAGTATTATGGGCCTGAATCATTGTTTGAAGGAGGTGCTAAAGAGCTAACCATGGAGGAACAAATCACCTTCCTTGAGGCCTACACAAGAGAGTCGTACAGACTCATCATGGGGAAGTGAGTCTCATGGATGGGGGAATAGCTCAGTGTCCAATTCCCCAATACAGAGTTCCCATCCATACTTTGCCAACCAAATCATCAGAGACTCATTTCCAGGCCAGTGCTTATTTGGCTGCATTGGTTCAGGGGGAGTTTGTTGGACCAAAAGAACCAATGAGCCGGATTAGAAAAACCTTTAAGTCCCACAGACGTCACAACAACTACTGAAGACCACAACAGCTGAAGACAATAGCTGATTACAAAGTCTGAAGACAAGTGCTGAAGACAAAGTCTGAAGACAAGTGCTGAAGACAAAGTCTGAAGACAAGTGCTAAAGATAAGTCTGAAGACAAGTGCTAAAGACAAAGTCTGAAGACAAATGCTGAAGAAAAAGTCTGAAGACATAAGTGCTGAAGACCAAAGTATCAGACGTTGTCACAACAGCTGAAGAGGTCTTCTTCAGTAGTTGTGACGGTTTACCTTTCAGTAGTTTTATGTTTCATCTTTTCAGTAGTTTGACACAACGGCTGAAGAATACTTCTTCAGTTGTTGTGCTCATCAGTTGTTTTATATTTATCAGTAGTTTTGTAAAACGACTAAAGAGCTTGTTCTTCAGTTGTTGTAGTTTCAGTAGTTTCTTATTTTGTACTTAACACTCTGATATGTTCTCGGTAGTTGTGAACATTTCAGTAGTTGTTAAGTGTTAGTTATTTTTGTATTAGATTTGCCAGTTGTCACTTTCCCGTGATAACAGCAGCGATTGCACTCTATATAAGGAGTGTCAACCTATTGTAATAATTGAATGATTTGATCAGAAATATTCCATATTATTGAAACATTCCTTATTACAGAAATATATTCTCTCATTATAACCGTATTTGTTCTTAATGCATACGAGCATCATTTCTTGCTACAATTAGTCTAATTCCTGTTCTTATTCCGCTGCACTACGCTCTAATACATCAAACTTGTGATCGCTAATCCTATCAATTTGGTATCCTCTGACCTAAGATACATATTGGGTCTTGATATTTACCAATTATTATACTTTGACTTAGTTCTTTGCTGTTTTGAAACATGGCAGTACCTAAGTCTGAGTTCAGGTATGATATAAGGTAATTGTGAGAGACGTATGTAGTCAAGATGGGATTTGTCCCTCTAATTCGTTGAGAGTAAGATGTCTAAGGCTGATAAAGTTAAATCAATAGAGAATGATCACTTTGTGTCTCTAGGTTTTAACATGACATCTGTGACAAAAAGGATAGATGATTGATTCCCCTAAAACATTTCAAGTAAGGTACTTGAAGGGGATGATGTTATTGAATGGCACTTTGTCATACGTATTAAGCGTACTAAACCGTTGTTAGGCGATATTTACTACTTGTATCAATCTTCTATGAATCCAAGTCAGGTTGTTGTGGTTATAAAATAAGCATGTTTGGTTAGTACGTTATGATCCAAGTCAGGTCATACCCAATAACAAGCCAAACCACCACCAACAAATATTTATTTGTTGATGAGATCATACAAATACATATCTCATCAACAAATAAATATTGACATCAATTTAGAAAATGGGTTTTCTAAAATGTTGCTTTTGTGATAGAATAACATTATATGGATATTTGTTCATGAGAAATTATTTGTTTCATTATTTAAGTTGGTTAAATAATAACAAATAAAAGTGTGTTAATTGTTGGGTTTTATCACATGTAAAACAAGCTAGTTTAACCATTTAAACTATAAAACGCAGTGGAATATGTGTTTTAATATGGTTACCAATCTGAAAACTTTACCATTTTAAAACACAAACAAAACCCAAGAATAAGGATCAAAATGTATGTGAAATAATATGCTATCAAACATAACATAACAACCATAGGGTAGTCATAGAATCAACCTTTCTAAAGCAAAATGTTGTAGATGAAAAGAGGTAGGTGATGATGTTCTTGAATATGTCTAGCCTTCAAAGGAGAAGACCTCAAGCTTGTATACCCACAAGCCCAAACAAACACCTAATCTTGTTGGGTAGAAGAGCACCAAAATGAACTCCCTTTTGAACAATCCAAATCAACCAATAAGTTCTTGAAGTGCAGCCAACAAAACCGAAAATTTCAGCCTTTTCTTCCTTCTTGAATCCGAAAATCACTTGATCTTTGAGAGAGTTTTTGGCTTTGTGTGCGTGAGAGAAAAGTGTAGCTTTTGGTTGAGTGATTGAATGAGTAAAGCCTTGCACAAGCCAAGACAAAGGGAGAGTCCCAATGCCCATATGGGGGGCCAAAAATGGTTTCCAAAATGGGTTCCCCCCATTTTGAAATTTTTATAAAATCACTCTTTCAAAGCAAGAAAAGTGTTTGTCACGTGGAATGGAGTATGTGTGTATGTATGTATGTATGTATGTATGTATAAAACGTTGGTTTTATATGTGGTCTATTCTATTTATAGGTTAAAACATACTAAATTGTATGTATGAAAATATCCATATGTATGGTTAAAATAAATTGTCCATATGTATATATGAAAATATTTATTTGTTGATGAGATCATACAAATAAATATTGACACCAATTTAGAAAATGATTTTAATAATGGGAGATTATTTAGTATGTATGTATGTACGTATGCAAGTATACATACATCCATACTAAATGGATAATTTGTTTAAAGTTCTTGATATGGTTATTTGTTAATTTGTTTTAACATTTAGTATGGATGTATGTTTTAACATTAGAAAATGGTTTAAAGTTCTGACTCTGTATTCTAAATGTTAAAACATACCTCAACAAAAACATACATCCATATGTATGTGGTGGCATAAACCTGGATTTCAGATTAAAACTAAATGCTTTGAAAGAGTGATTTTATAAAAATTTCTGTTCTAAATGTTAAACCTGGATCTCATCAACAAATAACCATATCCAGTATGGATGTATGTATACATACATACGTATGGTTAAAACAAATTATACTAATGGTGAAAACAACAAATTTGTTTTAACATACATCCATACTAAATGTTAAAACAAATTAACAAATAACCATATCAAGAACTTTAAACAAATTAACAAATTATCTCATACATACGTACATACATACATACATACCTTTTCTAATGTTAAAACATACATCCATTTAGTATGGTTCTGACTCTCATACATACGTACATACATACATACATACCTTTTCTAATGTTAAAACAACTTATAAATGTTGAAACATACATCCATACTAAATGTTTTAACATTTGTAGCCCCATTTTGACTCTGTATTCTGACTCTATAGTTGATAATGCCACCACATCAACAGATAAATAACCGATTCTACTCCATTTAGTATGGTTAAAACAAATTATCCATTATTACATCCGCAGACAAGAACTTTAATCGACTAAAAGCAACGTTTTAGAAAACCCATTTTCTAAATTGGTGTCAGTATTTATTTGTATGATCTCATCAACAAATAAATATTTGTTGGTGTTAGTTTGGCTTGTTATTGGGTATGACCCAACTTGGATCATAATGTACTAACCACATCATCTTGTATGTGTCTTGGGAATACAAGATCCAACAAAAACAAAATCAATTGTAAAGTCAAAAGGTAGATTGCCTTCTGACTTGTGACTATGACATTTCATAGCTCACATCCTAATATATTACAAAAAGGATAAAGTACATGAAGTAGAAATTCCACAGTCAAGACCTTAATGTACAACCAAAAGCATGGACCTTTTCACCAAGTTATGAAAGTTGGTGACTTTACAGAGTTGCAGCGGAAAGGGGTCCAGCTTTATGAAAAAGTACATCAGATAAAGCATGTGTGCTAAAGTCTTCGGAAGAAATCTATCTTCAAGTGTTAGCTTCGGAAGAGTTTGTCTCTGAAGCTTCGGAAGACTTCATCTTTGGCCTAGAAAGATATTGGTCTTGGCTTTGGAAGATTTCACACTTAGAATATTTTTGTTGCATTTGTTAAACTTCTGAAGCATTTTTCTTTAGTACTTATGTGCATGCATGCAGGAGTGACTTTGGTTATTTGTTATGCCTCCTTATGAGATGCTATACGGTAGGAGCTGCAGAACACCCGTCTGTTGAGGTGATATTGGTCGTAAAGAACTAGGGAGCATCGAGGTGATCGAGTCTCCGACTGAGAAGCTTGAAAAGATCAAGGCCTTCATGAAGGCAGCCAAAGGTAGACAGAAGTCGTATGCGGAAAAACGACGCAGACCAATTGAGTTCCAGTTGGGTGACCGGGTTATGTTGAAGGTCTCACCTTAGAAGGGTATTATCCGATTCCGAAAGTGTGGCAAGTTGAGTCCGAGGTACATAGGCCCTTTTCCGAATCATTGATCGAGTAGGAGAGGTGGCCTATAGATTGGAGTTACCAGATGAGCTAAGTGGAATTCACTCGACATTCCATGTATCTCATCTGAGTAAATGCTTGGCAGATGAAGATATGATTGTTCCACTGGAGGATATCGAAGTAGACGAATGGCTCAATTATGTGGAGCAACCAGTGGCAATCATCGACAGCAAAGAGAAGAGGCTGAGAAATAAAGTGGTTCCTCTTGTGCGTGTACAGTGGGAGCACAGAAAAGGATCCTAGTCAACGTGGGAGACTGAGGAAGAAATGAGACAACATTACTCACATTTGTTCAAGGAATAACAGGTTTCAGGGACAAAACCTATAAAAGAGAGGTGGACTTTTAACACCCGGATATTTATTTTGAAGCCTACGAAAGAAGAAAAAGAAATAAAGTCCAAAGTCGAGGGACCAAAATCACCAATGAGAGAAAGTTGGGTGAGTGGGGGTATTTAAATGGAGAGGACAGCCCTTACCCTCTCCCCCACACCCAAAATTCCATTAAAGAGAGAAAGGGAGGAGAAAAGGGGAGAAAAAGAAGAGAAAGGCTTGATTCGCGTGGGTTCGAGCTCGAAAATCATCATGTAGCAGGTCCAAACAAAGCTCTATTTCTTGGTGTGCTTTGTGTGAGTTCTAGGACCCCTCTTTTACCCATTTTCAACTGATTTGGGGCTGGAACACATTGTGAAAACCCGTTTTTGTATGTGTGTGTGTCTGACCCAATTGTATGTGTTTCTGTGTGATGCATTTGGAGTTTGTTTCCGGGCTTGTGCATGCTTGAATGGTGTTATGTATGCATTCCTAAGGTTTAGGATGGTTGAGTTAGGCTTAGAATGGGTTTGGATGAGCTTGGAGGTCGAAAATGGTAGATTGGGTTCGGGAGTGAGTTGCATTTTATGTAGTTAGGGCTACGAGACCGAATAGCATGCCAGTCGTGCAACTGAAGTCCACACGCATGCCAGTCGTGCGACTGTAGCCCTTACGCCTGCCAGTCGTGCGACTGAAGCTCAATCGCATGGGGAGTCATGCGACTGAGAGTTCATCCGCATTGAGTCCATCCGCATTAGGTTCATTCGCATAGGTATTCAATCACATACTATCCATTCGCATAATGTTTAGTCGCCTGAAAGGCCATGCGACTGAAAGGTGCCCATACGCCAAGTAGGGCTTATGCACTCGGGGAAAACATAGTTTATTTACTAATTTTCGGGGGAAAGTACATATGTAAGTTTTGATATAGAAGATTCCCGGGAGTTCATATAAGTTGACTTTTGTGGCCTTAGAGGTTATAGTGGGCATGTTAATGATGATGATGACGTTGCATGTTTATGCATGATGCATGTTATGTATGTATGTATGATGATGCCCTGTATGATGATGTTATTGACTACGTATGTTATGTTCCTTGCTTTGTATGTTTATCTTTCCCGTGGCTTTATGTTGAATGTTAATGAATGAAATGAAAGTATTATATAACGTAAAGTGAAAGATAACAAAAGAGGAACATGAATGAAGAATGCATGCATTAATAAATGATAAAAGTAAAGAGAGTCTTGCAAGCAAATCTATGGAAGGGACACACCATTAAAAGGTGTGAACCCAACGGTGTGCGGGTTCGCTACATAGGGAGGATGCACATTGGGGTCTTTCTTTGTGATCAACATTTGTATAGAACCTCTACCACTTAACCTCGTACTGCGGCACCACGTATAGCTGTCTATTTATAGACTTCGGCCCAGTAGCCATATAGTTTGGGGTGTATCACATGTTATTGCTACGGAAGACATGAAAAGTGAAAGAAAGAACTAATGATGAAGATAATAATAATATTATCTATGTGTACGTATGATGTATGATCGCATGAAAGTAGTGGAAAAGGAGTTGGAGTTGAATGTGGAGACCGATAAAGAGAAGGAAAAAGAGAAAGCCTTGGAGCTACTCATAAAAGAGGCTGATGCCGAACACAGCAGATCAATGGACAACATCATTGATCAGCTGTTTAGGCAAGGCCATGACACCGATAAACTTGACTCTGAGATTCGACGATTAGAGATTGAAGAAATCCAGAATAGATGGGCAAGTTATGAAGTGTTAGAAAGAGAAAGGCTTGAGATCATGATTAGATTTATTGCAAAATATCTTGGAAGATCAATGATCGAAATCAAAGCTTGGTCCAGGGACAGTATCTTGGCAATCACACGAAGATCTGTTCGTCTGAAGCATATACTAAGGGACTTGTTATTGAAGCTTTGAATGAAGCGGGTGCTGGGAGCAGGACTGAGCTAGCCAAGCAATCAAAAGCCACACTCACCTCAAGAATGCTAGAACAGCCTGTCAACATTCCCACACCAAAACCACCCAAATCACAACCCACCAAACCAACTCCCTTACCCTAAAAACCCATAGCCGATGATATACCCTTGAAGAAGAAGAGAAGGGTATTGAGGCTAGAAGATGATGAAGAAGATGATGAAGATAGGCTGCCACTCTCAGCTGTGATTCAGTTGCCTAAGGCCACAAGTCACTCCTCAGCAATTACTCCTGAATTCCAAAGAAAAATGGTTAAAGTGAAGCTAGAAGAATAAGAGCTTCATAAACAGCATGATGAGGAATTGCTGAAGAGAGTTGACAAAGCTTATGCAGCCACATCTTCCATCATCAATATGAAGAAGCAAGCCCTCAGACTTTACACTCTCAAGCATACCTTTCAATATCAAAAGGAAAGAGTGAGGATTTCGCCTGATCCCAAGGTCTCTCACAGAATTCATAAGAAAAACATACCTCAGAGATACATTGGCCAGGTGAAAAAGATCGTAGATGAAGTGATCTCTCTGGTCTTTGTAGTTTCACCCTGGGAAATCCTAGAGGACTTCAAGAAAGCCTACAAAGCTAATCTAACCTCTCAGAAGATGCTAGAAAACAAAATAGTGACAAAGGGGTTAATTTACAAGAGGCTTGAGGAAGTCAGGAAAAATGAGCTCCAATTGTTCCCAGAGGGTAATCACCCGGATGAGTTTGCTTACAGAATAATAACAACTGTGGAGCTAAAGAATGGGAAACAGGCCAAATACCTGTCTGAGTATTATGAGCCTGAATCATTGTTTGAAGGAGGTGCTGAAGAGCTAACCATGGAGGAACAAATCACCTTCCTTGAGGCCTACACAAGAGAGTCGTACAGACTCATCATGGGGAAGTGAGTCTCATGGATGGGGGAACAACTCAGTGTCCAAGTCCCCAATACAGAGTTCCCATCCATACTTTGCCAACCAAATCATCAAAGACTCATTTCCAGGCCAGTTTTTATATGGGTCATCTTCTCAACTGATCAAGAAGGAAAAAGACCAACCATTCTGCCAACAATAAGTGGGACCTCAATAAAGTTAAAGGTTTTGACTGCATTGGTTCAGGGGGAGTTTGTTGGACCAAAAGAACCAATGAGCCCGATCAGAAAACCTTAAGTCCCACAAACGTCGCAACAACTACTGAAGGCCACAACAGCTGAAGACAACCGCTGATTACAAAGTCTGAAGACAAGTGCTGAAGACAAAGTCTAAAGACAAGTGCTGAAGACAAAGTCTGAAGACAAATGCTGAAGACAAAGTCTGAAGACAAGTGCTGAAGACAAAATCTGAAGACAGGTGCTGAAGACAAAGTCTGAAGACAAGTGCTGAAGACAAAGTCTGAAGACACAAGTGCTGAAGACCAAAGTATCAGACGTTGTCACAACAGCTGAAGAGGTCTTCTTCAGTAGTTCTGACAGTTTACCTTTCAGTAGTTTTATGTTTCATCTTTTCAGTAGTTTAACACAACAGCTGAAGAATACTTCTTCAGTTGTTGTGCTCATCAGTTGTTTTATATTATCAGTAGTTTTGTAAAACGACTGAAGAGCTTGTCTTCAGTCGTTGTAGTTTCAGTAGTTTCTTCTTTTGTACTTAACACTCTGATATGTTCTCAGTAGTTGTGAACATTTCAGTAGTTTGTTAAGAGTTGGTTATTTTTGTATTAGATCTGCCAGTTGTCACTTTCCCGTGATAACAGCAGCGATTGCACTCTATATAAGGAGTGTCAACCTATTGTAATAATTGAATGATTTGATCAGAAATATTCCATATTATTGAAACATTCCTTATTACAGAAATATATTCTCTCGTTATAACCGTATTTGTTCTTAATGCATACGAGCATCAATTTCTTGCTACAATTTGTCTAATTCTTGTTCTTATTCCGCTGCACTACGCTCTAATACATCAAGCTTGTGATCGCTGATGCTATCATGGTAAGAACCGAGTATTAGTCCATGGACACACCTAGCCTACTCAACAAACTTGACATATGACTATCAGATTTGGTTTTTGTTAAAGAAAATGATAAGTTGCATTGGAAAGATTTAATAGGGTTTAAAAACAATGGTAAATAAAGTAACTAAGATTTGAAGCGTTTGGATTTAAAACCAGGGACTAAAAGTTATCATCCTAATTAGACTCCACTTATGTAACCGTGATGAATTGATGGTGTGATTTAAAGATATGGATTAATGTAATTATGTTAATGTTTATAAAGATGAGCTGGCGTGATTTCTCGTTTATCCTTCTGCCGTAGTGACTAGGATCATGTCAGGTTGACTTTTACTTCTTAGATCAAAGCCCTAGTAATTTAGGTAAATCTTTTGTGACCTATTTGACATATGATTTCTAAAAAAATAACTTAATGTTAAAAAGAGAGTTGATCAAGTTCGTTCCTAACATACCATTAATTTTAGAAAACCATAACAATTACTAAAGATTTCTCAAACTAATAAAAGAGAACCCGCAAATGAGCAGAAAGTTAAGGTGATATGATATCTAATAACCATTTCTAGTTTATTAGCCATGGATTTATTATGAAGACCGGTTTCGCGAATGGAAGTTAATCATATGGTTTTCAACCTTGTATGACAATCACAATCACAAACCATAAATTTATAATTTTCCATTCAAATGTAGATGTTTTCCAAGACTACCATAACACTAACATAATACTTATCACACCATTAGTTCATCACAAATTACATAAGTTTCATCCGATTAGCATAAAAAGAGTTTAGCTCATAATGATGTTGAACATAACAATAGATAACAAAGAAGATATATATGTAATCATCGGTCAAATGGAACAATCAAACCGATAATCCATAATAGATGATGTTTAGACTATCCCGAGCTTCTTCCAAGTGTTGTATGCACCTTCCGAGCCTCCAAATGACCTTGAAGTCTTAATTCCCAAGAGAGTTCTGTAGAGTAACTCTCCCACCAAAGCTTGCCAAAAATGGTGAACTTAGGCTTCTATTTATAGGCTTTCTAGAGTGTTTAAGCACAGACCCGTGCCTAAAAGGCACGACCCCGTGCTAGTATAATGCTTACGAAAGTTGGTCGGCTCGTACATGTAGGTTGTGTCGGGCACGGCCCCGTGCTAAATAGGGCACGGCCCCGTGTTGGAGGTGGGGCACGGCCCCGTGTCTACTTTTAGGAGACAGTACTTTTTGTCCTGTCAAATGTCCAAACACGGGGGTGTGTTAATTTAGCACGGGTGCTAGGACCGTTTACGTACGGAGTACTAACTGATTCTGCGCGTATACCAACTCAAATTGTGTGGAATCCTATTTGATTGGCGATCCAATCAAAGAGAACACAGTTTAGATCAATCTAACGATTAATGAGATGTTAAGGATGATTAGAACACGATCAACTGTGATCTATGAACTTGGAACAGGTTTTCTTGAGTCTCTGGATGGCTAGGGTACGATTATGTGCGTAGGTGTTGGAACAAAAGAACCAATGAGCCAGATCAGAAAAACCTTTAAGTCCCACAGACGTCACAACAATTGCTGAAGTCCACAACAGCTAAAGACAACAACTGAAGACAAAGTCTGAAGACACAAGTGCTGAAGACAAAGTCTGAAGACACAAGTGCTGAACACAAAGTCTGAACACACAATGCTGAAGACAAAGTCTAAAGACACAGTGCTGAAGACAGTCTGAAGACACAAGTGCCGAAGACAAAGTCTGAAGACACAAGTGCTGAAGACAAAGTCTGAAGACAAGTGTTGAAGACAAAGTCGGAAGACACAAGTGCTGAAGACAAAGTCTGAAGACAAGTACTGAAGACAGTCTGAAGACAAGTGCTGAAGACAAGTACTGAAGACCAAGTATCAGACGTTGTCACAACAGCTGAAGAGGTCTTCTTCAGTAGTTGTGATGGTTTTCTTTCAGTAGTTTTATATTTTCCCTTTTCAGTAGTTTTGTAATCAGTAGTTTAGTTTCAGTAGTTTAGTTTCAGTAGTTTAACATCAATAGTTTTATATTTTGTGCTTAGCACTCTCTGATATGTTCTCAGTAGTTGTGAACATTTCAGTAGTTTGTTAAGTGTTAGTTATTTTTGTAATAGATCTGCCAGATGGCACTATCCCGTGATATCAGCAGTGATTGCACTCTATATAAGGAGTGTCAGCCTAATTGTAATCGGCGAATGATTGAGCAGAAACATTTGATATAATTGAAACATTCCTTTTCACTGAAATATATTCTCTCGTTACAACCGTATTTGTTCTTAATGCATATGAATATCAAATTCTTGCTATAATTTGTCTAATTCTTGATCTTATTCCGCTGCATTACACTCTAATCCATCAAACTTGAGGTCACTGATCCTGTCAAATGGTATCAGAGCTGGTTAATCATTGATCGATCTAATATTGATCATTGAAACTGCTATCCAAGATCCAAGTTTGATTGAATTAGCATTTTTGCAAGAAACGGTTATAGAGATTGAATTTTCTATGTTTTTGGTCATTCATCCTGAGATTTATTCTTGGTTTTCATTGAGTCTGTTGTGGTCTATGTAAAATCTTTTAAAAGCTTGAATTAAATTGTATTTGGACCTAAAATGACTACTCCTTCCATGGATCCTCACAATACTGGTTCGTCAACCAAGCCTCCAATGCTGGTTAGGAGTGAGTATAACATATGGCAACGACGAATGCTCCATCACCTGTCTATTAACAGCTCAGGTTATTGGACATCAGTGGTACATGGTCCACACAAGCCTTTGGTGAATAACCTAGAAACCAATCAAATGGTTCCAAAGAGGAGGGAGCAATACTCAGATGAGGATAAGAAATTGTTTGAGATTGATGCAAAAGCCCATGGAATTCTGGCCATGGCACTGCCCAATGAAATCTATTCTGGGCTAATGCATCATGAACTGCCCATGACCTCTGGAATGCCTTGAAAGAACAATTTGGAGGAACAGATGAGGTCTTGGCAAATAATAGAGAAATCCTTGCACAACAATATGAGACATTCTCTCATAGGAAGGGTGAGACACTGACTCAACAGTTTGAGCGGTTCTCTTGTTTGATCTCTGAATTAAAAATGGTCAAACATGAGTACACCAATAGCCAGATGAATAACAGATTTCTCAGATCATTGCCTGAGAGATGGGACACATATACTATTGTCCTACGCTCCAGTGCAAATTTAGAAAAACTATCTCTCACCCAACTCCATGGGAAATTGCTCACATTTGAGAGAGAGATAGAACAGAAACGAAAACTGTCATCATCTGGAAAGCTCACTGATGACTTTGTACCAGGAAACACTGCCTTGGTAAGTCATGAGTCAGAGTATGCAGGATCAGAATGCCACTATGATGAGCATATTGATTTCACCTCAAACAATTCTAATCATGCCTTTGTGAGTGTTGATTGTCATTCTGGTAATAATAGTGACAATCTATGCTTTATCGTGGATGATTTGAAGGGCATTGCTCATGATGATTTAGAAGAGATGGATATTTTGAGCCAAATGGCCTTGATCAATATCAGATCTCAGAAATTCTACAAGAGAACTGGCAGGAAATTCCTGGACTCTCTAACAAAACCAAAGTTGGTATTGACAAGACCAAGTTGAAGTGTCACAATTGGACACTTTGCAAGAGAGTGTAGATCAACTGGATCTAACACCTCTGCACCCTTTTTGACTTTTCCAAATAACAATTCACAATCCAAAGGGCAACATTCTGCTGGTTCTAGTCATTCATCACACCCTCAATTTCCTGCATATTTTGTTCCTCAGGGTCAAATGCCATATCCTTATCCCTGCTATTATATGCCACAGTCAAATCAAGTTCAAGCTCCTATAGTACCACAACCTCATGCACTACCAGAACCTCAACCATCTCCATCTCAATCACAACCTCATCACAGCTTCTTCACACCTGGAGTTGTTGACTGGAGTAGCTTACCTGATAACTTGTCTGGTCACACTGAGCAATACTATGCTGGTGCTAGTCAACATGGTGGTGAACACCCTTTTGGAAATCTTGCTCTCATGGCCCTAGAGTCTACTGAGGGTTCCTGCTCAAATGCATCATCTTCACAGGTAACTCAGGTATCTTCAGAGGCTAAAGCTAAGTTATGTTCTGAATCATGCATTGCTGCCTTGTCTCTATTAGAGAGGCAAATGTAGCATTAATAAATCAAAAACTTGAGTTTGAGAAAACCATTTCCAAAAGAAAAGCTGAGTATGAGTCTGCTCTTAACAGTAAAAGTGATGAGATTTATAAGCTGAAATGCCAATTAAATGATGAAAAGGCCAAGCTAGAGGTTATTCTGGAAGACCACAGGAGTCTCAAAGAAAAACTTGCAGCGACCCAAGTTGAGTGTGACCGTTGGGTCTTATCATGCAAGGGATTTGAAATGCTTCTTAGCAAGCAAACTGCTTCAAATGTGAAGTTTGGTATTGGTTACAACCATACTGCTCCACCAACAGACTTTACTCCTAACTCCATAGTTAAGTCTGAAAGTGAAAGCAATCTCCAAACCACATTATCGTGTGAATCATTCTCCAATGATAATCTAAGATCAGAGAATGAAACCAGTGTTAAGATCTCAGCAAATAAATTGACTGATGGTCTAACTACTGAGACTCATATGAAGCTGAGTACTTCAGATGTTGTTCCTCAATGTACCCCAAGTACTAAAAGAGACCCAACATCTGAAAAGCATTTCAAATAAGTTGAAATACAACGACTAACGACTGCTGATGAATCCATCAAACGGTCTATTAGGACGGATGGAAAATAGTTGAATTACCAGTCTTCAGTTGTTACAAATCCTTTAGTACCTAGTACTGATAGGAGGAAAGTACTGAAGATCACACCTTTAGTAGTTTCCACTTCAGTAGTAGAGATGTCCAAGATGAAGAATAAACCATGTGAAATTTGTGGTAAATTCAATCATCTATCTAATGAATGTTGGTACAAAAAGGGTTTAAAACTCCAAAGGGATGAGCTCATTAAACTAGAAATAAATAAAATGAATACTGAGTTTGAGACCAAGTTTGTACCACAATCATCTCAATCTGATAAACCCAAGGCCTTTCCCAAATCCACTAAGAAGGATGCGGTTTATCAGAAGACAGCTGATATTGTTCCTCATGTTAAACATAAGACTAAGTCTGTGAAAACAAGAAGGAGGAAATGGTGGGTCACAGGAACTCATCAAAACAAGCTCTGGAGTGTAAAATGAACTGAAAGCTCGAGCTTCAAATCAGACACAGCTTGTTATGATGGTTCAGCATCTGTTGGGGAGAGTTAACCAACTTGAAGCCACTGTGATCAAACCACTGAAAAGGATTCCAGGTCCAAATCTATTGCAGCACCATCTCCATCTTCATCAGTTGTTAATCATGAGAAACCAGCTATGGTTAAATCTGTTGATAAAGTCAGTCCCAAAACCAAAAAGGTTTGGGTCTGCAAAGCTAACTAGTTTCTTAAGATTTTGCAGGGTTCTTCAGCATGCCAAAGAAGCATCTGGTATATGGACAGTGGAGGATCCATGCACATGACTGGGAGCAGCTCTCTTCTTCATAATTACTCTCAAGGAAAGAAGGGATTTGTCTCATTTGGAAATGATGCTAAAGGTTACATCATTGGAAAGGGATTTGTGTCTAATGGAGATATTAGATTTGATGATGTCAACCATGTGGACAATCTCAAATACAATCTGTTGAGTGTCGGTCAGATGTGTGGCAAAGGACATGTTGCTCTTTTCACAAGCCAGAACTGTAGGATTCTGTCTTCCAAGGTTCTGAGCCTGATTGACAAAGTACTGGATGATAATACTCTCCTGAAGGCCAACAGGATAGGAAGAGTATATGCCTTGGATTTGTCAAAGAAAATTGAGTTAAAAGGCCATCCATGCTTGTTCTCCAAGACCTCTCTCCAAGAATCTAAACTGTGGCATAGAAGGCTGGGTCATGTTAATCTCAAAAACATGAATGAGCTGATCCACAAGAGTTTAGTGAGATGTCTTCCAATAAAGGAGTTCAATTGTGATCAAATCTGCACTGCATGCTTAAAAGGGAAACAACATAAAGTTTCATTTCCAACCATAGAAGAATCCGAGTCTAATGCCTGAAGGTAATTGTGGATGATTACTCTAGATATGTATGGACTTTCTTCTTGCATTCAAAGGATGAGGCTGCTCAGTCCATTATGAACTTTGTGTTACACGTTGAGAAGCAGTATTCCCTACCAGTTAAGTGTGTGAGGAGTGACAATGGTACTGAATTCAGAAACCACACTCTTGATGAGTTTTACTTGTCAAAGGGAATCAAGAGGCAGTATAGCATCCCAAGGACTCCAGAGCAAAATGGAGTAGTGGAGAGAAAGAACAGGACCCTCATTGAAGCTGCAAGGTCCATGTTGGTTGATTCTGGTCTGCCACTAACTTTTTGGGCTGAAGTTGTCAATACAGCTTGCTATGTACAGAATAGAGTTCTAGTAAGTCACAGGTTGATGAAGACTCCATATGAAGTTCTTCATCATTTGGCCCCTTTGATTTCATTCTTTAGAGCATTTGGGTGTCCCTGTTACATTCTCAACACAAAGGATCAACTCCAAAAGTTTGATTCTAAGGTGGATGCAGGGTATTTTGTTGGGTATTCATCCACTTGCAAGGCTTACAGAGTATTCAACTGTCGGAAAAAGATAGTTGAAGAAACCTTGCATGTGAAGTTCAATGAATCCCCTAAGGATACAATTCCACAAAACCCTGTGGAGTTGTTTGATCTGGACATTCTACAATATGTTCCTTATCAACCGCCTGATGTTGCAGATCATATGAATCCATCATCTTCTGTAGCTAGTCATCCATCTGGTGTTACTGATGATGATGATGATATCAGTAATCACCTTTTCAAGTTTAGTGATCAACTGCCTGATTTAGCTAGACCTAATGTTCCTGTAGCTCCAGTAGCACAATCCACAACAAATGCTGATGAGATTTCTACAACTTCCACTTCCTTTGAATTACCATCTACTGATTGGTTTCAAGGAAATGCTTCACCATCACCATCTGTTGCTGCTGAGCCTGCTACAAACACTTATACAGATCTTATTGTGTACCAAGATCTGAAGAATCACCCTATGTCTCAAATCATTAGTGATATTAATGTTGGCGTGTCAACAAGAAGTCAATTGTCAAATTTCTGCTTCTATGCTCTCTTCATTAGTTAGCAAGAGCCAAAGAACTATCACATTGCTTTAAGGGACAATGGATGGGTTGAAGCCATGCAGCTTGAGCTTCTTCAGTTCAAGAAACAGCAAGTGTGGGAACTGGTTCCTCTACCTCCAGGTAAGTGTGCAATAGGCACTAAATGGGTGTTTAGGAACAAAACTGATGAAAATGGGCTTATTGTTAAGAACAAGGCCAGACTGGTTGTACAGGGGTTTTCATAAGAGGAAGGTATTGATTATAATGAAACTATTGCCCCTGTAGCCAGACTGGAAGCAATTCGATTATTTTTAGCTTATGCTGCTTCTCACAACCTTAAAGTTTTTCAAATGGATGTCAAAAGTGCATTTTTGTATGGGAGAATAAAGAAGAGGTTTATGTATGTCAACCACCAGGTTTTGAGGACAATAAACATCCTAATTGGGTGTATAAGCTTGATAAGGCTCTCTATGGGTTGAAACAAGCTCCTAGAGCCTGGTATGAGACATTATCAAACTTTCTTCTGGAAAATAATTTCACTAGAGGCTCCATAGATAAGACTTTATTCATTAAGAAAGCTGGGCAGCATAATCTACTTGTTCAAATTTATGTAGATGATATCAAGTAGTTTTATATTTTACCTTTTCAGTAGTTTTGTAATCAGTAGTTTAGTTTCAGTAGTTTAGCATCAGTAGTTTTATATTTTGTGCTTAGCACTCTCTGATATGTTCTCAGTAGTTGTGAACATTTCTATAGTTTGTTAAGTGTTAGTTATTTTTGTAATAGATGTGCCAGATGTCACTATCTCGTGATATCAGCAGTAATTGCATTCTATATAAGGAGTGTCAACCTAATTGTAATCGGTGAATGATTGAGCAGAAACATTTGATATAATTGAAACATTCCTTTTCACTGAAATATATTCTCTCGTTACAACCGTATTTGTTCTTAATGCATACGAGTATCAAATTCTTGCTATAATTTGTCTAATTCTTGATCTTATTCCGCTGCATTACACTCTAATCCATCAAACTTGAGATCACTGATCCTGTCAGTAGGTATTCAAATTGTTTTATTTTTCCATGAATTAGGTGGTATTTATAGGTTAGGGTCTTCCAATCGTACGACTAAAACATTAGCATGGTTTAGTCGTGCGATTGATCCATCCATAAGACTGAAGGTCCAGTCGTGCGACTGAGTCAATCTTATGTCTCAATTGGGCGACTGATCTAGTCTCCTGGTTCAGTCGTGCGACTGGTCCATTAGTATGAAGTATTTTTATGCGTATGGTCCATTAGCATGGTCCATTTGCATGAGAACTTCATACAATTAAGTTTGAACGTGTTTCTCAATCATTATTGACAAAGAATTATGTACAAAAACCACAAACCTATATAGTTAGTTCACTATAAGTTATCACACAATAAACAATGAAATATTAAACATTACAAGCATCAACCACACATTGTATTTCATTCATACCCATTCAATTACATAAATGTAAGATGATAGACATTTTACATTAAGCACCTAAACTAGGTACATATGTATCAACAAATTCCCCTTTTGACCTAGTTTACATCATTGTCTAACATTCTTCATTAGCTCTTCGAATTTCTTGTACTTTTCCTCTCTTGTAACTCCAACATGTATCTTGAATGCAAAAGAGAGTCTTATCACGTTCTAGAACTAGAGGGCTTCTACGATATCCTACGAGTCATAGAATAGTGGCCACTTGTATAAAGTATATACAACGTTAGGAGACCAGTTGGTCAGCCACATAGGCCCAAACAACCGAATAGTATCCATTTGGCTCTCCTTTTCTAAGACTATGACTACTTCACATGCTCACCGACCTTCTGACTATCCCTTGCAAATCAAGAATCATTGTGAGTTGAGACTTGATTTGCTGTAGGGGAGCAACATCATACTCATCCTACTGAGATGTTTGATCTGCTTGATCTATACGTTTAAAAACACAGCAATTGTTAGTAGTTAATCAAGACATTCAACCATTTGATAAAGATACATAAACATTAATTACATAATTTTAATACAAGATTCAAGTACAAAGTTTTTCAAATACATAAACATCTAAGCATTGCTTTTGTCTTGAATGGCGGGCTTCTCAGCAGGTAGGGCAGAAGATGATGCTCCTTGGTCTTGATTTCTCTTTATCCTTCTCTCTTAACCTTGAGCTGAGGCAGATGCAGCTGCATCTCCTTCTTCATCATTATCATCATCTGGCCTTCCTCTTGTCCCTTCATCTTCACTCGTCTCATCATCATCACTATCATCATCATCATCTACATCATCATCATCATCATCATCATCATCATCATGACCCTCTCTTATCTTTAGTGGCTCATCTTTCGATCCCTTTAGTTTGAGCATGATAGTCTTGTTTGAGGCCTCCAACTCCTCTATTCTCTTTGCTGATTGGTCGTTTCGCTCCTGGAGTTGGGAGATCTGTTATGCTTGCTGAGCAATCTGCTGTGCTTGGGTAGCATTTAGCTCCACAAGCTGACTTAGTTGAGCATCTTTCTCTTCTTCAGCAGCTAGCAGCTTCAGCACCATGCGATTAAGTGCTGCCAACTGTTCCTCTACTCTGATGGGGAGTAGAGTGGGTCCTATGGTTAATGTGGTGTGGGATGATGGTCCTGCTTGGTGGCTGGTAGTGGTAGTGGTGGCAGTGGTGAATATGGGTGGTGGAATATGAGTGGATGGTGAAGGGTTGGCTGTAGTAGAGGTGGATGGAGAGTGGAAGTGGTGGTAAGGGTGTGGTAGTGGTGGTGTTAGTTGTGGTGGATGTGGTGGTGGTAGTAGTGGTGGCAGTGGCAGTGGGAGAGGATGTGGTCAAAGCAAATCTTGGCCTCTTACCCTTTTTGCCATAAGGGTGAGCCATTCTCTTCCTCCTCGAGCCCTTAGACACAGTGGTCCCCCTTGGCTGCTAAGTAGGTCTGGGGTATACGATGGATCTGTATCAACAATAGCAGCATCCCCGGACTCCCCGTGGCATCCACCAACCACCCTGATACCTCTCTCCGTGGCTACAACCCGGCTCCCCACCGTTCGCACCAGAGGCTCTTCATCAGACTCCTCCTCTTCCATCCGCAAATCAGGAGCAGACTCGGGTCCACCCTGACCATCACCTCCCTGATCAGCCTCGTGGCAATCATCGTCCGAGTCATCTAGGGTAGAGCAATCTTCTCAACATCCGAGTCATTATCGTCATGGCGCCATTTCCTCCTTGCTGGCGCCACGTAGTCATCCCAGGCCAGATGCTCAAACAACCTCCTTAACGGGCGTTTCACCTGCTTGCCCCAGTAAACCTTCATTCTCCTGAGAGTGGTGTCATCCATGACCTCCAGTGTAACCGTGTCATCACTCTCTTTGGGCAGCGAAGGCAGCTTTTGGTCGATGATCATCCGGAGGATTCAAGGGTACATACAGAAGCCCTTCTTGCCCTTGGCTTCTAAGTTCTCGACCCAGTAGTTGAAGATCATCTGTGAGAAGCTAAATGGATGATTTAGTACAGAGCTACATACGCATTCTGGATCTCATCAGACAGCTCATCAAAACCTCCCTTCCTCGAGGCAATGCAGTTTAGTAGCACATGGGCTAAGTTCTTGAGTCGGGGGAATAGGTTGCTCTTGTTGAGCACACCTGTGTTTATGTCCCCCGAGTACTTAGCTCGAAGAAAGCAACCTCGGACAGTCAATGGATGCAGTCCGGTAGGGCAGTCACTGTCATCTCCCAACTCTAACACCCTCCTCAGGTCTTCCTCACTGATCTCTATCTCTTGACCAATATAGTACTGCTAATGCAATGCAGTTCAGCAGACCTTTCGACTATGGCGCTTTCCCAGAACGCCTGCTGAATCAATCGATAAGATTTGCACGGAGTTGATATAGCTTTGAAGATCCTCGATCTCCGTAGGAAGGCGATAATCCCAGCAAAATCAGCGGCATTCCGGGAGGTGACGTCCAGATGAGCACACAGCTTAGGCTTTATGCTCATAGTCCATCGACTTACCATGTTTCTGTTACACAAGATAAATAAACGTTAGAGTTTGTGTAAGTGAATGACACTTGATTTTTATTGAACTTGAATCATTCTATTCTGTCGTGCGAATGGACAGTCCGACTGAGTCTTAGTCGTGCGAATGAGATCAGTCGTGCGCATGAGATCAGTCGTGCGAATGAACCTGCGACTCAAATGAGTCGTATGTTGCTCTATGCGGTTGAATCAATCGTGCAATTGAGTTCATATGCGTGGTTCATTCCTACGATTTAGTCATTTGCCCATTTCAATCGTGCGATTGAAGTTCATCAATGTGTCCATTCGCATAATGTCTTTGTTCCGTACTGTAGAATTGACTCTTGGTCAATACTTGATGTTAAACGTTCAGGTTAGTCTCATTTGACTCTCAATCCATCAAAATAACACTTAGTACTATATAATTTGATGTTTAAGAACATATTCATGGTTTATTTAAAGGTTTTGTCTTGGTTTTTGTTTTGAAACGATTTGAACTTTAGGGCTTACTTAATCTGAGCATTTTGATCGAATCTAGTCTCACATTACCTATAGAAACGATGCGTAATCAGTTAGTATCACAAACAGGGTGCTAAATCACTGATATGAAATTTGGGCAGAGTGGTATTGCTTTCATGCGATTTAGGGGCGATTTCGGGGTGATGAGTGTCTGCGACTGACTCCCCCTCTATTTATACTATGGTTTCCTCCGGTCATGTGACTGAACCTATTCGCATTCTTGATTCGTGCGACTGGGGCTCAGTCATGAGACTTGCTCAGTCGGTCACAGTCAGTCGTGCGATTGGTTCATTCTAGTGATCCAATCGTATGGATTGACCCATCCTTCTGGTCCAATCGTACGTTTGGTCCATACGTGTGGTTCAGTCTTGTGATTGGGCTCATACATATGATCCAATCGTGTGATAGGTCCATACTTATGGTCCAGTCATGCGAATGGCTCATACTTATGAGTTTGACCTTATGACCTTTCAAACACGTAGCCATTTAACAATAGATAAAACATTATTAGTGATGATCATCTCAGACATAACCTTTTTAATTTGAAAACACTGTTGATCACCTCAAACGTGATCCTTTTACTTAAAACGAATTTGTCACCTCAGACGTGACTTATTTTATTTTGAATGCTTTTGTCACCTCAGACGTGACCCTTTTGAGTGAGTGATTCACAGATTACGACAAGTTGTTGAGACCGACTCTTACATTACACTTAACTAAAACTAAACAGAACAACTTTGAACTTAAGAATAATAACAACACATATTTTTTGTATTTTTTTATTAGAGATGAAATACAACCTATTAGAATAATTCTAATTGATTTTACTTCCTGGACAACACAGCTTCAATTCTAGTTAATCATTTCTGGTACAATTCATTTTGGAATCATACAAGTATATCAAAATCACTTGGGACACTTAAAAACAATTTTGATGCTTGATCCTTGTTTTCACTGATAGTCAATGGCAATTTTAGGAAATCATACTAGAGCTACAAGGTGCACACATTGATTTTGACTTTCAAGAATTGCAGCTCACGGTGATTGTCAGTATACTTGTCCTCTTTGTTAGGATCAGTGACTTAAGTTTGATTAATTAGAGTAGATTGCAGCGGAATTCGAACAATGAATTAGACAATTTAGCAAGAACTCAATTGATATTCAATGGAATAGTACGCGGTTATAGAGAGAGAGTGAATTCTCCAAAAGGAATATTTCATTCAAATGCTTTCGTGGTGGCTGAAAGTCACACGTTACAATTAGGTCAACATTCCTTATATAAGGAATGTGACGTCTGCTGATGTCACTTCATAGTGACATCTAACAGAATTATACAAACAACTGAAACTATGCAAACTACTGAGAATGTTCTCAAGTGATCACATCTTAGAGAATGCTAAGTACAAGAACATAAAACTACTGAAACTATAACTACTAAAAGGTAAATTACAAGTACTGAAAAGGAAAACCATCACAACTACTGAAGTTAATAACTTCAGCTGTTGTGACAACTACTGATCACTCTGGTCTTCAGTCTTTGTCTTCATCTTTGTTCTTCAGACTTTTATTTCAGACATTGTCTTTAGCTGATAGCTTCAGACTTTGTCTTCAGTACTTCACTTTTAGACTTTGTCTTCAGTACTTCACTTTCAGACTTGTTCCACCTTGGTGAGTTTGTAAGACTCTCTTGCATAGGCCTCAAGGAGAACAACTTGTTCCTCCTTGGTGAGTTCTTCTGCTTCTCCCTCAAAGAAGAACTCAGGGCCATAATATTCAGACAGATACCTTACTGTCTTCCCATTCTCCAACTCAACAGTTGTGATCTCTCTGTATGCGAATTCATTTGGATGAGAGCCTTCTAGCAACAACTGGAGTTCACTCTTTCGAAGAACTTCAAGTCTCTTGTATAACAGGTTCTCAAGTAGAGATTAAGGGGTTGTCTTTAAGTTGTGTGCTCTCTTGAATTCTTCTATAATCTCCCAAGATGAGACTACCATAGCCAACATAATTGCAGCATTCAAAGTCTTTTTCACTTGGCCATGATATCTACTTGGTATGTTCTTCTTGTGTATTCTAGAACTTACCTTGGGGTCTGGCCAAATCCTCACTCTTTCTCTTTGATGTTGGAATGTATGCTTAAGAGTGTACAGCCTCAGAGCTCGTTTCTTCATTGCTTGAATGGATGAGGACTGAGGTAAGTCCTTGTCAACCATTTTGAGAAATTGCTCATCATGCTACTTTTACTGTTCTACTTCTTCAATCTTCACTTTCACCATTTTCATTTGCAAGTCGTTGTGATCATCAGTTGACTTCTGGGCTCAGGTGTTTTAAGTTTGAGAACAGCAGAGATTGGCAGACTGTCTTCATTCTCATCCTCTTCTTCTTCTTCTACCCTCAACACCCTTCTCCTCCTTCTGGGTGTATCACTGGGTGTGGTTTGAGATGGTTTTTGGGGTAATGGAATTGGTTTTGTGGGTTGAGTTGTGGGTGGTTTTGGTTTAGGGATAGAGTTGGCAGATTTTTGAGATGATTGCTTTGAGGGTGTTTTTGAGTGGGAGTATGAGAAGGCTGATCTAGCAATTTAGTGGTGAGTTTGGCTTGTGAGAGCTTTGCCATCTCAGTTCTCTTCCAGCACCTGCTTCATCCAGTGCTTCGATGATCAACCCTTTGTTGTAGCTTCCATCAGAACAGATTTTCTTGGTTATCTCCAAGATACTGTCTCTGGACCAAGACTTCATCTCTATCAATGATCTTCCTAGATATTTGGCAATAAACCTGATCATAATCTCCAACCTTTCCATATCCATCACATTGTAACTAGCCCATCTTGCTCGAATTTCATTTATCTCCAGCCTTCTGATCTCAACATCTAAGGTGGCTGTGTCATGACCCTGTCTGAAGAGCTGATCTATTATTTTTTCCATAGATCTGCTGTGAGCTTCATCAGCTTCTTTGAAAAGATCTTCTAAGGACTTTTCTCCATCAGACTTTGACTCAGCACTTCTCTTCCTTTTGTAAGTGATCAGCTGATCTTTCTGCTCTTTGTCTGTGCTTAGCTCTTGCATTGTGATCAGTTGTTTTTCTGAGATTAGTTCTTGTTCTTTCTACAACTCCTTTTCTTTTTCTGGTTCTTTCTCATCTTCTACTCTCTTCCTTTTCTTTTCTTTCACTACCTTAGACTTAGTAGTCTCCCCCTTTTGGGTGCATTGGGATCAGGGGCTTGAAAGGCAGAAAGTGACTTGTGAACAACATCATCAAGGAGTGTTTGGAGATTTGAGGATATCCTCTCATCAATGGCTTTATATACTATCTCAGTGATGATGGGAGTGATGAGAGGTAAGAAGCTTTGAAAGGTGCAACCATCTGCTCAAACGGGTTCTGTCCCTGAGAGGTGGTGCCAAAAGCAGTGGCTGGTGGCTTAGTTAAGTGTATTGGCTGTGTGCTTGGTGAACCTTCAAATGAAGGTGCCATCTGTGGGTTTATTGGGGCAGATGGACTTTTATCCTGAGACATTTGGGCTATCAGTTCTTTGAGTCTGCTCACCTTAGTCTCTAGGATTGTGTTATGGGCTAAGACATCAAAGAAAAAGCCCAGGTCATCATCAGTCTTTGCTGAATAATCTGACCTCCTGATTAAATCAGGATGTACATGCCCTGAGTGTAGATCAGTATATGCATGTGCCCCTTGTTCTGGTTTTGGGGACTTCTACCTCTGGACTTTGTCCTTCATTGGCAGTTGCCTCTGTGAGGTCTTATATATGTTACCAACTTCATCCTGTTCATTTGCTGAATCAGTAGAAGTTGCAGCCTGACCAGATGTTCTAACCTCCTCTTCTACACTTGGAGATTGAACATTATAACCCCTGTGTTGTGGGTTATCAGCAGCATTTTGGTCCTCCCCTCAATCGTTGAGGTATTCCCAGTGTAATTGGTTTCTGGGGGGGGGTAAGGAATGCAGCTAACTTAGCACTTTAGCAACTATAAGGGTTGGGCTTTGAGGGGCGGTTGCATTTGGAGATTGGTCAGAAGCAGATTGCACCCGGGGGAGAGATGCTCTTCAATGGTAACCTTCTCAACTGAGATAGGTTCTGTAATGTAGTATCCCCAAATTTGGTTGCGACAGGATCCTGTGCAGAGGATACCTGTGCGGTTTCAGCAGGTTGAGTCTCTGACATGACTGGGGGTTTAGAACCAGTATGCGTGTCCTGTATTGGTGGTACAGGGGCATCCTCAGGGGACTCATCTCCTGAGTAGCCTTTTTAGGCTTTTGGGGTTTGGGTTTGGGTTTGGTGGGGACTTTGGATCTGGAGGTGGAGGTTGTGGGTTCCCTCTGCTTGGGTTTGAGCAGCCAGGCAGCCCCTTTGAGAGTAGGGTCAGAGTAATGCCTGGAGTATACATCAGCTAAGACAGGTGGAGCAGGGACTCCAAGACCAACAAGGCCTTCAGATTTAATTGATTTAAAATTATGGCCATCAAAAACCTGGGATATAGTAGCCATCTGTTTGTCATAGGTTTCTGAGCCAGATCCTTAAGTTCCATAAACCACTATCTCAGAAAACTTTAGATTTTGTCATTCAAAGATAGAGTACAATACCTATTGCCATCTTGAGGACATCTGATCCCATGAAAATGCCTTTGGAGCAAGGCAGACATTCACCATGTGGAAGATAAGTCTTTCAGCATCATGGAAGTGCTTTTTGAGAATGGTTGTAGCACTTAAGTTCCTTCATACCCATTGTTGATGAAAGACATATCAGTGGTCCCTTTCGGGTATTCTATAATACAGGTGGCATCATGCAAATTTAGGGTTTTGCGAATGATGTCAGGGGTGATTACCACCTGGTTCTGGTTGACCAACGACTGGAGAGTGATTTGGCTATCATTTTCACTGGTTGTTACAGAGAAGTTAGTCCAGAATTGGTTTAAGGAATCGGGGTATATGGTAGGATTCAAAAGAAAGGCGGTTCTGTATTAGGAATCCACCATAAGATCGATGGCATTATCAAATTTATTCCAAAAGGCCGATTTCGAGAGGTAGGCAACACAGTTGTGTCTGGGTTTGAGTTTCATGGTCACCATTGTTGAGAGAGAAAAGGATAGAAAACGGCTAATGAAATGTTCAGCTATAAGTGCAGGTATTTATAGGTTAAGAAAAGGCTGAAAAGAAAACGACTGAAAGTGTTGGTGTTGTCATCAGTTGTATGAAAACATTTGAAGACTTGGTTTTAACTATCAGACATTTAAAACAACTGAAGACTTGGTTTTAGTCATCAGTAGTTATGAAACTACTGAAAACCTTTGTTTTGTCTTCAGGTGTAGGAAACAACTGAGGACTTGGTGGTAGTCATCAGTAGTTGTGAAACTACTGAAGACATGGTTTTGTCATTAGTTGTTTAAGGTGAAACAGCAGTTTGTGGAAACGATTGAAGAGAGAATTCTCATCAGTAGTTTTCGGCCATTCTTAGCTTTTCAGCTGTTTCATACTGTCCTCAACACTTATCAGACTTTTTAGCTGTTTTCAGTTGTTTCATAGGACATCAGCACTTATCTGTTTTTACTGACATCAGTAGTTATAACTACATCAGTAGTTGTAACTGCATCAGTTTCTTTTAAAGAAAGTATAGTACTTTTAAGTAATTTAGTCTTCAGTAGTTATGAAACCAACTGAGAATAAAACTTATCAGTACTTATTTGTGACATGTTGACTACTGGTCATCAGTACTTGTTTACTGAGATCATCAGTAGTTGTCACTTATTCTAGCTGCGCATACCAAGCCTTAACACAAGGTTTTGGAAAGTTGAACTGTCCAAAGGCTTAGTAAATATATGTCCAAGCTCATCAGCACTTGGCACAAAGTTGGATCAATCAGACCTTTTTCAAAACAATCCCTTATAAAATGGTGTCTGATCTTTATATGTTTGGTCCTAGAATGCTGGACTAGATTCTTGACAATACACAGAGCTGAAGCACTATCCATTAACAATGGAGTCTTAGTCTCTGTAATGCCATAATCCAATAATTGGTTCTGAAGCCAGAGTACCTGAGATGTACAACTTGCAGCAGCAATGTACTCTGCTTCAGCAATGGATGTAGCAACAGATGTTTGTTTCTTACTTTGCCAAGAAATCAAATAGTTGCCTAGGAATTGACATCCACCAGAAGTTGACTTTCTGGTTAACTTACACCCTGCATAGTCCCTATCAGAAAAAGCAACTAATTTGCAAGAGTGTCTAGTGGAATACCAAAGACCTAGAGATTGTGTACCTTGCAGATATCTAAAGATCCTCTTGACTGCAATCAAATGAGACTCTTTAGTTGCAAACATAATATCTGGTCTAGAAGCTGTTAGTACATCAAGACCAATCATACATCTGTAAAGTGTTTCATCAACAGCTTTACCTTTCTGATCTACATCCAATTGTGTGGTGTTGCACATGGGAGTAGAACAGGGCTTACAGTTTTGTAAATCAAACTTATTCAAAAGATTTTTTGTATATTTTGACTGATGAATGAAGGTTCCATCAGCCTTTTGTTTGATTTCAAGCCTAGAAAGAACTGTAATTCTCCCATTGCACTCATTTCAAACTTTTGTTTCATTAAACTTGTAAAATCATCACACAACTGGGGATCAGAGGATGCAAAAATTATATCATCAACATAAATTTGAACAAGTAGCTTATGCTGATCCACTTTCTTATAATCAAAGTTTTATCTATGGATCCTCTAGTGAAATTATTTTGAAGAAAAAAATTTGAAAGTGTTTCATACCAGGCTCTAGGAGCTTGCTTCAACCCATAAAGCCTTATCAAGTTTATACACCCAATCATGATGTCTATTGTCCTCAAACCCAGGTGGTTGACACACATAAACCTCTTCTTTTTTTTCCATATAAAAAAGCACTTTTGACATCCATTTGAAAAACTTTAAGATTGTGGAATGCAGCATAGGCTAAGAACAATCTAATTGCCTCCAGTCTGGCTACAGGGGCAAAGGTTTCATCATAATCAATACCTTCTTCTTGTGAAAACCCCTATACAACCAGTCTAGCCTTGTTCTTGACAATAAGCCCACTTACATCAGTTTTATTCCTAAACACCCACTTAGTGCCTATTGCACACTTACCTGGGGGTAGAGGAACTTGTTCCCACACTTGCTGCTTTTTGAACTGAAGTAGCTCAAGCTGCATGGCTTCAACGCATCCATTGTCTGTTAAAGCAACATGATAGTTCTTTGGCTCTAGCTGACTGATGAAGAGAGCATAGAATCAGAAGTTGGACAATTGACTTCTGGTTGAGACACCAGCATTGATATCACCAGTGATTTGAGACATGGGGTGATTCTTCGCTCTTGGTACACTATAAGATTGTGCAAGTGTTTGTAGCAGGTTCAGCAGCAAGATGTTAATCCAGACTCTTGAAACCAAGTATGAGATGGCAATTCAAATGATGTAGAGGAGTCAGAAATCTCATCAGCTTGTTGTGGATGGAGCTGCTGAAGCAACAGGAACATCAAGTTTAGTGGACTCAGGCAGTTGATCACTAAACTTGAAAAGGTGAGTACTGATATCATCATCATCTTCAGTACCACCAGGTGGAAGACTTGCTGCTAAAGATGATTTATTCACAGGATCTGCAACAGCTGGAGGTTGATAAGGAACATATTGCAGTATATCCAGATCAAACAACTCCACAGGGTTTTGTGGAATTTTATCCTTAGGAGATTCATTGAACTTCACATGCAAGGTTTCTTCAACTATCTTTGTTCTACAGTTGAAGACTCTGTAAGCCTTGCATGTGGATGAATATCCTATAAAATACCCTGCATCCACCTTAGGATCAAATTTGTGGAGTTGATCCTTTGTGTTGAGAATGAAACAAGGACACCCAAAGGCTTTGAAGAAATTAGAGGAGCAAATGATGTAGAACTTCATATGGAGTCTTCATCAACCTCTGATTTACTAAAACTCTATTCTGCACATAGCAAGCTGTGTTGACAGCTTCAGCCCAAAAGGTCAATGGCAAACCAGAGTCAGCCAACATGGACCTTGCAGAGTCAATTAGGGTCCTGTTCTTTCTCTCCACTACTCCATTTTGTTCTGAGTCCTTGGGATGCTAACTGCCTCTTGATTCCCTTGAGAGATAAAAATCATCAAGTGTATGGTTTCTGAATTCTGTTCCATTATCACTCCTTATACACTTGACTTATAGGGAATACTGCTTCTCAACATACAACACAAAGTTTATAATCGTCTGAGTAACCTCATCCTTTGAATGCAGAAAGAAAGTCCATACAAATACGGAGTAATCATCCACAATTACCAGACAGTATTTCTTCTTTGCCATGCTCATCACTCTCATAGACCAAATAGATCCATATGCAGTAACTGCAAGCAGGCAGTGGACTTAGGTCTTTAATAGGAGGGAATGAGACTTTGTGCTATTTTCCTTTCAAACAAGCAGTGCAGGTTCATCACAGTGGAACTCCTTTAGGTAGACCTCTCACTAAACTATTGTGGATCAGCTGATTCATGTATTTGAGATTTACATGACCCAGCCTTCTATGCCACAGTTTAGATTCCTGAGAAGAGGCTTTGGAGAACAAGCAAGGATGACCCTTCAAATCATCTTCTTTGACAAATCCAGGGCATATACTTTTCCAATCCTGTTGGCCTTCAGTAGAGTATGTTCATCCAATACCTTGTCAATCAGCCTCAGAACTGTGGAAGACAGAATCCTGCAGTTCTGGCTTGTGAAAAGTGTAATATGCCCTTTATCACACATCTGACTGAGACTTAGTAGATTATACTTGAGATTCTCCACATGGTTAACATCATCAAATCTAATTTCTCCATTAGACACATATCCTTTCCCGATTATGTAACCCTTAGCATCATTTCCAAATGAAACAAAGCCCTTCTTTCCTTGAGAGTAGTCATTAAGAAGATAACTACTCCCTATCATATGCATAGATCCTCCACTGTCAACATACCAGATGCTTCTTTGGCATGCTGAAGAACCCTGCATTCATCCCAAGGAACTAGTTAGGTTTTGAGACCCAAACCTTTTTGGTTTTGGGTCTGTTTTCATCAACAGATTTAACCATAACTTGTTTCTCATGATAACAGCTGATGAAGGTGGAGATGGTGCTGAAATGGATTCCTTGGATTTGGGCTTGGAATATTTCAGTGGTTTGATCACAGGTGCATCTAGTGGTTAACTCTCCCCAACAAATGTTGAACCATCATAACAAGTTGTGTCTGATTTGTAGCTAAAGCTTTCAGCTCTTGTGACACATCAGTACTTGTTTTTGATGAGTTCTTGTGGCCCACCATTTCCTCCTTGAAATTCACAGACTTAGTATGATTTTTATCATGAGGAACACAATCAGCTGTTTTATGATAAACCCTATCCTTCTTTTTGGATTGGGTGAAGCCTTGGTTTATCAATATGGGATGACTGTGGTACAAACTTGGTCTCAAACTCATTTTTCATTTCATCCATCTGCATTTTAATGAGCTTATCTCTGTTGAGTTTGGAACCCTTTTTGTACCAACATTCATCAGAAAGATGATTGAACTTACCACATATGTCACATGGCTTATTCTTCATCTTGGATTGATCAACTGCTAAAGTGGAACCTACTGAAGGTGTCTTTAGTACTTTCCTCCTTTCAGTACTTGTGTTAAATACAGAAGGATCTGTAACAACTGAAGACTTGTTCTTCAGCTGTTCTCTATCCGTCCTGAAAGACGGTATGATAGATTCCTCAGTAGTTGTTAATCCTTTTATTTCAGTGATTTGAAATGCTTTTCAGATGTTGTGACTTGCCCTTCAATACTTGAGGTACTTTGAGGGACAACATCTGAAGTACTCAACTCATGTGCTTATCAGTAGTTAACCCATCAGCAATTGATTTGCTGAGGTATCAACACTGATTTCATCTTTTGATCTTGAGGATGATACACATGATGATGTGGTTTGGAAATTACTTTACCTTCAGGTTTTACTATTGATTTTGGAGTAAAATCTGTAGTTGGTGCAATGTGATTGTAACCTATTCCAAACTTCACATTTGAAGCTATTTGCTTGCTGAGAAGCATTTCAAATCCCTTGCAGGATGATACCCAGCGGTCACACTCAACTGGGGTAGCTGCAAGTGTTTCTTTGAGATCTCTGTGGTTCTCAAGAATGACCTCAACCTTAGCCTTTTCATCATTTAATTGGCATTTAAGCTTATTAATCTCATCGTCTTTATCTTTAAGGACAGACTCATACTCAGCTTTTCTTTTGGAAAGGGTTTGCTCAAGCTCAAGATTTTGATTTATTAAAACTACATTTGCCTCTCTAATAGAGATAAATGCAGCTATGCAAGATTGAGAACATAGCTTGGCCTTAGCCTCAGAGGATACCTGGGTTACCTGTGATGAAGATGCATTGGATCATGAACCCTCAATAGACTCCAGAGCCATGAGAGCAAGATTCCCAAAAGGATGTTCACCACCATATTAACCATCACTAGCAAATAATTGCTCATTACCAGAAAGATCATCTGGTAAACACTCCAGTCAACAGCACTATGGGTGAAGAAGTTGTGATGAAGTTGTGATTGAGATGGTTGAGATGGTTGAGCTCAGGTAAGGCTTGAGGTTGTTGTGCAATAGGAACTTGAACTTGATTTGGCTGTGGCATGTAATTGCAGGGATATGAATATGGTAATGAGCAGAAGGGTTGTGAGTGATGACCAGAACTAGCAGGATGTTGCCCTCTGTTTTGTGAACTATTGCTTGGAAAAGTCACAAAGGGTGCAGAGGAGTTAGATCCAGTTGATCTACACTCTCGCAAAGGCCCAAGCCTGTGGCATTTGTGACACCTCAACTTACTCTTGTCAAAACAAACTTTGGTTTTGCTAGAGAGTCCTGGAAATTTCCTACCAGTTCTCTGTAGAATTTTAAGATCTGATATTAATCAAGGCCATTTGGCTTAGAATATCCATCTCTTCTAAGTCATCATCAACAACACCTTTCAAATCATCCATAATGAAGCACAAATTGTCACTATTACAGCCCGACTGACTATCAACACTAACAAATGCATGATCAGAACTGTTTGAAGAGAAATCTATATGCTCATCATAATGGCTTTCTGATGCAACATATTCTGACTCATGACCAACCAAGCAGTGTTCCCTCGTACAAAGTCATTAGTGAGCTTTCCTGATGATGTCAGTTTCCTTTTTGCTCTATCTCTCTTCAATGTAAGCAATTCCCATGGAGTTGGGTGAGAGATAGGCTATCCAGATTTGCACTGGAGCGTAGGACAATGGTATATGTGTCCCATCTCTCAGGCAGTGATCTGAGGAATCTGTGTTCATCTGGCTATTAGTGTATTCATGTTTGACCATTTTCAGCTCAAAGATCAAACAGGAAAAACGCTCAAACTGTTAAGTCAGTGTCTCACCCTTCCTATGAGAGAATGTCTCATATTGTTGGGAAAGGATTTCTCTGTTGTTTGCTAAGACCTCATCTGTTCCACCAAATTGTTCTTTCAATGCATTCCAGAGGTCATGAGCAGTTTCATGATGCATAAGCCCAGAATAGATTTCATTCGGCAGTGCCATGGCCAGAATTCCATGGGCTTTAGCATCACTATCAAACCCTTTTCGATCCTTATCTGAGTATTTGTTCGGCTTCTTCGGAACCATTTGGTTGGTTTCCGGATGGTTCACCATAGGCTCGTGTGGACCATGTACCACAGATGTCCAACAACCTGAACTGTTAACAGACAGGTGATGGAGCATTCTTCGTTGCCATATGTTATACTCAGTCCTAACCAGCATCGGAGGCTTGGTTGAGAAGCCAGTATGTGAGGGTCATTAGAAGGACTAGTCATTCATAGATTCAATCATATTCAATTAAGTTTTAACCGATTTAGCGCAAAACACAACAAAACTCAATACGAACCAAGAGAAATCTTAAAGAAAAATACCGAAAGCAGCAGAAATCAATCTTTATAACCAATTCTTGCAAATATGCTAATTCAATCAAACTTAGATATCGAAAATAGAAGTTTCAATGATCAATTGTTAGATTGATCATTGATTAACCTGCTCTGATACCATTTGTTAGGATCAGTGATTTAAGTTTGATTAATTAGAGTAGATTGCAGCGGAATTCAAACAATGAATAGACAATTAGCAAGAACTCAATTGATTCAATGGTTATAAAGAGAGAGTGAATTCTGCAAAAGGAATATTTCATTCAAATGCTTTCGTGGTGGCTGAAAATCAACGTTACAATTAGGTCAACATTCCTTATATAAGGAATGTGACGTCTGCTGATGTCACTTCATAGTGACATCTAACAGAATTATACAAACAACTGAAAAACTATGCAAACTACTGAGAATGTTCAACAACTGATCACATCTCAGAGAATGCTAAGTACAAGAACATAAAACTACTGAAACTATAAACTACTGAAAGGTAAATTACAAGTACTGAAAAGGAAAACCATCATAACTACTGAAGTTAATAACCTCAGCTGTTGTGACAACTACTAAAATTAATAACTTCAGCTGTTGTGACAACTATTGATCACTCTGGTCATCAGTCTTTGTTCTTCAAACTTTTATTTCAGACGTTGTCTTCAGCTGATAGCTTCAGACTTTGTCTTTAGTACTTCACTTTCAGACTTTGTCTCAGTACTTTACTTCAGACTTTGTCTTCAGTAGAAATCTTCAGATCTTGTTTCAGACTTTGTCTTCAGACCTTGTAATCAATGATGTCTTCAGCTGTTGTGTCTTCTTCAGCAGTTGAATATCTGTGGGACTTAGAGGTTTTTCTGATCAGGCTCATTGGTTCTTTTGATCCAACACTCTTAAATCCATACATAGATTTTTGACACACATTGGTGATGATTTAAGGTTAATTATTTCAACAAGCATTTGTGGATTCCACGCTTATATGGTAAGCAACGTTCCTCAGGAGATTTTTGAGTGGTCTACGGGTATATTACAAGAAGAAACTATTCTAAGAGCTTTAAGAGAGATGCTAAGCCTCTGGTCAGTGCCACTGCACAACAGAGAGGCGTAAACAACAATGAATTCTAGAGTATTTAGGTTATGCTTATCCGCAGGTCAGTGCCAACGCATAGCAGAGAGGCACACAACCTATCTTCTTGTTTGAGCAATCATTTTCTTTTTGCACAGATCGCACCAACAACATAATTTATTAGCTTGATTGCTTTTTGCATTTTTCATGTGCTTTGCTCATTTCTATGGTAATCCACACACATTTGTGGCATTTATTTTGCTTGTTACCCCTTATTGGAACTTCGTTGATTGTGTTAACTAGGGATAAGATGGGAACCCACAGATTGTTATACAACTTAGTTTGAGCTTGAAAACACCAATGAGGTCTACTTATCGCGTGTGTTGAATCTACTGACACATCAACTAATGAGCTAACAACCTCTAGGTCTACTTTCTCTATGTTACATAGTAGCACACTAGTTACCTATCATCTTTCTTATTTTTCTTTGACTATTCAGACTTAAATTTGAATTTTACATCATGAGTAGTTAAACCTTTAAAGTCCCAAATAATATGTTCCCTGTGTACTATCATTTTCCAAATTTGTTGAATCAGTATCACAGATTTGATTTCTTTCCTTTAGCTAGTTGTTCTCCTCCCTCGTTTTTTAAGTAATTTAATAAAACTACTAAGTTTAATACTCATCTAACCTACTCTCCCTTAAAATTCTAAAAACCGAAAATGTTTTCGCGTTTTCAATTTTAATAGGCGAAGAAATAAATTAAAGTAAAATAAAATAAATAAAATAAAATAAAGGAAAATAATAAAAAAATAACTCTAATCATCGAACTGTGTACTGTCATTTGGAATCACTTCATATTCTTTTCACGCCGTTGACCCTACAAATAATATAAAAAATCTTGGTTAATCAAAAGCTTTTGTGTAGAGGTCAGCGTGTTGAAAGTCGTATTAATTTTAACAACATCGATTACATTCTTTTCAAAACAATCACGTATAAAGTGATATTTAATGCCAATGTGTTGGTCTTAGGATGTTGGACAGGATTTTATTTACGGCTATAGCCGCAGAATTATCAACAAATGTAGGAGTATTAGAGAATTTCAAATCGTAGTCCCTCATTTGCTATTGAATCCAGATGATTGTGAACACACAGCTTGCAAAGCTTCACAAGTTGACAGAGCAACCAATGTCTACTTCTTACACTGCCAAGTGACTAATCTTCTCCAAAGAACTGACATCCTGCTGAAGTTGACTTGTAGTTCATTTTGCAACACCGCCATAATCCGAACCGCTATATGCTGTAAGCTCAAAGTCATCATCATAAAGATACCACAATCCAAGTTTGGAGTATCCTTCACATAACAAAATATCCTTTTGAGTCCTATGAGATGGTTAACTTTCGGTTTTGCCTGATATCTGAAGAGACCATTGATATCAGGTCGTGAGGCAGTAAGGTACATGAGGGATCCGATCATTCCTCGTACATGGTGACATCGACCAGATCACCATTTACGTCGGGTGCCACATCGTGGTTGCCCAGCTCGAAGCATTCTCCATATCAAAACCGACTGAGAATATCGCCTATACTGGTTTGATGTAGAAGTATTCCCTTTGGTGTTTGATTCACCTGTAACCGAGAAAGACTTCATCTTCAATGGCACTCATCTCAAAGTCAGCTTTCATTACTGCTTAAATTCTTTACATAATGCTTCATTTTTGGAACCGAAGATTATGTCATCACCATAGATCTGAACTAGCAGTAAGTCACCATCCTTTTCTTTGATGAACAGTGTACAGTAAATCAATCCTCTGCGAAAGCTGTGTTTCACAAGATGAGTTGAGAGTTTTTCATACCATGCTCTTGGGGCTTGGTGGAGTCCGTAGAGAGCCTTATCCAGCTTGTAAACTTTGTCCCGTGATATAGGTCCTCAAATCCTTTGGGTTGACTGACATAAACTGTCTCCCGGATTTCACCATGAAGGAATGCACTCTTACATCCAGTTGAAAACTTTAATCTCATGTAACATGCATAGGCTAGGAAGATACGGATTGCCTCCATTCTTGCCACAGGTGCAACACTTCATTGTATCAATACCCTCGATTGTCGAAATCCTTGAACTACAAGTCAATCCTTGGTTCCTATTATGACCCCTTGGTCATCTTTCTTGCATTTCGAGACCCATTTGGTGCCAAAGACCTTAGCACTTTAGGATATCCACTAGTGTCCATACTCCTAACTCTTAATTGAAGAAGTTCTTCTGTTAGATTCTATATGCCCAAGACACATAGAACATTGATGCGGTTAGTATGTCATGATCCAAGTCGGGGTATACCCAATAACAAGCTTTGCAATCACCGACAATTATTCAATTGATGATATGATCATGCAATTAAATAATAACACAAAATTTAGAAAATGGGTTTCTAATAAGTTGCATATGATATTGAACAATTTATATGGATATTTTGTTTATAGATATTGTTTGTAATGTTATTTAAGTTATTTAAATAACATCAAATAATTAGTGAGTGTGTATGTGTTATTCTAATAAAGGTTTATTGAATGAACAACTTTTAAAAATGACTTGTTAATGTGTTATATTTCATTTAACTTTTGGGGGAAATCAAAAAACCCAATGAGGTTTCGGCCGCCCTTTAAGGATGGCCTCGTCTTGGTTTGTTGTTATTTTCTTGAAAATATACACACATTAGATACAATTCACTCCATCTCATTTCTCTCTCACACATGCAATAGAACAACACAAGAAAAGGGTTTTCTTGTTCTTGTTGAAGAGGACTCGGCTGAAAGGATTTTCAGAAGAGTTACCTTCGTTTTGGTGTTCAATCCTAGCATCTAAGGTGTTTTGTGATAGTGCTGGGTATACTAGCTTGAGGGGTCCTTCCTTGGAGCCTTGGCCGAATCTTTAGCATCTAATCACTCTACCTTGGTCGACATTTCAGCTGGAGAAAGGTAGTTATTCACAGCTTTATGTAGCTGTGACTTTTGTACACTTTCATTATGTTCATAGCTTGTTTATCACATAAATGATCCTTTGATATATGGTTGTTTTTACATTAATATGGTCACGTAATGAACATATTTTCAGCCTATAAACAAGTTTATAAAGTTGTAATTCCGCTGCGTTTTCTGAAAGGTTTAAAAGGTTAAACTCGGTTTCAATCTTCCAAACAAACCCATCAATGGCATCAAGAGCCGATTATGTGGATAGCTTGCTTGTTCTTTGTCCTTTAATTGCTTTATGGGACTTTATAACCCTTTTAAGGGCTGCTATTTGTTTTGTTGAATCCCCAACTTTCAGGTTTATTACACATGCTTGTGATTAAAGCTTGAAAGATATGTATGTTGATATGTTGTGTTGTTTGGACAATATCAAACCCGAAATTTTCAGTTATGTTGGCTGAAAATTTGTGGGTTTTGAGGGAATTCATAGTTATGTATTGGTTGATATGATGTATGTTCATATGGTGCATAACCTAGCTTAGACCTTGTGTTTGTTTGGTTTGGATTGTATGTATTTTTTGATATATTCATTCAATGGGGTTGTATATTAATTTGTGCTTTGTTTAAAATGTATTTTGTCTATTTATTCATGGGATGTAATAATAGATTAGGAGTAATTTCCTTTTACTAGAAAATATGTAGTATATATATTTGTAAAAGAAGATGCTCGGGAAGGAAGCACAAGAAGAAGACACAAAAGAAGGACTTGAAGCATATGGATGCAAGTTCAAGTGGGGTCTATGAAAGCATATATTGTATTGTATTCAACCCTTAAGAAAGACCAAATGACCACACTTGTGATGGCAAACAAGTGTGGTCACAATAGTAGCTATGGTTATGCACATTATGGTTGTTTATATTATGCTTGTTTGATGTGGTTTTATGAATGATTGTATGATATTTGGATATGATTAACAATCTCAATAAAAATGATCTTAACAAGCTAATATAAATGATTCTTAATCATTAAGTGTTAATAAAAGGTTATTAAAATGATTTAATGATTTAATGATTAAAATGGTTTTTATCAAAAGGACCATAGGGTATCTTGTATTTGAAAGCATGCAAGTACAAGTACATAGAGTTTCTAAACTAAGACTATGAAATCTCTAAATATTTCAAACTATATTTCCAACAAGTTTACACCGTCCTTTTGCACAACACTTGAGTCATTTGGAAACTTAATGGGATAAAGATCACCTAACCATTTAGAGGGAACTTGTGACTTAAGGTGGGGATACCACATTTATGGGATAAAGGTCACCTAACCACTATGTTGGTAAACTCACATGTGTGGCAAGTAGGGTGACTTGATTTGCAAACCATGTTAAATGGATCACCTACGATATGGTTTCCAAATGGTGTTGATGGGATTAACATGCCGACTTTACATATGATGTTTAAAGTCGATCCCATACCTCTAGAAGTTGCAAATGGTTGCAACCGTCAATCGTTGACCACCTTATTAATTTAAATCGTGGGATAAAGGTCACCAAACCACAATTTAAATGTAATGTTGGGTTCTAGATTTTCATATAAAAATGACCTTAAAAGGTATTAATTATTTAAAATAGCAATATCGAAAATACTAAAATAGATCTTTGTTATATTTTGTAGATGGCCACCAATAATGATAATCATGATAATTCATCCGCGTCTGCCCAATCATTACGAGCGATTCTCCAAAAGGAACGTCTAAATCATAACAATTTCATTGATTGGTATCAAAACTTGAGAATCGTTCTCAAGCAAGAGAGACGATCATATATTTTAGACGACCCTATCCCCGATCAACCTACTGAGGATGATGAGGAGGCTTATAACGATTGGCTTAAGTACATTGAGGACTCCGTCCAAGTGTCTTATCTCATGCTAGCGAGCATGACTCCGGATCTCCAAAAGGAGTATGAACATCACGGAGCTTATGACATGATAACCCAGCTGAAGGAAACATTCCAACAGCAGGCAAGGGTTGAGCACTTCGAAACAGTTCGAGCACTCCATGCATGTCGTATGGACGACAACCAATCAGTTTCATCTTATGTACTTAAGATGAAAAGTCATATTGACTACCTCGAGAGGCTTAATTGTCCGTCTCGAAGGAATTGGCCACCGATTTGATCTTAATGGCCTTACCAAGAAGTCGAGACATTTTTGTTGAATTACAACAGATGCTTGGGACAAAAGCATTGGTGAGCTTCACTCAATGCTCAAACAGCCGAGGCGGCCATGGGTAAAAGGGTTTTACCGTTCTCACCATCAATGAAGGGGGGGGAACAAGAAAGGCCTCATCCCACACCCAAGGCAAAGGTTGCCAAGGGTAAGGGACCGTATATGGGAAAAGGGAAAGGGGTGGTAAGGGTGCCACCCAAACCACAGGAGAAGAAGCAAAAGGTTGCTACTAAGACCCATGCTTTAAGTGTGGGGAGATTGGACATTGGGCAAGAAATTGTCCCGTCCATCTCCAAGAGTTGAAAGCAAAGAGGGATGTTGGGAAAACCTCAGGTACAATATACATGATCCATATTGATTTAAACATGATATCCTCTAACACATGGGTATTAGATACCGGATGTGGAACTCATATTTGCAATTTGTTGCAGGGGTTCAGAAGAAGTAGTGACTTCAAGAAAGGGGATGTTAGCCTCTACATGGGCAATGGGCTAAAGTTCAAGTTGAAGCCCGTGGTGACTACATCTTGAAACTTCCAAATGGTTTGGAAGTAATTTTGAACAATGTTTTGTATGCTCCTAGTTTGACTAGGAATATTATCTCTGTAGCCCTGTTAAAACAATTTGGATATGTATTATCATTTGTTGAAAAAGATATTCATGTTTCTTTTAATGATATGTTCCTTTAAAGCTATTCCATTAAGGGTATTTATGAATGGTTCATGAAAATACTTTAAATAGTTTTGTACCAACTAGCACCAAGAAACTCAAGTTCGATTTGAGTGATACCTATCTTTGGCATTGTCGTCTTGGTCATATAAACAAGAAAAGAATTCAAACACTACAAACAGATGGTCTTTTAAGAACAAGTGAATGTGATTCATTTGATGTGTGTGAATCTTTTTTACAAGGTAAAATGACTAAGGCACCCTTTAGTGGAACTAACAAAAGGGCAAAAGATTTATTAGGAATCATACATTCAGATGTATGTGGTCCTTTTAAGCCAATGACTAGGAATGGTGAAAGATACTTCATTACCTTTACCGACGATTATAGTCGCTATGGGTATGTGTACTTGTTCAGACACAAAGATGAAGGTTTTAAATGTTCAAGATCTTCAAAATGAAGTACAAAATCAAAAACAAGTCGATTAAAGTTCTCCGCACGATAGAGGAGGTGAATACCTAAATGATGCTTTTCAAGATCATCTTAGGAGTTGTGGGATTGTCTCACAACTCACTCTACCGGAACACCACAACATAATGGTGTGTCTGAGAGGAGGAATCGAACCTTATTGGATATGGTCCGATCTATGATGGCTAGAAGCACATTACCTCTATCATTTTGGGGTTTCGCTTTGCTCTCCGCAGGCCCGTATTAAATATGGCCCCAACCAAAAAGGTGGAAAGGACACCTTTTGAGATATGGCATGGAAGAGTTCCATCCCTATCATACTTAAGGGTCTGGGGTTGTGAGGCTTACGTTAAGACTCCCACCCCAAACAAATTGGAAGTCCGATCCACCAGTGTATCTTTGTTGGATACCCTAGAGATTCTATGGGATATTATTTCTATGATCCACTGGAACAAAAGGTGTTTGTTGCCAGAAAGGGTGAGTTCTTAGAAGCAAAGTTCCTTATGGAAGGAACTAACAGTAGAACAGTGGATCTTGAGGAGGATCAAGAACCACAACCCGATGCACGTTTGGTTGAAACTAGCACTCAACATGAGGATGTTGAAGATGATCAAATGGTTGATCAATACACACAAAACGTTCGCAGAAGTGGTAGAACTAGTAATCCACTGAAAGATACGGATTTTTCGTGGATGGATGCTATGTGGTAGATTCGATGAACCAACCACATACCATGATGCAGTGTCCAATTGGATTGTGACAAATGGCTCGAGGCCATGAGCGTTGAGATGCAATCCATGCATGACAATCAAGTATGGGACTTGGTTGTACCACCTCTTAACTCCAAAGTAGTTGGAAGTAAGTGGGTTTTCAAGAAGAAAACAGATATGCATGGAAACTTGGATACTTATAAGGCTAGACTTGTAGCAAGGTTTTCACTCAAACTCAAGGGTTGATTATGATGAAACCTTCTCACCTGTTGCTATGCTAAAGTCTGTAAGGATATTGTTTGCCATAGCTGCTCATTATGATTATGAGATTTGGCAAATGGATGTCAAAACCGCTTTCCTAAATGATATCTTGAGGAAGATGTCTACATGGTTCAGCCTGAAGGTTTTGTCGATCCAAAACATCCTGATAAAGTATGCAAGTTAATGAAATCAATCTATGGATTGAAACAAGCATCGAGAAGTTGGAATCACCGTTTTGATGAAGAAATAATTAATTCGGATTCATCAAGAACGCTGACGAAGCTTGTGTATATAAGAAGCTAGTGGGAGCATCATCACTTTCCTAGTATTGTATGTTGATGACATACTACTGTTTGGAAACAACATTCCAACCTTGGAAGGTGTAAAAACCTGGCTTGGAAGTTGTTTTTCCATCAAGGATCTTGGTGAGGCTGCCTATATTCTGGGAATAAATAGCTATAGGATAGATCGAGGCGGTTGATTGGTTTGAATCAAGTGCGTACATTGATAAAATCTTGAAAAGGTTCAAGATGGAGAACTCTAAGAAAGGTACCGTACCTATTCAAAGAGGAACGATATTGAGTACGACTCAATGTCCTAGCTCAAAGGATGAGCAAGATAAAATGAAGGCAATCCCATATGCATCTGCTATTGGATCCATCATGTATGCAATGATATGCACTCGACCGGACGTGTCATGTGCCTTAAGCATGACAAGCCGATACTAGCAAAATCCTGGAAACAGTCATTGGATGGCTGTTAAGAACATACTTAAGTACCTAAGGAGGACAAAAGATATGTTCCTAATCTATGGATCTGGTGATGAGGAACTTGTAGTAAAAGGTTACACGGATGCCAGTTTCCAAACAGATCGTGATGATTCACGATCACAGTCGGGATATATTTTCATTCTGAATGGAGAGCGGTCTCTTGGAAGAGCTCCAAACAGGATGTGGTGGTTCTATCAACTACAAAATCAAATACGTCGCCGCCTCATTGGCAGCTCAGAAGCTGTATGGTTGAAGAAATTCATTGCCGATCTGGGGGTTGTCCCTTCTTCAGGACCCCCTAGAGATCTTTTGTGATAACGAGGGTGCGATTGCTCAAATCAAGGAACCTCGTGCTCATCAAAAGACTAGGCACATTGAGCGGAGATTCAACTACATACGAGATGAAGTTGAAAAGGAAAAGATATGTATTCGCAAAGTTCACACGGATTAGAACATTGCGGATCCTCTCACAAAGCTCCTTGAAAAGGCAAAGCATGAAGGTCATACTTGTGCCATGGGACTTCGATATTCTAGTGATTGGATTTGATCTGTAATTTTGTATTTGGATATCTGGAACTCTCTATTATTTGAATAAAATTATTTGGTTATAATATTTCAATTAATGTTCCAATTTAGCATGTTTAATCCATGAGTAAATTGTTTACTCTAAATGTACGTAGTCATTCGTACTTATGGGAACAAGTGTGAGGGTAAGATTATTATGAACTTGGATTGGTTGATATTCATAAGGATGAATATAGAGCAATGGGTTGCTACCAAGGTTCATAGATATTTGTGGGATACAAATATTGGACTAACCCGTAACTCAAACTTTACTACATGGAATCTTATTGATTGATCATAAGTAATTTTGAGTAAAGGCGAATATCATTTGGTATCCTCCGACCTGAGATACATATTGGGTTTTGATATTCACCAAGTATTATACCTTGAGTTGATTCTTCACTGCCCTGAAATAATGGACAATACATAAGGGTATGTTCAGGTATGAACGAGGTGTTGTGAGAGACGTATGTAGTCAAGATGGAATTTGTTCCTCTTATTCGTTGAGAGTTAGATGTCTAAGGCCTGCTAAGTTAAATCAACAAGGAATGATCACTCTGTGTTCTTGGATTTAACATGACATCTGTAACAAAAGGATAGATGATTGATTCACCTAAATCATTTCAAGTAGGATACTTGAATAATATGATGTTATTGAATGGCTATAAGTCATGCGTAATAAGGGTAGTAAACCGTTGTTAGGCAGTATTTACTGCTTGCATCAATTTTCTATGAATCTTGGGCAAGTGGGAGATTGTTAGATTCTATATGCCCAAGACACATAGAACATTGATGCGGTTAGTATGTCATGATCCAAGTCGGGTTATACCCAATAACAAGCTTGCAATCACCGAAAATTATTCAATTGATATTATGATCATGCAATTAAATGCTGAATTTGAGATGAGTGCCATAGGAGAGATGAAGTTCTTTCTCGGGTTACAGGTGAATCAGACACCAAGGGAATATTTCTACATCAAACCAAGTATGTAGGCGATATTCTCAGTCGGTTCGATATGGAGAATGCTTCGGCAGCTGGGCAACCACGATGTGGCACCCGACGAAAATGGTGATCTGGTGGATGCCACCATGTACCGAGGAATGATCAGATCCCTCATGTACGTTACTGCCTTACGACCTTGTATCATGTATGCAACGTGTCTCTGCTCCAGATATCAGGCAAAATCAAAAGTCAACCATCTCATAGGAGTCAAAAGGATATTTTGTTATCTGAAGGGTACTCCAACACTTGGATTGTGGTATCCTTATGACATCAGCTGCTGAAGAAGATCACAACAGCTGAAGACATCAGCTGATTACAAGGTCTGAAGACAAAGTCTAAAAACAAGATCTGAAGATTTCTACTGAAGACAAAGTCTGAAAGTAAAGTACTGAAGACAAAGTCTGAAAGTGAAGTACTGAAGACAAAGTCTGAAGCTATCAGCTGAAGACAACGTCTGAAATAAAAGTCTGAAGAACAAAGATTGAAGACAAAGACTGAAGACCAGAGTGATCATTCCTTGGTGCATTCCTTCATGGTGAAATCCGGGAGACAGTGTATGTCAGTCAACCCGAAGGATTTGAGGACCTATATCATTGGGACAGAGTTTACAAGCTAGATAAGGCTCGCTACGGACTCCACCAAGCCCCAAGAGCATGGTATGAAAAACTCTCGACTCATCTTGTGAAACACAGCTTTCGCAGAGGAGTGATTGACTGTACACTGTTCATCAAAGAAAAGGATGGTGACTTACTACTAGTTCAGATCTATGTTGATGACATAATCTTCGGTTCCAAAAACGAAGCATTATGTAAAGAATTTAAAGCATTAATTAAAGCTGAATTTGAGATGAGTGCCATAGGAGAGATGAAGTTCTTTCTCGGGTTACAGGTGAATCAGACACCAAAGGGAATATTTCTACATCAAACCAAGTATGTAGGTGATATTCTCAGTCCGTTCGATATGGAGAATGCTTCGGCAGCTGGGCAACCACGATGTGGCACCCGAAGAAAATGGTGATCTGGTGGATACCACCATGTACCGAGGAATGATCGGATCCCTCATGTACCTTACTGCCTCACGACCTGATATCATGTATGCAACGTGTCTCTGCTCCAGATATCAGGCAAAACCGAAAGTCAACCATCTCATAGGAGTCAAAAGCATATTTTGTTATCTGAAGGGTACTCCAACACTTGGATTGTGGTATCCTTATGATGATGACTTTGAGCTTACAGCATATAGCGATTCGGATTATGGCGGCTGCAAAATGAACTACAAGTCAACTTCAGCAGGATGTCAGTTCTTTGGGAGAAGATTAGTCACTTGGCAGTGTAAGAAGTAGACATTGGTTGCTCTGTCAACTTGTGAAGCTTTGCAAGCTGGTGTTCACAAATCATCTGGATTCAATAGCAAATGAGGGACTACGATTTGAAATACTCTAATACTCCTGTATTTGTTGATAATTCTGCTGCTATAGCCATAACTAAAAATCCTGTCCAACATCCTAAGACCAAACACATTGGCATTAAATATCACTTTATACGTGATTGTTTTGAAAAGAATTTAATTGATGTTGTTAAAATTAATACGGACTTTCAACGCGCTGACCTCTACACAAAAGCTTTTGATAAACCAAGATTTTTATATTTGTTAGAGTTCAACGACGTGAAAAAGAAATGTGAAGTGATTCCAGAAGATGACAGTACACAGTTCGACGAGTAGAGTTATTTTTTTTATTTTCCTTTATTTTTTTTCCTTTATTTTATTTTATTTTATTTTATTTACTTTAATTTATTTCTTCGACTATTAAAATTCAAAACGCGAAAACATTTTCGGTTTTAGAATTTTAGGGAAAGAGTAGGTTAGATGAGTATTAACTTAGTAGTTTTATTAAATTACTTAAAAAAACGAGGGAGGAGAACAACTAGCTAAAAGGAAAGAAATCAAATCTATGATACTGATTCAACAAATTTGGAAAATGATAGTACACAGGGAACATATTAATTTGGGACTTTAAAAGGTTTAACTACTCATGATGTAAAATTCAAAGTTAAGTCTGAATAGTCAAAGCAAAATAAAAAGAAAGATGATAGGTAAACTAGTGTGCTACTATGGTAACATAGAGAAAGTAGACCTAGAGGTTGTTAGCTCATTAGTTGATGTGTCAGTAGATTCAACACAATAGATAAGTAGACCTCAATGGTGTTTTCAAGCTTAAACTAAGTTGTTCAACAAGCTGTGGGTTCCCATCTTATCCCTAGTTAACACAATCAATGAAGTTCCAATAAGGGGTGACGAGTAAAATAAACGCCACAAATGTGTGTGGATTACCATAAAAATTGGCAAAGCACATGAAAAATGCAAAAAGCAATCAAGCTAATAACCTATGTTGTTGGTGCGATCTGTGCAAAAAGAAAATGATTGCTCAAACAAGAAGATAGGTTGTGTGCCTCTCTGCTGTGCGGTGGCACTGACCTAAGGATAAGCATAACCTAAATATTCTAGAATTCATTGTTGTTTTCACCTCTCTGCTATGCGGTGGCACTGACCTAAGGCTTAGCATATATCTTAAAGCTCTTAGAATAGTTTCTTCTTGTAATATACCCATAGACCACTCAAAAATATCCTAAGGGACGTTGCTTACCATATAAGCGTGGAATCCACAAATGCTTGTTGAAATAATTAAACCTTAAATCATCACCAATGTGTGTCAAAAATCTATGTATGGATTAAGAGTGTTGGATCAAAAGAACCAATGAGCCTGATCAGAAAAACCTCTAAGTCCCACAGATATTACAACTGCTGACGAAGATCACAACAACTGAAGACATCAGCTGATTACAAAGTCTAAAAACAAGATCTGAAGATTTCTACTGAAGACAAAGTCTAAAAGTAAGTACTGAAGACAAAGTCTGAAAGTGAAGTACTAAAGACAAAGTCTGAAGCTATAAGCTAAAGACAACGTCTAAAATAAAAGTCTGAAGAACAAAGACCAAAGACAAAGACTGAAGACCAGAGTGATCATTCCTTGTTGGGTTAACTACTGAAGACCTGAAGGTAAAAGTAATTTCCAAACCATATCATCATGTGTATCATCCTCAAGATCAGAAGATGAAATCAGTGTTGATACCTCAGCAAATCAATTGCCTGATGGGTTAACTACTGATAAGCACATGAAGCTGAGTACTTCAGATGTTGTCCCTCAAAGTACCTCAAGTAATGAAGGGCAAGTCACAACATCTGAAAAGCATTTCAAATCAACTGAAATAAAAGGATTAACAACTGCTGAGGAATCTGTTAGGATCAGTGATCTACGTTTGATTGATTAGAGAGTATTGCAGTGGAAATCAAACAATGAATTAGACAATTCACAAGAATACAGTTGATATTCAAAGTAAGAGCAAACGATTATAGAAAGAATTCTGCAAATCAAATATTTTATTCAATACGCGCTTTCGTGGTGGCAAAATGTCACACTTACAATCAGGTCAATCATCCCTTATATAAGAATGTCGTGGTGGAACATTCCTTATATAGGAGATGTGACGTCAGCTGATGTCATTTGATAGTGACATCTAACAGAATTATTCAGACTACTGAAAGTTAACACAACTACTGAAGATGTCAAAACAGCTGACATCTTCTTACAAAAATATTAAGTGTTAACTATCACTACAACTACTGAAAAGAAACTACTGAAACTACAACGACTGAAGAACATGCTCTTCAGTCGTTTTACAGATACTGAAACATAAAAGAAAACTACTGAAAGGAAACCATCACAACAACTGAAGAATGCTTCTTCAGCTGTTGTAACAAACTCTGAAGGCTTCAGTACTTGTACTTGAACTTCGGCTGTTGTCATCAGCTGATGTCTTTAGTCTTTGTACTTCAGCTATTGATCTTCAGTACTTTAGTCTTCAGCTATTGATCTTCAGACTTTGGTCTTCAGCTGTTGAAGTCTTTAGTACTTTAGTCTTCAGCTATTGCAGTCTTTAGTACTTTAGTCTTCAGCTGTTGATCTTCAACTTTGGTCTTCAGCTATTGAAGTCTTCAGTACTTTAGTCTTCAACTGTTGAAGTCTTCAGACTTTGTCAAACAGCTGATCAAGTCTTCAGTAGTTGTTGTGATGTCTGTGGGACTAAGAGGTTTTTCTGGTCAGGCTATTGGTTCTTTTGGTCCAAAAAACTCCCCCTGAACCAATGCAGCCAAAACCTCTAAATTTATTGAAGATGTCCCACTTATTGTGGCAGAAAGATTTGGTCTTTTTGTCTTCTAGATCAGCTCAGAAGTGACCCATGTAATCACAGGCCTGGGAAGAAGTCTCAATGATCTGTTTGGCAAAGGATGAATGGAACTCTGTCTTGGGGAACTGGACACAGAGTTGTTACCCCATCCATGAGATCTACTTCCCAACAATGAGTCTGTATGACTCCCTTGTATAGGCCTCAAGGAAGGTTATCTGTTCCTCCATGGTAAGCTCTTCAGCTCCTCCTTCAAAAAGTGATTCTGGCCGATAATATTCAGATAGGTATTTGACATGTTTCCCATTTTTGAGTTCCATAGTTGTTATTACTCTATAAGCAAATTCATCTGGGTGATTACCCTCTAAGAACAACTGGAGCTCATTCTTTCTAACTTCCTCAAGCCTCTTATATACTAACCCCTTTTTCACCATTTTATTTTCCAGCATCTTTTATGGGGTCAGGTTAGCTTTATAGGCTTTCTTGAATTCATCTAGGACTTCCCAGGGTGATACTACAAAGACCAGTGAGATCACTTCATCTACAATCTTCTTCACTTGGCCAATGTATCTCTGTGAAATGTTTTTCTTGTGAATCCTATGAGACACCCTGGGATCAGGCCAAATCCTCACTCTCTCCTTTTGATATTGAAATGTATGTTTAAGAGTGTATAACCTGAGAGCGTGCTTCTTCATGTTGATGATTGAAGATGTGGCAGCATATGCTTTGTCAACTCTTCTCAACAATTCCTCATCATGTTGTTTGTGAAGCTCTTCTTCTTCTAGTTTCACTTTCACAATTTTTCTTTGTTTTAGGAGTAATTGTTGGAGAGTGACGTTTGGCCTTAGGCAACTGTATAACACTGAGATTGGCAGCCTATCTTCATCTTCATCATTATCTTCTTCTTCCTCTTCTAGCCTCAGTACCCTTCTCTTCCTCTTCTGGGGTACATCATCGGCTATTGGTTTTGAGGGTAAGGGACTTGGTTTAGTGGGTTGTGGTTGTGGTGGTTTTTGGGGTAAAGGATTGTTTTAGTGGGTTTTGGTGTGGGAAGTTTGACAGGCTGTTCTAGCATTTTGGATGTGAGTTCGGCTTTAGATTGCTTGACTAGTTCAGTCCTGCTCCCAGCACCCGCTTCGTTTAAGGCTTCAATAACCAATCCTTTTGTGTATACTTCAGACGAACAGATCTTGGTGGTTATTGCCAAGATGTTGTCCCTGGACCATGCCTTATTTCAATCAATGATCTACCAAGATACTTCGCTATGAACCTGATCATGATTTCTAGCCTTTCCCTTTCCAACACATCATAACTTGCCCATCTAGCTTGTATTTCTTCAATCTCCAGTCTTCTGATTTCTGAGTCAAGTTTTTCAGTATTGTGACCTTGCCTAAACAACTGATCAATGATGTTATCTATTGATCGGCTGTGTTCGGCATCAGCCTTCTTCACCATTGTCTCCAAGTCAGTCTCCTTTTCATTCTTCCTTTTCTTGTATGTGACATGAAAGTCTTTAGTACTTTCAGTCACTTTCTCCATGTCATCATCCTTCACCTTCTCCTTCTCAGTTTCTTTCCTATCTGCAATCCTCTTTCTTTTTGCTTTCACTGACTGAATCTCCCCCTTTTTGGTTGCATTGGTTGCAAGGGGTTGATTGTCAGAAAGCCTTTTGCTCACAGCATCCTCTATCAAGGGTTGTATAACTGAGGGAAGCCTCTCATCAAGGGTTTTAAGCACCATATCGGTGATAGTTGATGTGATGAGAGGTAAGGAATGTTGAAAGATAGCAGCTATTTGCTCAGGGGGGTTCTGTCCCTGAGAAATAGTACCAGAAGCAGAGGCAGGTGGCTGAGTGTTTTGGAGTGGCTCTGTGTATGGGAGACCTTCAGAGGAAGGTGCCATCTGTGGGTTTTGAGGGGTAGATGGTCTTTGATCCTGAGAAATTTTGGCAAGCAGCTCTTTGAGTCTGCTCACCTCATCCTCGAGGATGGTGTTTTGGGCTAAAACATCATAAAAGAAGCCCAGGTCATCATCAATGTTTACTGAATCACCTGACCTCCTGATAGAATCAGGATGAACATGCTCTGAGTGTAGACTAGTAGTAGCATGTGCCCCTTGGTCATGGTACTGGGGACTTCCTACCTCAGGAGTGTTTCCTTCATCGGCAGTTGCCTCTGGTGAGGTCTATGGATAGTGCCAGATTCATCCTGATCATTTGCTGAAGCAGGAGAAGTGGCAACCTCACCAGAAATTCGAATCTCCGTTTCTACACTTGGAGATTGAATATGGTAACCCCTGTGTTGTGGGGTGTCAGAAGCACTTTGGTCCTCCCCCTCAATGGTTGAGGCCATCCCAGTTTTGATAGGTATCTGGGGAGGAGGTGAGGAATGCAACTGAGTCAGCACTTTGGCAATTATTATGGTAGGACTTTGTGGGGCAGTTGCAGTGGGAGAGGGTGTGAAGGCAGTATGCACCTGGGGAGAGTGGTGCGTTTCAATGGCAACCTCCTCAAGTGAGGAAGGTTCCAGATGTATAGGTGCCCCAGAGGTGGTTGCTATAGGCTCCTGTTGAGAGGAAACCTGAGCGGTTGAGGGTGAGTGAGTATGTGTATCTACTAGGGGGTTATGACCAGTAGATATAACCTGCGTTTGTGTTGCAGGGGAATCCTCAGGGGACTCATTTCCCTGAGTAGCCTTTTTGGCTTTCTTGTGTTGGGTTTGGTGGGGACAATGGATTTGGAGGTGGTGGTTGTGGGTTCCAGCTGCGTGGGTTTTCGCAGTTTGGCAGCCAGTTTGAGTGACTGGTCTGAGTTGTGCTTGGAGTATACTTCAGAAATACAGTCGTGGCAGGGACTCCAAGGCCAACAAGTCCCTCAGCTTTCAGCTGGTTTACTATAATGGCCATTAGGAACCGAGGATATAATATCCATCGGTTAGCTATAGGCTTGGAGGCCATATCCTTCAGTTCAAGAAATAATATTTTAGAAAAATTTAAGATTTGTTGGTCAAGGATAGAGAATAATACCTGCTGCCACCTCGTCGACATTTGATCCCAAGAAGAAGTCTTAGGAGCTAAGCATACATTCACCATATGAAAAATTAGTCGTTCCGCATCATGGAAATGCTTCTTCAAGATGGTAGAGGCACTAAGGTTACCCTGGTATCCATGTTGGGCAAATGATAGATCAGTGGTGCCCTTTGGATACCCAGTGGGGAAAGTGGCATCATCCAGTTGTAGGGTTTGGCAAGGATTTTTGGAATGATGACCACCTGACGGTTGTTGACGAACGACTGGAGAGAGTCGGTGTCATTCTCCCCAGTGATAAGGGTGACGTTCGTCCAGAACTGATGGAGGGATTTGGCATGAATGGTAGGATTTAGAAGGAAAGCCGTTTTGTATGGAGAGTTGATCATTAGATCAATGCCATTATCAAACTTTGTCCAGAAGGGTGATTTGGTAAGGTAAGCAACACAGTTGTGTCGTGGTTTAAGCTTCATGTTCGCCATTGATGTGAGAGAAGGTTCTGAGTTTTTGAACGTTAGGTTTGAGATGATGAAGCTCTGTAAGATAAGGTATTTATAGGGTATGGTTATAAAGCAACTGAAGGTTTGGTATGAGTCATCAGTAGTTTTAATGACTGATGACATGGTATTAACCTTCAGAGGTTGAAACAACTGAAGTCTTGATTTTAGGCATCAGTAGTTATAAAACTACTGAAGACCATGGTTTTAGCTTCAGATGTTGGAAACAACTGATAACTTGGTGTTAGTCATCAGTAGTATGAAACTACTGAAGACATGGTTTTGTCATCGTTGTTTAAGATGAAGCAGCAGTTTTATAAACAACTAAAGAAAAAATTCTCATCAGTAGTTTTCATCAATTCATAGCTTTTCAGCAGTTTCATATTGTCCTCAACACTTACTCATCAGTCTTTTTGGCTGTTTTTTAATTGTTTCAAAGGACATCAGTACTTATCTGTTTGTACTTATATTAGTAGTTATGACTGTATCAGTTCTTGTAACAGAATCAGTACTTATTTGTGATATGGTTACAAATGATCATCAGTACTTATTTACTGAGATCATCAGTACTTATCACTTATTCTAGCTGCAGCATACCAAGCCTTAACACTAGGTTTTGGAAGTCGAACTATCCAAAGGCTTAGTAAAAATGTCTGCAAGCTCATCAGCACTAGGCACAAACTTGGATCAATCAGAACTTTTTCAAAAGTCCCTAATAAAATGATGTCTGATCTCTATATGTTTGGTCCTAGTGTGCTAGATAGGATTCTTGACAATGCAAAGAGCTGAAGCACTGTCCATTAATAATGGAGTCTTAGTCTCTATAATGCCATAATCCAAAAGTTGGTTCTGAAGCTAGAGTACCTGAGAAGTACAGCTTGCAGCAGCAATGTACTCTGCTTCAGCAGTGGATGTAGCAACATATGTTTGTTTCTTACTCTGCCAAGAAATCAAACTGTTGCCTAGAAATTGACATCCACGAGAAGTTGACTTTCTGGTTAACTTACACCCTACATAGTCACTATCAGAAAAAGCAACCAATTTGCAAGAGTGTCTAGTGGAATACCATAAACCTAGAGATTTTGTACCTTGCAGATATCTAAAAAATCCTTTTGACTGCAATCAAGTGAGACTCTTTAGGAGCAGCCTGAAGTCTAGCACAAACACACGTTGCAAACATGATATCTTGTCTAGAAGCTGTTTAGTACATCAAGGACCCAATCATACATCTGTAAAGTGTTTCATCAACAGCTTTACCTTTCTGATCTTCATCCAGTTGTGTGTGTTGACATGGGAGTAGAACAGGGCTTATAATTTTGTAATCAAAACTATTCAAAAGATCTTTTGTATATTTAGACTGATGAATGAAAGTCCCATCAGCCTTTGTGTTGATTTGCAATCCTAGAAAGAACTGTAATTCTCCCATTGCACTCATTTCAAACTTATTACGCATTGATTGGTAAAGTCATCACACAACTGGGGATTAGAGGATGCAAAAATAATATAATCAACATAAATTTGAACAAGTAACTTATGCTGATCCACCTTCTTAATGAATAAAGTTTTATCTATGGAGCCTCTATGAAATTATTTTGAAGAAGAAAATTGATAATGTCTCATACCAGGCCCTAGGAGCTTGTTTCAACCCATAAGAGCCTTATCAAGCTTGTATACCCAATCTGGATGTTTATTATCCTCAAAACCTGGTGGTTGACACACATAAACCTCTTCTTTTATTTTACCATATAAAAATGCACTTTTAACATCCATTTGAAAAACTTAAAATTATGAAATGCAGCATAGGCTAAGAACAATCTAATTGCCTCCAGTCTGGCTACAGGGGCAAAGGTCTCATCATAATCAATACCTTCTTCTTGTGAAAACCCCTGAACACCAGTCTGGGCTAAACAATAACTGTTCTTAACAATATGCCATTTCCATCTGTTTTGTTCCTAAACACCCCTTTAGTGCCTATTGCACACTTACCTGGGGGTAGAGAAACCCCGTTCCCACACTTGCTGTTTCTTGAACTGAAGTAGCTCAAGCTGCAGGGCTTCCACCATCCATTGTCTCTCAAAGCAACATGATAGTTCTTTGGCTCTTGCTGACTGATGAAGAAGCATAGAAGCACAGGTTAGACAATTGACTTCTGGTTGAGACGCAGCATTGATACCACCAATGATTTGAGACATGGGGACTTTGACTTCAGCTCTGGTGCACAATAGATCAGTGCAAGTGTTTGAGCTGGTTCAGCACCAGCAGATGTTGATTTAGATTCTTGAAACCAAGTATTAGATGGCAAAATCAAGATGTAGAGGAATCAGAAATCTCATCAGCATTTGTTGTGGATGGAGCTGCTGAAGGTACAGGAACATCAAGTTTAACAGACTCAGGCAGTTGGTCAGTGAACTTGAAAAGGTGAGTACTGATATCATCATCATCTTCAGTACCACCAGGTGGAAGACTTGCTGCAGAAGATGATTTATCCACATGAACTACAACAGCTGGAGTTTGATAAGGGCATATTGCAGTATGTCCACATCAAACACTCCACAGGGTTTTTGTGGAATTTTATCCTTAGAGATTCATTGAATTTCACATGCAAGTTTCTTCAACTATCTTTGTTCGCAGTTGAAGACTCTGTAAGCCTTGCAAGTGGATGAATAACCTACAAAATACCCTGCATCCACTTTAGGATCAAATTTGTGGAGTTGACCCTTTGTGTTGAGAATGAAAACAAGGACATCCAAAGGCTCTGAAGAATGAAGTCAAAGGAGCCAAGTGATGTAGAGCTTCATATGGAGTCTTCATCAACCTCTGATTTACTAACACTCTATTCTGCACATAGCAAGCTGTATTGACAGCTTCAGCCCAAAGGTCAAAAGCAAACCAGAGTCAGCCAACATGGACCTTGCAGCTTCAATTAAAGTCATGTTCTTTCTCTCCCTACTACATTTTGTTCTGGAGTCCTTGGGATGCTAAACTGCCTTTTGATTCCTTTTGAAAGATAAAAATCATCAAGTGTATGGTTTCTGAATTCAGTACCATTGTCACTCCTTATACACTTGACTGATAGGGAATACTGCTTCTCAACATACAGCACAAAGTTTGTAATCTTCTGAGCAACCTCATCCTTTGAATGTAGAAAGAAAGTCCATACGAATCTGGAGTAATCATCCACAATTACCAGACAGTATTTCTTCTTTGCCATGCTCATCACTCTCACAGGACCAATAGATCCATGTGCAGTAACTGCAAGCAGGCAGTGGACTTAGGTTCTTCAATGGGAGGGAATGACACTTGTGGTGTTTTCTTTCAAACAAGCAGTGCAGGCTTCATCACAGTGGAACTCCTTTATTGATAAACCTCTCACTAAATGATTGTAGATCAGCTGATTCATGTTTCTGAGATTGACATGACCCAGCCTTCTATGCCATAGTTTAGATTCTTGAAGAGAAGCTTTGGAGAACAGGCATGGATGACCCTCAAATCAATCTTCTTTGACAAATCCAGGCATACACTCTTCCGATCCTGTGGCCTTCAGGAGAGTATGTTCATCCATTACCTTGTCAATCAGCCTCAGAACTTGGGAGACAGAATCCTACAGTTCTGGCTTGTGAAAAGTGCAACATGCCTTTATCACACATCTGACTGACACTCAGAAGATTTATACTTGAGATTCTCCACATGGTTGACATCATCAAACCGATTTGTCCATTAGACACATATCCTTTCCAATGATGTAACCTCTGGCATCATTTCCAAATGAAACAAATCCTTCTTTCCTTGAGAGTAGTCATTAAGTAGAAGAGACTCCCAGTCATATGCATAGATCCTCCACTGTCCATATACCAGATGCTCCTTTGGCATGTTGAAGAACCCTGCATAAAGAAAACTAGTTAGATTTTGAGACCCAAACCTTTTTGGTTTTGGGTCTGTTTTCATGAACAGATGCAACCATAACTTGTTTCTATGATTAACAGCTGAAGAAGGAGAAGGTGCCGAAATGGATTCCTTGGATTTGGGCTTGGAATGCCTTTTCAGTGATTTGATCACAGGTGCATCTAGTTGGTAACTCTCCCCAACAAATGCTGAACCATCATAACAAGTTTTGTCTGATTTGTAGCCAAAGCTTTCAGCTCTTGTGACATATCAGTACTTGTGTTTGATGAGTTCATGTGATCCACCATTTCTCCTTAAAATTAACAGACTTAGTCTGATGTTTATCATGAGGAGCACCATTAGCTGTTTTGTGATGAACCTTATCCTTCTTTCTGAATTTGGTTGAAGGCTTGGGTTTATCACAATGGAATGATTGCGGTACAAACTTGGTCTCAAACTCAGCTTTCATTTCATCCATCTGGATTTTAATGAGCTTATCTCTGTTGAGTTTGGAACCCTTTCTGTACCAACATTCATCAGAAAGATGATTGAATTTACCACATATTTCACATGGCTTATTCTTCATCTTGGATTGATCAACTGCTGATGTGGAAAACGACTGAAAGTGTGCTCTTCAGTACTTTCCTCCTTTCAGTACTTTTGTTCAGTCCTGAAGAATCTGTAACAACTGAAGAGTTGTTCTTCAGTTGTTCTTCGTCAGCAGTTGTCAATCCATTTATTTCAGCTGATTTGAAATGCTTTTCAGTTGTTGTAACTTGCCCTTCAGTACATAAGTTACTTTGAGGGACAACATCTGAAATACTCAGCTTCATGTGCTTATCAATAGTTAACCATCAGCCAATTGACTTGCTGAGGTATCAACCCTTATTTCATCTTGTGATTTTAGAAGATCACTTGAGGATGATGCACATGATGATGTGGTTTGGAGATTGCTTTCACCTTCAGATTTTACTACTGGGTTTGGAGTAAAATCTGTTGGAGGTGCAATATGGTTGTAACCAATTCCAAACTTCACATTCGAAGCAGATTGCTTATTGAGCAGCATTTCAAATCCCTTGCAGGATGACACCAGCGGTCACACTCAACTTGGGTAACTGCAAGTTTTTCTTTGAGTCCTTATGGTTCTCAAGAATGACCTCTAGCTTAGCATTTTCATCATTTAATTGGCATTTAAGCTTATAAATCTCATCATCTTTGTCCTTAAGGACAGACTCATATTCAGCTTTTCTTTTGGAAATAGTTTGCTCAAGCTCTAGATTTTGATTAATTACAGCTACATTTGCTTCTCTAATAGAACAAATGCAGCTATGCAAGAATCAGAACAAAGCTTGGCCTTAGCCTCAGAGGATACCTGGGTTACCTGTGAAGAAGATTCATTGGAGCATGAACCCTCAGTAGATTCCAGGGCCATGAGAGCTAGATTCCCAAAAGGATGTTAACCACCATGTTGACCATCACCAGTAAATAATTGCTCAGTACCAGAGAGATCATCTGGTAAACTGCTCCAGTCAACATTACCACGGGTGAAAAAGCTGTGATGAGGTTGTGATTGAGATGGTAGAGGCTCAGGTAATGCTTGTGGTTGTTATGCAGTAGGAACTTGAACTGGATTTGCTGAGGCATGTAATAGCAGGGATACGGATATGACATTGGACCCTGAGGGAAAAAATATGCAGGCGAAACAGGTTGTGAATGATGACCAGAACTAGCAGGATGTTGCCCCCTGTTTTGTGGACTAGTGCTTGGAAAAGTCACAAAGGGTGCAGAGGAGTTAGATCCAGATGATCTACACTCTCTTGCAAAGTGTCCAAGCCTTTGGCATTTGTGACACCTCAACATACTCTTGTCAAAACCAACTTTGGTTTTGCCAGAGAATCCTGGAAATTTCCTACCAGTCCTCTTGTAGAACTTCTGAGATCTGATATTAATCAAGGCCATTTGGCTCAGAATATCCATCTCTTCTAGATCATCATCAACTATTCCTTTCAAATCATCCATGATAAAACATAAATTGTCACTATTATAGCCTGAGTGACTTTCAACACCAACGAATGCATGATCTGAACTGTTTGAAGAGAAATCTATATGCTCATCATAATTACTTTTAGATGCAGCATATTCTGACTCATGACCAACCAAGGCAGTGTTCCCTGGTACAAAGTCATCATGAGCTTTCCTGATGATTCCAGTTTCCTTTTCTGCTCTATCTCTCTCTCTCAAATGTAAGCAGTTTCCCATGAAGTTAGGTGAGAGATAGTTTATCCAGATTTGCACTGGAGCGTAGGACAATAGTGTATGTGTCCCATCTCTCAGGCAGTGATCTAAGGAATCTGTTTCATCTGGCTATTGGTATATTCATGTTTGACCATTTTTAGCTTAGAGATCAAACTGGAAAAACACTCAAACTGTTGAGTCAGTGTCTCACCCTTCCTATGAGAGAATGTTTCATATTGTTGGGCAAGGATTTCTCTGTTGTTTGCTAAGACCTCATCAGTTCCACCGAATTGTTCATTCAGTGCATTCCAGAGGTCATGAGCAGTTTCATGATGCATAACCCTGAATAGATTTCATTCGGCAGTGCCATGGCCAGAATTCCATGGGCTTTAGCATCAATCTCAAACAGTTTCCGATCTTCATCTGAGTATTGTTCCTTCTTCTTCGGAACCATTGATTGGTTTCCGGATTGTTCACCATAGGCTTATGTGGACCATGTACCACCGATGTCCAACACCTGAGCTGTTAACAGAGGTGATGAAGCATTCTTCGTTGCCATATGTTATACTCAGTCCCAACCAGCATCAAAGGCTTGGTTGAAGAACCGTATTGTGAGGGTCATTAGAAGGAGTTCATTCTTAGATTCAACCAAAATCAATTAAGTTTTAACAGATTTAGAACAGAACACAACAAACCAATTGAACCAAAAGAAAACAGAAAGCAATAAAACGAAAGTAGCAGAATTCATTTAACTATAACCGATTCTTGCAAATATGCTAATTCAATCAAATGCAGATATCGATTAGCAGTTTCAATGATCAATTGTTAGATTGATCAATGATTAACCTGCTCCGATACCAATTGTTAGGATCAGTGATCTACGTTTGATTGATTAGAGAGTATTGCAGCGGAAATCAAACAATGAATTAGACAATTCACAAGAATACAGTTGATATTCAAAGTAAGAGCAAACGATTATATAAAGAATTCTGCAAATCAAATATTTTATTCAATACGCGCTTTCGTGGTGGCAAAATGTCACACTTACAATCAGGTCAATCATCCCTTATATGAATGTCGTGGTGGAACATTCCTTATATAGGACATGTCACGTCTGCTGATGTCATTTGATAGTGACATCTAACAGAATTATTCAGACTACTGAAAGTTAACACAACTACTGAAGATGTCAAAACAGTTGATATCTTCTTACAAAAATACTAAGTGTTAACTATCACTACAACTACTGCAAAGAAACTACTGAAACTACAACGACTGAAGAACATGCTCTTCAGTCGTTTTACAGATACTGAAACATAAAGAAAACTACTGAAAGGAAACCATCACCACAACTGAAGAATGCTTCTTCAGCTGTTGTAACAAACTCTGAAGGCTTCAGTACTTGTACTTGAACTTCAGCTGTTGTCATCAGCTGATGTCTTCAGTCTTGTACTTCAGCTATTGATCTTCAGTACTTTAGTCTTCAGCTGTTGATCTTCAAACTTTGGTCTTCAGCTGTTGAAGTCTTCAGTACTTTAGTCTTCAGCTGCTGAAGTCTTCAGTACTTTAGTCTTCAGCTGTTGATCTTCAGACTTTGGTCTTCAGCTGTTGAAGTCTTCAGACTTTGTCAAACAGCTGATCAAGTCTTCAGCAGTTGTTGTGATGTCTGTAGGACTTAGAGGTTTTTCTGATCAGGCTCATTGGTTCTTTTGGTCCAACAGAATCTATCATACGGTCTTTCAGGACGGATAGAGAACAGCTGAAGAACAAGTCTTCAGTTGTTACAGATCCTTTTGTACTTAACACAAGTACTTAAAGGAGGAAGTACTGAAGATCACACCTTCAGTAGTTTCCACTTCAGCAGTTGATCAATCCAAGATGAAGAATAAGCCATGTGACATATGTGGTAAGTTCAATCATCTTTCTGATGAATGTTGGTACAAAAAGGGTTCCAAACTCAATAGAGATAAGCACATTAAAATGCAGATGGATGAATGAAAAATGAGTTTGAGAGCAAGTTTGTACCACAGTCATCCCATATTGATAAACCCATGGCTTCACCCAAATCCAAAAAGAAGGATAGGGTTTATCATAAAACAGCTGATTGTGTTCCTCATGATAAAATCAGACTAAGTCTATGAATTTCAAGGAGGAATGGTATTAGAGAATTTCAAATTGTAGTCCCTCATTTGCTATTGAATCTAGATGATTTGTGAACACCAGCTTGCAACAACAATATTTCAGCTTCACAAGTTGACAGAGCAACCAATGTCTACTTCTTACACTGCCAAGTGACTAATCTTCTCCTAAGAACTGACATCCTGCTGAAGTTGACTTGTAGTTCATTTTGCAGCCGCCATAATCCGAATCGCTATATGTTGTAAGCTGAAAGTCATCATCAAAAGGATACCACAATCCAAGTGTTGGATTCAGATAACAAAATATCCTTTTGACTCCTATGAGATGGTTGACTTTCGGTTTTGCCTGATATCTAGAGCAGAGACACGTTGCATACATGATATCAGGTCGTGAGGCGGTAAGGTACATGAGGGATCCGATCATTCCTCGATACATGGTGGCATCCACCAGATCACCATTTTCGTCGGGTGCCACATCGTGGTTGCCTAGCTGCCGAAGCATTCTCCATATCGAACCGATTGAGAATATCGCCTACATACTTGGTTTGATGTAGAAATATTCCCTTTGGTATCTGATTCACCCGTAACCTGAAAAAAAACTTCATCTCTCCTATGGCACTCATCTCAAATTCAGCTTTCATCACTGCTTTAAATTCTTTACATAATGCTTCGTTTTTGGAACCGAAGATTATGTCATCAACATAGATCTGAACTAGCAGTAAGTCACCATCCTTTTCTTTGATGAACAGTGTACAGTCAATCACTCCTCTGCGAAAGCTGTGTTTCAGAAGATGAGTCGAGAGTTTTTCATACCATGCTCTTGGGGCTTGGTGGAGTCCGTAGAGAGCCTTATCCAGCTTGTAAACTCTGTCCCGATGATATAGGTCCTCAAATCCTTCAGGTTGACTGACATACACTGTCTCCCGGATTTCACCATGAAGGAATGCACTCTTTACATCCAGTTGAAAAACTTTAATCTTCATGTAAGATGCATAGGCTAGGAAGATACGGATTGCCTCCATTCTTGCCACAGGTGCAAACACTTCATTGTAATCAATACCCTCGATTTGTCGAAATCCTTGAACTACAAGTCGATCTTTGTTTCTTATTATGACCCCTTGGTCATCATTCTTGCATTTCGAGACCAATTTGGTGCCAAAGACCTTAGCACCTTTAGGTCTATCCACTAGTGTCCATACTCCTAACTTCTTGAATTGAAGAAGTTCTTCTTGTTAGATTCTATATGCCCAAGACACATAGAACATTGATGCAGTTAGTATGTCATGATCCAAGTCGGGTTATACCCAATAACAAGCTTTGCAATCACCGACAATTATTCATTGATGATATGATCATGCAATTAAATAATAACACCAAATTTAGAAAATGGGTTTTCTAAATAAGTTGCATATGAGATTGAACAATTTATATGGATATTTTTTTTATAGATATTGTTTGTAATGTTATTTAAGTTATTTAAATAACATCAAATAATTAGTGGGTGTGTATGTGTTATTCTAATAAAAGGTTTATTGAATGAACAACTTTTAAAAATGACTTGTTAATGTGTTATATTTCATTTAACTTTTGGGGGGAAATCAAAAACCCAATGAGGTTTCGGCCGCCCTTTAAGGATGGCCTCCTCTTGGTTTTGTTGTTATTTTTCTTGAAAATATACACACATTAGATACACATTCACTCTATCTCATTTCTCTCTCACACATGCAATAGAACAACACAAGAAAAGGGTTTTCTTGTTCTTGTTGAAGAGAACTCGGATGAAACGATTTTCAGAAGAGTTACTCTTCGTTTTATTGTTCAATCCTAGCATCTAAGGTGTTTTGTGATAGTGCTTGGGGTATACTAGCTTGAGGGGTCCTTCCTTGGAGCCTTGGCCGAATCTTTAGCATCTAATCACTCTACCTTGGTCGACATTTCAGCTAGAGAAAGGTAGTTAATCACAGCTTTATGTAGCTGTGATTTTATGTACACTTTCATTATGTTCATAGCTTGTTTATTCAGATATAATGATCCTTTGATATATGGGTTTGTTTTTACATTAATATGGTCACGTAATGAACATATTTTCAGCCTATAAACAAGTTTATAAAGTTGTAATTCCGCTGCGTTTTCTGAAAGGTTTAAAAGGTTAAACTTGGTTTCAATCTTCCAACAAACCCATCACTTCTTGCATGGCAGTAACCCACGCCCGTCATTTAGGGCTTCACTAAAATATTTTGGCTCAAATTGAGACATAAAACATCGATATACGCACCATCATGAAGATACCCCTTTCCATTACCAAGGCATAATCAGCTGAGTATAGCTGATTTCTTGTCTGTACTCCTGATCTTACATCCCCAATGACATTGTCCAGAGGATGATAATATTTAAGCATGATTGAGGAGTGGTGGGAACAACTACTTCATTATCCAGGTTGTGAACCCCCGGTTCAGTATCTGAGGCAGTAGGAGTGTGAGGTTCGTAGTGTCAGAGGCATCAACATCAGATTCTTGTGTACTTGTAGTAGTACAAACCTCTTCCTCTCCTGATCCACCTGATCATTCTGCATGTCTTCATCATTAGAGGAAGAGCCACCTGCTTTCAGTGCTCCCCTGAATGACTGAAGACTCACCTTGTGAACCTAATGTTCTTGAGTCTTGTGACGGTGTGTTTAAGACATCATACATCATTTTGGTTGCTAACTCATCTTCAGGAGGGGAGAGAAGGATGTTGAAGGACTTAAAGAATCCATCATAATCGAAGAAGAATGCGGGTTCTTTGCCAGCAGGGGGTGGTGAATCTCTAAACGTTGACGTTGCACCACACTTCTACTTGACCCGTTGAGTTGTTGTAAACTATCTTATTCGATATGTTGTATCCTAGAAAAATTTCTTCTTCAGCCTTCTCGCTGAACTTCCCTTACTTTTTTCTTCAGAAGAGTACATGGTGCTCCAAATGGTTCAAGGTACTCTAGATTAGGTTTATGTAGTTGCAGTAACTCGTAACACGTTTTACCAGACGCGTGACCACCACGACTCGATTTACGGTGTAACATGCATTGGCAACTACCTCATTCCAGAACTGAATGGGCAGTTTCGAGTCTGCCAGCATCGTCCGGGCTGTCTCTATCAAGCTACGATTCTTTATCTCAGCAACTCCGTTCATTTGAAGAGTGTAGGTAGATGTGAACTGTGCATAATTCTTTTTTTCTCTGCAGAATGCCTCCATCCATTTGTTCTTGAACTCGGTACCGTTGCCTGAGCGAACTTGTCGTACCTTCAGCTTGTAGAGTGACTCCAATGAAGTTACCAGCTCTTTGAATGATTCAAATGTCTCTGATTTGTATTTCAAAAACATCACCCAAGAGAATCTTGAGTAATCATCCATAACTACATAGCAGTACAAGTCGCCAGTAATGCTCCTCATACTAACTAGACCAAACAGATCCATGTGAAGAAGCTCAAGAGGAAACTCAATGGAATTAACTTTCTTAGCCTTATGAGCCTTCTTGGTCTGTTTTCCCTTCTTACAAGCGACACAGAAATCCGGTAATTGGAAGTTCTTAACGTTTACTCCACGCACTAGATCATTCTGGATCAAGTGATTCATCTTCCGAGGATTTATATGTCCTATTCTCCTATGCCAGGAGATGGAGTCTTTCTTTGTTGCCTTTGACAAGAAACATTGTACTTGATGATCAGTTGTGGAGGCTTTGATAGATCCAAGACATAAAATCATTATATCTTGAAGCTGACATTAAGACTTGATCCTCCGGGATTACATAATCCTTCTTCAACACATAGCACTTCTGTTGTCAAGACTACCTTAAATACTTTGTCACAGATTTGGGATATAGAAAGTAATTATTTGAAGTTGTTGAACATAGTTTACCTTATCAAACTTCACTTTCTGGTTTCCCACTTCCCCTTGAGCTGTGATGTAACCTCCTTTATTTCCAGCAAATGAAACTTATCCTCCTTAATTTGTTTGCGTTTGAAAGGAGAGACAAGTTCCCAGTCATGTGCCTTGATGCTCCACTATCAACAATCCAGGTATTTGTAGCAGCACTATAGCGAACACCCTGCATACTCAAAGGAAATGATTAGTTTAGGTTAGGGACCCAAGCCTTAACTGGCTTGGGTGACCCAGAGGCATCACACATCATAAATTCTACCCACTGTCCATTTGAGGGTGAGGGCAGATCTATTTTCTTCTTGTTCTCATTATCAGACACTGTACTTGTTTTTCTTTCCATAGGCCAGTTTTGTGTAAGGCTTGTTTGTGATACACAGACGACTGGCTGATGGTTTGAACTTTATGTTCACTAGTTCTTTTTGGTGGAGTAATAGAGTTTCATTTCGAAGAACTTGGTTTAGTTTTGTGAAGTTAAACTTTCTTCCTTGGTGTCTGACAGTAAGGACAATAAGAAGCGTTGTGTCCATAGTTTCCACAGTGTAGCATGATCTACTTTCTATACGTTGGTAGAACTATTTCTATGGGGAGGTGTGTGGCAACAGGTGTGACTTTAGTCTGTTTGGGTTTGGACACTTCTTGTTTAGATGTTTTAACTTCTTTAACAAAATTCATTGTTTGAACATTTTTAACATCTTTACCCTTTTGTTTATTTGGACTAAGACATGGTACACATGGTCGATTAACTTGTGTGGTCTTTTCGGGTTCAGAATTAGACATTTTTGAACCTGACTTTACTTTAATCTTCTCAAATTTGTCATCCAACTTAACAATTGGCATTTTACCTTGAGACTTTAAAGTGGTCTCCTTCTGTTTAGTGACAAATTCCATCGGTTTGCATGTGGAATCTGGATCACTAACTAGATGAGTGGATACCACATGATCCTTAACAAGGTTGTTATTTACTGGTCTGCATTTAGCATTTAACACTGTCTCATATGTTGGTGGAACTACTTTGTAACCCAAACCCTCCTCGTTGTTGCGTTCTTTCACTAAGTGCTAGACTATGTGAGAAGAACTAGTCGAACTGTCTAGTTTTTGTCTTAATGAATTTACTTCGACTTCCAAAACTGTTTTTTCTTTCTTAGTTTCTTCTAGGGAGTTTAAATACAACTTTATGTCATTTTCTTGGTTAAAAGCAACAACTTTGGTTTCCCTTAGTTTTTTATTTAAAAGCTCTATTTTCTCTTTATACTGTGCTTATTTTGTTTTAAAATCCGGTTAGCCTCTGTGCACAGTTGTAAGTCATTTACTAAGCTATCATTGTGATCTAATAACCTAGCAAATTTTGAGTCTATGCTTTCTCTAAATTTATTACATTCATTACATGCATGACTATCAAAAAGTTGGTCTTTGGTACTACCTGAGAAGGTTCGATTGAGTCAGCCATCAACGTAGAGTTTAACTGTTCGGGTGCTGGTGATTCCAAACCTGTTGTTCTGAGATCCTCTTAATTCTGGTGAGTGACCACATTAGCAGTATCTTCATGATCTGACATTACTAGTTCAACTACTATATCACCATCACTTGCAGTGTCATCATCAAAAACCTCAACATTTGCAATGTTTGACTCACCCGGGGATACAAAATGAAAGGTCCAATCCTGACATTCGTCATCTTGCGCAGTTAAAGCCGTAGGATCTTTGCTTGATGATGCAACTTCACTTGTGGGTTTGTCTTTACGGTTGAATGATGAGAAAGGATTACCGTTACCTGTCTTCTTGGGCTTTACACATTCGCGTTTGAAGTGCCCCTTTTCTCCACAGTTGAATAGGTAACTTTGGTTTTGTCGAAACCACAAGTTGTATCCTTTGTAGCTATCAAGTTCTATCCAGTCTTCTTCACAAACTTCTTGGCTCTACGAACAGCACTTGCCAACGCCCACATAATGTCCATTCTTTCCAATTCATTCTCGTCCACCTACTTGTAATCCTCATCAGCGAGATGGCATTTTCCGATCTTTCCTGCAACTAGACCATCATAAGAATGAACTACCGCAACTAAGAGGTCAATATGCTCCTTTGCAACCTCAACAGTGATATTCCCGAGATTCTCGGTCTTCAACTTCATAGCGTTTGATTCAGGTACTATATATTGGGTACTAGATGACCCTGACGTTCAGATCTTGAAGTAGAGGCTTTCGGAGAGCTGCTGAACTTGACACAAATGCAGTTTGAAGTAGTGCTCCTGAGTTTTTTTATGTGGAAGTTGAATTATACAGAGACGGGTTCTGATCGTAAGATCCTTTCTGAGACCAGTACTTCATCCTCAATCCTCCTCCCTTAGTTTCAGGATGAAGTCGTTTATGTCTAATTTTGCCAGTAAATTCTTCTGTCTCAAATTAGACAAAAACGATTGAATCACACGCAAAATCAAGAGCCAAAGCTCTGATACCACTTGTTAGGACCATGAACATACGGAGTACTAACTGATTCTATGCGTATACCAACGCAAATAGTGCGGAATCCTATTTGATTGGCAATCCAATCAGGGAGAACACAGTTCATATCAATCTAACGATCAATGAAACGTTACTAATGATTAGAACATGATCAACTGTGATCTATGAACTTGGAACAGGTTTTCTTGAGTCTCTGGATGGCTAGGGTATGGTTATGTGTGTTGATATTTGAATTGTTACGTTTTCCCACGAATTAGGTGCTATTTATTGGTTAGGGTTTTCCATTTGTACGACTGAACCATTAGCATGGTTCAGTCGTGCGACTGAAACATGCGATTGATCCATCCGCACGACTGAGGGTCCAGTCGTGCGACTAAGTCAATATTTTGTCTCAATCGTGTGACTGATCTAGTCTCCTGGTTCAGTTATGCGACTGGTCCATTAGCATGAAGTATTCATGAGTTTGGTCCATTCGCATGAGAACATCACATGATTAGTTTGAACATATTTCTCAATCATTATTGACTAAGAACTATGTACAATAATCTTAAACCTATATAGTTAGTTCTATATACTTTATTACACCATAAACAATGAAATATTAAACATTATATGCATCAACTACACATTGCATTTCATTCATACCCATTCAATTACATACATGTAAGACATGATAGACATATTACATTAAGCTCCTAAACTAGGTACATATGTATCTACATATATATATACATATATATATATGTATATGTATATGTGTATATATAGATATACATATATATATATATATGTTGTGTGTGTGTGTATATGTATATGTGTGTGTATATATATTATATACATATATATGTGTGTGTATATGTATATGTGTATATATATATGTATATGTATATATGTATATGTATTGTATATATGTATATGTATATATATTTATGTGTGTATATATATATATATACATGTATATATATATAGGCTATCTGCCTATTGATCTACTTTGTTTACCTTTTCATACAAAAATTTGACCATTTACTTGTTTATGAAACTTGTAAACGTAACAATCATTGTGTTAACACATCAAAAATGTCTTCTCAAGTTGCTAGCACAACTAAGGTTTGATTGCATTGGAGTCTTATTACTTTCGTCAAACATTTAAACAGTTATATTTCACAATACTTACATTATTTGGCCAACATGTTTTGCGCATCACTTACGTTTGGTTTCTATATTTATTTAAGCTTCCACAATTTATCTTTGAAAATAGTATTTTCTCATGTTGGACAAACAAATCAATATTTTAAATTCATATAATGGTCGTTCAACCTCATGACCAATGACTACGATCCTAGTTTGTTACACACCTCACGGTTGAACTCCGCATATGAAATTTAAAGGTGTGATACATTTTGTTATTAGAACCAACGGTTATTAAGAACTAGATTGTATTAGTGATCTAGACTGTTGCCTCATACACTACAGTAGCTTTACACAAACCGATTCACTCATTATTGATCTTGTACATACATTGCACTCATATATACATTGCACTCATACATTCATTGCATCACAGAACATCCACATCACGTACGCTGTGTTCCCGAGTCTCATTTAAGGAAAGAAAAGAAGGAATGGAAGGAAAGAAAAACTAGTTGTCTTCCTAAGATTTTTTAATAGAATAAATGGAAACGATTGTTAAAAACTTGTGTTCCCAAGCTTACTTAGGGAGGGAAATGGAAGGAAGTGGAAGGAAATGGAAGGAAAATAAAGGCGAAAATCAATCCTTCCAAAATGGAAGGAAATGGAGAGAAAGGAAAAGAAAGAAAAAAAACGAAGAGAAGATAAAAGAAGAGAAAGGAAGAGAAGAAAAAAGAAAGTGTTTACTTTCTTTCTCTCGTTAAGTAAACTCGGGAACATAGCGTTACATTACCAACATCACCTTCGGTCGTCATGGAGACTATTGAGCCCATTCCATAACTAATTTCACCCACACATCTATCTTCACCCCTTTAGCCGAAGGAGTGCCGGCTTAAGCCCACTGATGACTTCAATGTACGGCGAGCCATTCCACATTCATATTTCTACCAGTATTAAGGACTACCAATGCTTTTCTGATGTGATTGCACGTTGGATTCGAGAGGAGTGCATAACCCTCCCAACCCCGATACTCCTTCACTAAACCAGCAGTACCACCTCTATCCACCTACCAGCACAGACGTTCATCGCCTTTGGTTTGGTTTGTTTCCCTTTAACCTAGATAGGTTGGGTTGTTTCCATCCAAATGACATTTTTGGATTTTAATGTTTTTATAATTTTGTAACCCTTTTAGAATTTACTTTATCAAGATTATTATTTGAATTTTGACCATTGTGTTTATGTAATTGTATGATTGTTTGCCTTATGCATTTATGATGACTATATGTTGGATAGTCTCTCATTTTGTTTATTATGAATGCAAAGATCATGTCTCGACGAAAAGAAGGACGTTAAGGTGGAAATGGAAACATCAATATGAGTTAGGCAGGAGTGGAAGTGATTATCAACGATCGTGTAATGGAAGCAGTAGCGGCCTACGAGCTGGCCAGAGATTAGGCAGCTCAAAACCAAAATCAGAACCAAGGATTTTATATGTGTCAAGTGGATCTATCGATCATGGAAGACTCATAATTAAACTCCGCATTATTAACCAATTTATAAGTCTTTTTAAACAGGTAATAGGGCTTGCACATTCAAGATATTTGTGGAGTGTAAGCTCTAGTCATTCAGTGATTTTAAGGGAGCCGTTGGCTTCCCACGATGGATTGAGAAGGCTAGATCCATATTTGCTATGTGCAACCATCTATAAGAAATTTCATGTAGTATAACACTTGAAGGTTAGCTTCTCACTGATGAACTCACTAGTCTAACTTGGAACTCACTAGTCTAAACTTTGGGACTTGAAACAGCTAACAACTTACCTTTGAAAGATTTTAAGACACTGCCGAGGGAAAAGTGTAGAGATTATAAAGAGGCTGATGCAACCTAAACATCTTTAGTCTTTCCTACATGCTGCACAAGTGCATTGAAGTGGAATGCTTCAGAAGTTTCACATGTGAAACAGAAATACTCTAAGTGTGAAATCTTCCGAAGCCAAGACCAACATCTTCCGAAGCCAAAGATGAAGTCTTCCGAAGCCTCAGAGACAAAGTCTTCCAAAGCTTCAAGTTCATGAAGACAGATTTCTTCCGAAGACTTTTAGTAACATGCTTTATCTGATGTACTGTTCCATAAAGCTGGACCCCTTTCCGCTGCAACTCTGCAAGTCACCAACTAACATGGTTTGGTGAAAAGGTCCATGCTTTTGGTAATTGTACATTGAGGTCTTGAGTCTATAACTTTCTGCTTTATGTACTTTATCCTTTTTGTAATAGATAAGGATGTGAGCTATGGCATGTCATAGTCACTAGTCAAAAGGCAATCTGCCTTTTGACTCTAAAATTGATTTTGTGTGTGTCTAGTCAATTGTATCCAGCTGGCTTTCAAAGTATAGCCGGCTGTAGGATGTTGTATAAGTATCTCATGTTCTTGTTTCTTTCGAATATGCTTTTGTAACACTTGTAATAGAACATAGAGAAGGCAATATACTGCATTCTTGAAAACCAAACACTTTTGTTCTTTGTGTTATGTCTCATATATACTTGTGTTCTTAGTATCACCACTTCATTAATCCAGTTTACTGTTTGATCTAAGTTTAGTTTATCTCCTCTTTGTGTTGTTGTGTTCTAACTCTTCACCCTTCAACGATCCTGCATTTGGTATCAGAGCTTTCCAGGCTCTAGATATAAGATCTCACCATCTTTAGATCCCTCACACACAAAAATACTAAACTTTTCAAATGGCAGCCATTTCCAAACTGATATGGAAACTGGAACCATGAACAAGTCCTCCACTGATCACTCTTGATGAGTTTGACACCTGGTGTTTAAGAATGGAAGGTTTCATCAGGTCTCTTGGATTCAAGAATGTGGGAGTCTATTGAGAATGGACCTTTCATACCCAGCACACCTTCTGCTACTGGTGCTGGTATGATCCCCAAAGATGTGGCTAACTACTCTATGAAGATAGGAAGAGAGTAGAGATAGACAGAAAAGCCATGACAGCTCTTCAAACTGCCCTTCCAAACTCTGTGTACAGAGGTTTCAAGAAGTGCAAAACAGCAAGTAGCTGTGGGATGCACTGAAACTGATGTATGAGGGTTCTTCTGAAGCCAAGGAGAACAAGAAGGATCTCTTGAAGCAGCATTTGAAAACTTCACCTTCAAAACAGGTGAAACCATGACTCAGCAGTACTTCAGGTATGTTGAGATTGTGGATACCCTAGTGGATGGAGGAGTTTCTCTTGAAAACAGAGACATTGTAAGGAAGTTCATGTCCTTACTAACACACTACTGTGTGGTGATCAAGAGAACTAAAAATCTCAAAACTCTTACTCTGACAGAGTTATATGGGATTCTCAGTGGCTACCAGATGGAGATGAACATGCAAGGTTCATCTGGAAACTCCAACAATCAAATGGGTTCAGCCTACATGTGGTTGAAAGGGATAGCATAGAACCCAAACATCATCTCTTATGCTACCCTAACAACTCACCCAAGGGTCCTTTCATCACCTTCCCAGACACCAAAGGAGAACTACCTCAAGGAAGCCCATTCCAAGAGACAAGCTCTTCTCAAGCTTTTGTGTCTTCTGATGAAAGCTGTGGCAACTCTCTTTTCACTCTTGAAGACCTAGACTGTATCCATCCAGATGATCTGGAATACATGGAAATAGTCCAGCAGATGGCTCTTCTCACTCACAGAGCCAAGAAGTTCTACAAGAGGACTGGAAGGAAGTTTCCAAGCAATGCAACCAGTGGAAAGTTTGGACTGGACAAAGGCAAAGTCAAGTGTTACAACTGTAACCTGATGGGCCACTTTGCCAGAGAGTGTAAGGCACCTAGAACAAATGGTGGCCAAACACAATCCAAACCAAACTACACTGACAAAGCTCTCCATAATGAGAAGTCAAAACAGCAAGTTGCTGTTGCTGTTGAAGAAGGAGGCTTTGACTGGAGCTTTCAGGTTGAAGATGTTTCTCCAAACCAAGCACTGATGGCAGATCATGATGAAGCCAAGGTATTGGAACATCTCTGTACTCCTGAATGCATTGCTAAAGTTAACATGTATAGGTTCTATAACTTGGAACTGAGATCTGATATTGAGTCCTTAAACATTTTGAAATCTGATTTTAGAAAGTCTGAAAATGATTATAAGCTGAAAATAGAGGACTTAGAGAAACCATTTCAGTTCTAAAACATGAACACACAGATTTTAGGACTCAAATTAAAGATCTCATAACCAAGTTAACTGAGTGCCAGGCTGAGCTTGTGATCAGCAAAGCCAGGGCCGAAAAGAGTGTTCTTGAAGAAGAGACCTTCAAGACATGATATCCTCATCCCTGCACAACAAAGTGTGCTATCAAAACAGACAGGGACTGGGATCCAATGAATAAAGCTCCTCCACACACAATCTTGTTAGTAAGATCTCCTAGGTGTGGAACTTGTGAAGATGAGCTTCCTCTCATAGATCCTATGAGTGAGAGGATGAAGAAGAGATAGTGAAGAATCCCTCTACAAAGAGTGAAGAGGAGGATTCCAAGAAGGGCCACTATCCTTTTGAGGAGAAAGTGAAGACTGTGATGACCAAGTCCATGAGAAAGAACTTGATCAGAAAGAGCAAAAGAAAGGCAAGGAAGGCTCAAGAGATCAAGGCTACTTTTGACTCTAAGCAGAACAAGTTTTTATTTCTGCAGGGTTTAAAGTGGTAGGGACTGAAGACATCAACCAAAACTCCTCTGCTAAGAGTTCTGGTTCTTGTTCAACTCATCTCAGCAGCAAGAAGAAGACTGATCTGCTGTGTACCACTACTGCGCAGCCTGGTCCATCAAACTCCAAGCACAGTTCTCAGCCCAAGAGGACTGTCTCAGTATCTGCAAAGATGAAGGTGGAGAAGGGAAGTGACCAAAGACAGTCTTACTCTCAAGACAAGGCTCTTGTGAAGAAGAAAATGAATTGTGTTATGTGTGACAGCACCACTCATTTGCAAAGGATTGTCCCTTCAATCCTAAAGGTACTGTCCATATGGCCAAAACAAAGGCTTCAAAGAGTTCTAAGAAGATTCAAGCTTCGGAAGGAAAATCGTTTCCTTCGGAGTTCCAATCTAACAAGAAGGGAAGTGGAAAATTCTCCTCGGAAGAATATTTGGTCTCGAAGAAAGGAGTTCTTCCAAAGCACTGAAGTCTGCTGCAGTGTTTGCAGAATCTTCGAAAGGTTCAGTCATCAAAACTTCTAAAGCTCCAAAAGCTTCTAAAGTTTTGAAGGTCAAGTCCAAGACTCCAAGGGTGGTGTGGACGTCTAAGAAAGACCAAGTGACTGAGATTTCTCCATCAAAACAGCTCAAGATCCTCTTAGTACAACCATAGGATCTATTCTGTTAATTACCTTCTGCAAATGAGCCCAAGACAAGCAAGGCTTGGTTTCCAGATGTAACTAATCATTCTCTTTTGTGCAGGGACAGCTGAAGACAGACAGAAATGTTGGATCATAGACAGTGGCTGCTCCAGGCACATGACTGGTATAGGTCACTACTCCAAACTTTGAAAGGATTGATGGAGGACCTGTTGCTTTTGGAGGAGATGAAGGTGGTTACATTTCTGGTAGGGGCGGTCACAATGGTAAGCTCAGCATAGAAAAGGTAAACTTTGTAAAGGAGCTTGGATACAATCTTCTGAGTGTATCTCAATTTTGTGATCAGAGTCATAACATGCTCTTTACTGAGCATGAGTGCATTGTTCTTAAGCCTGGTGTGGTCATTCCTCATGAGCATATCCTGCTTAGAGCCCCCAGGAAAGGAAACATGTACAAGATGGATTTGCAAGAAACCTCTCCCTCTGGAGAAGTTTCATGCTTTCTGTCTAAAGCCAATAGTGATGAGTCTTTCTTATCGCATAAAAGAATGTGCCATGTAAACTTTAAGAACATGAATAAGTTAATTAAGCATGACTTGGTAACAGGGATGCCAAAGAAAGAGTTTACAAGTGATGACCACTGTGTTGCATGCCTGAAAGGGAAGCAACATAAGGTATCTCACAAGCCTAAGGAAAAGAACTCAATCACTACTCCCCTACACTTGTTACATATGGATCTCTTTGGCCCCACCAGTGTAATGAGTTTATGAAGGACCTTATACTGTCTAGTGATCATAGATGACTTTACAAGATTCACTCGGGTTTTCTTCCTTAGAACTAAGGATGAGACTCCAGAGATTCTAAAGAATTTCATCTTAAAGATTGAGAATCAATCTGATCACAAGGTCAAGATCATAAGATGTGATCAAGGAACCGAATTTAAGAACCATATCCTTGACACTTTCTGTGATGAAAAGGGTATTACAAGACAATTTAGTGCTCCCAGGACTCCTCAGCAAAACGGTGTTGCTGAGAGGAGAAACAGGACACTGATTGAAGCTGCAAGAACCATGTTGTCTGACTCTAAACTGCCCATCACCTTCTGGGCAGAGGTAGTCAACACTGCCTGCTATGTGCAGAATAGAGTTTTAGTAGTTAAGACTCATGGCAAGACTCCTTATGAACTTTGGCACAAGAGGAGACCTTTCATTGGTTTTCTCAGGTCATTTGTATGTCCTTGCACCATCTTGAATACCAAAGATCAAATTGCCAAGTTTGCTGAGAAATCAGATGATGGACACTTTATTGGATACTCTTCCCAAGCTAAGGCTTATAGAGTGTACAATCTCAGAACTAGAATTGTTGAGGAGTCAGCCATGTGACTTTCAATGAACACACACCTTGTGTTACTGGTTCTGGTCTGGATTGGTTGTTTGATCTTGATTTGGTTACCAACTGTTTAACAAATCTTGTGAGAATGTTTCAGGATCTGCAGAAAATTTGAATACAGATGATCCGATCCAAGATTTGAGCTAGGAAGATCTTCAAGACACATATCTTCAGCTCCAGTTGGAACCACTTCTGCAAATGAGGTTTCTATCACCCTACAATGACAATTTAGCTGATACATCTGGTATGCCTTCAAATTCTAGCTCAGAGGCTCTACAACCAGATAAGAACACCTCAACTGTGGAAGACAATGATGGGGTGTGACAGTGACCAAGAATTTCTTGATGCCACTAACACACCACAGATAAGAACATCAATGATGTCACACACTGCTTGGATCAAGTTTCACTTAAAAAGTGTGCTGATGTGGTGGGAGAAACATCTATGCCAGATCTAAATTTCTGAAATTTAGATCTTTCTCAACACTTGTTGTGATCCCTCAGCTTAGGATCCACAGTCTCACCCTACCACAAACATCATTGGAGATGTTATCTCAGGGGTAAAGACAAGAGGACAAACCCATGAAGCAAATGTTCGTCTTCACTACTTGTTTTCTATCCCAGATAGAGCCAAAGAAAGTTGATGAAGCTCTAAAGGATGGAAGTTGGGTTGAAGCTATGCAACAAGAGCTGCTTCAATTCAAAAGGCAGAAAGTTTGGAACCTTTGTCCTCTTCCTTCTGGGAAGACTACCAATGGAACCAAATGGGTGTTTAGGAACAAGAAAGATGATAGAGGCATCATCATTAAGAACAAAGCTAGACTGGTTGTTCAAGGATACACACAAGAAGAAGGGGTTGACTACACTGATGTCTTTGCTCCAGTGGCAAGATTAGAAGTTGTTAGGATATTCTTGGCATTTGTTGCATCCAAGAACTTCAAGGTCTTTCAACTTGATGTGAAGTGTGCCTTTTTGTATGGAGTGATAGATGAAGAGGTTTATGTCAAACAGCCACCTGGTTTTGTAGATCTTGATCATGTCTAGAAGCTTGACAAAGCTCTCTATGGGCTGCATCAGGCACCCAGGAAGTGGTATGAGACACTGTCTGAGTATCTCTGTAAACATGGATACAGGAGGGGTACTATAGATGGAACTCTCTTCATCAAAGGACAAGGGAAAGACATATTGCTAGTTCAAGTATATGTGGATGACATCATCTTTGGTTCAACTAATCAAAGCTCTGCAAAGACTTGAGAAGCTGATGAAGAAGACATTTGAAATGAGTGCCATGGGGGAACTCAATTTCTTTCTGGGAATTCAAGTGAAGCAAGTTGAAGATGGACATCTTCATAAGTCAGTCAAAGTATGTTCAGGACATACTCAAAAGGTTAATATGACTGACTATAAGATTGCTAAGACACCCATAGCCAGAAACCACTCTCTTGGTCTGATCTTGAGGGGGAGTGTGTAGATGAGCATTTATACAGGGCTATGATTGGTCTCTTATGTATCTTACTGCTAGCAGGCCTGGTATCATGTTTGCTACATGTATTTGTGCAAGATATCAAGCCAACCCTAAGATGTCTCACCTTATCACTGTCAAGAGGATTCTAAGATACCTCAAGGGTGCATCAACACTTGGCCTATGGTATCCCAAGAATTTTGACTTCATCTGTATGCCTACAGATAGTGATTATGGTGGTTGCAACATGACTGCAAAGTCTACATCTGGGGGATGTCAATTTCTTGGTGGAAGGGTTGTCTCATGGCAATGCAAGAAACAATCATGTGTCTCTGCATCAACTGCTGAAGCTGAATACATTGCTGCTGCAAGCTGCTATGCTCAAGTACTTTGGATTCAAAATCAGATGTTGGACTATGGGTTAAACTTCAAGGAGACTCCCATTCACATAGACAACAACAGTGTTATCTCAGTCACAGAGAACCCTGTGCAGCACTCAGGACAAAGCACATCAATATTAGGTATCATTTCATAAGAGATAACTATGAAAAGAGATAATTAAACTAGTTCAAGGTTCACACAGATGAAAATATGCTGATCTGTTTACAAAGGCTTTTGATGAACAGATATTTAAATATCTTATATTAGCTATTGGGATGATAAACCTTGAGTAAGCTTTTCTTAAAAATTTTTATTATTTCTTAAAAATAGTGTGTACTAAGTTGTCTAGTTCATCACTTTCATAAGCTCATGTTTTCTTTGGATAAAAAATTTCTTTTTGAAGACTTTCCTTAGATTTTTGAAAATTTCTAATACTTCGGAAGTTTTGTTTTTAACTTCGGAAGTAAATCATGCCTTCAAATTAAATAACTGTCTGAGAAGTTTACCTTTGGAAGAGTTTTCAAAAAATTATCTTTCGAAGCTTAGATATTTGTCTCAAAACTTACTAATTTTAAGGACCATTTACTTCTGAAGCAAAATTAACTCTCGAAGCTTTGTATGTTTACACACAAAGCACTCAAGCTTTAATTTTTCTACCGAAGCAAAATTTTCAAATCTCTCAGGAAATTCTTCTGAAGTCATTTTAGCTTCGGAAGCTTTTTGATTAAAACTTCCGAAGATAATTAACCTTCGGAAGCTTTTTGACTTCCAAAAAACTACTTTTTGAGCAAAAAGTAACTACTTTTTCAGAGGTGGGACCGACATCCAGATTTCAAAGTTTGTCCTCTTTCATTAAACTTTATCTGAAATCCCTCTCATTATAAAACCAACGGTTTCCTCCTCTTTCTATCATCTGTTCTTCTCCAAACCTAAAAACCCAAATTTCTCTTGAAATTTCTTTCTTTCTTCTTCCTCGTCCTTAAGCTACTTCAAAATGGCCAACTTGCTCACAGAAATGATCCTAACTTTACCATGCAGCTACACAGACAACACAATCAAGTTGCTCTGTTACGCTCTGAGAAAGATCCTCATCTCAGAGGTTTGCCGTTTCGTGTCTCTGTCGAACTACTTCACCTCCCTCACCATTGATCCTCCACTCTATGAGGATCAGTTGTTTGAATTCTGGAAGACCTACCAAGAGGTCATTATGGATAGGGAGAAGGCACTGACTGCCACAGTGCAGGGGAGAACAATCTTCTCACTCCGGCCATCATCAATACACATCTTTTCTGGATGATGAAGAAGGTGAGGTGTTCTTCCCAAAGGAAGCTGTTAATCATTCCTTTGAGCAGATGGGGTATGAGGGAGATTTCTCTATAAAGACCTTCAGGAAAAGGAAGGTCTCATCCCAATGGAGATTCTGCTCCATGTGGTCATCCACAGCTTATCAAACAAGCATGGTTGATGGGACCAGATTCCTGAAGATCTCTCCTTTATAATCCATGGAATGGTTCAAGGGGTCAAGTTCAGGTACTCTCAGTTTGTTTATACAAATCTGCTTGCTAATTTAGACTCCTTAGAATATTACATGTTTCCTAGATATGTCCAGTACATTCTTAACTGTGAACGGACTCACAGTTAAGGGAAACAGGTAACATTCTCAAATTGGGACAGATGAAGCCGGCATCTTTAAAATATGAGAAAGTCCACTATTTCAAAAGCAAAGTAGAGGGTCACATTCTGGAATTAGAGAGCTTCTACAATATACTGCAAGTCATAGAACAGTGGCATGTATAAGGTGTAAAAATCATCAGCTGACAAGTTAGGAGCCACAACCAGTCAAACACCCAGATAGTTTAATGTTTCCATTTCTGTTCAGAGCTGTTGGATTCTCTGGGGTAGAAACAGCCCTAGTCCCAAAGTGTTAGAGCTCATTGCTCAAGGTGACAACTAGAAGCACAAGCTAGTGTTGAAACCACACCTCCTATACCCAACCACCCACACAGCCTCAAATCTCCATCACCTACCAAAGAAAATACAAACGAACCCCTGCTCAGACTATTCAGTCTGTGGAGGTCCCATATACTCACCCACATAGGAAGAAGTGGACACTGGAGCTCCTATTTCTCCTGAGGAGCAGACCACTCCCATCTTTTCAAGAATCAGTGCTGAGGTTCCTCATGCTCAGCCTGATGAGCTCATTAGCCCTACTGCCTTAAGCCATCACTCTGAGTCTCAACACTCAAGTGATCAACCTTCAGGGGACAGTTACCATCCCCAGCCTATAGATCTTAACCAAACCATTCCCAACCTTGACTTCTATACTGATGAAGATATAGATTTCAGTGAGTATAATGAATCTCTCTTCTTTCCCTCTACTCAAAGAGAGATGAGTACTACTGAGTCTCCTACATCTATCCCACATCAGTCACCTACAACTGAGGTGGACACTACTGAACCTTTTTAGGATGTCCATATGAAAGAGGCTCTCACTTCTGAAAGTGACTACATCATTAAGACCTCAACCATGGCAACTCAGCCCACTAACATCTCAACTGAGACTACCAGTGAGTAGAGGAAATCCAGTAGCCAAGAACTTAGAACTAGGCACGAGAGAAAGGACTATGGTCCAATCTTCTCCACCCCACAGTGATTCTTCTGATGAAGATGAGGGGGATCTGAGACTAAAAGTGCAAAAACTGTCTAAAACATGCACTTACCTAGTCTCAAAGGTCAGTCACCTTGAATCTCAGGTGACTACCTTACAAAACAGGATCAATGATCAGCAACTTGAGATTTCATATCTTAAGGAAAAACTAGTTGGGACACCTTAAGGAGAGCTCAACAGGAACACAAGAAACCTGGGATGTGATTGACCTATCCTCCAGCTCACCTATGCAAGTGGGTGATGCTACCAAAAAGGGGGAGAAAGTCATTACAGCCACAGACCTGGGAGTTCCTCTGAGAGAATGGACATTGAGGACTCACCATCCTCACTTGCAACTGTGCATTCTCACAACCTCCTCTAGTTCACATTGATGTGGACTACACAGACTCCTTCATACAAAGTCTGTTGAGAAGGGATACAAGGGCTATGTCACTTCATCATCCTTCAATCACATTATTGGGTGGAGGTATGACAACAACAGGAAGGCCCTCATTATCATAAGAGTTCAAGGACAGCAAGAAGTCCTTAATTTTCAAAACTTGGACTACTATGAAGGTCTGGATCTAGTCAACATGCCACTTGTCAACCCAAGCCAATCAAGACAAGCTGACAGACTGGCTAAAGAATCCAAGACATGATCATTGCAGAGTTCAATCTAAGAAGAAGACTAAGGCAATCAGGCAATGTCATCGGTCAACGGATGTTGAGGCAGACCCTAAGATTAGCTTCATAGGGGAAACTTGACTGAAGGCCCAGTGACAAAACCTGAGAGCCCTGTCTCATCATCTCCAACTACGCAGAGATCCATATCCTTCTGAGACACCTGCTGGTGAAGGTGCTTCTCAACCTCTTTCTAGCCTGAGCTCAAATGCTACAACGAGCAATGAAGGCCAAAGCTCTCTCCACCCTGAGTCACAAAGGTCTGAGAGTGACAAAGAGAAAAGAAAGATGACATCTGAGGAGATTGAGGAGGAGGAGAGAGAGAGAGGAAAAGGAGGCTAAGGGGGGAAAGTTCCTTTACTGAGTCTCCAAGACTCATGGAGTCTGCAATCAGGGCTGCCCCCAGACCAGATACTTAGAATGATGAGTTAAGGGCAGTCAGGATCAACTATCTGCAGACTAGGAACTATGACATAGATAATATCATTTCTCTCCCCTTAGATGAATTGAATGAGTTGGTTTATCTAGAAAGGTCAAGAGAGAAGAAGGAGGCAGAAGATGCAGAACTCCTAGTACAAGTCAAAGAAAGAGAAGAAGAAAAAGACTGTACAAAGGTATGCCTACCCTCTCACCAGTTCAAGAAAGTCCTGAACAAGAGGATGTGGTTCAACAAGAACCTCAGGTAGATAAGGAAGAAGACAAATCAAGATGATTACTACCTGAGTGCCACAGGCCTCTATCAGGCAGATGCACTCCTTCCCTTACCTTATAACTATATTGAGTTGAGTACTTAAAACAACTCGAGCTGAGTTAGTCAAGGAAAGGAAGACAACAAAGAGAAGCTGAGGGAAGAAGCTACAAAGTCAAGAGCCATCATCCAAAAGAGCATGAAGAAGTCTGCTGATAGGCAGAGGATGATGAGCTTCTTGAAGCTGTATGGATTCTCCGGAAGGAGACTTGGACCCATGTCTCTATCCACTATGGATGAGCATATTAGGGTAATCAAGCAGAAGATTAAGAGTGGAAAGCTCACTGACTTACACTCCACTCCAAGTTAGGCCCCACCTGAAGTGGAGGTTAAGGTTGAACAAACAGACACAACACAACCTGGACCTCCTGCTAATGCTCAGCAAGCTTCATCTTCTGATCCACAGCAGGGTCAACCTCCTTCTCCATCTGAACCTGAGAGAAAGGAAGTCCTAACTAAGAAAGACAGTGAAGATCAATCTGGTGCTGCAGGCAGTCTTCTCAGTTAAAATTTGGAAAGAGAAGGAAAAGGATGGCTTCTAAACCAAAGTCTAAGAAGAAGAGAAGCCTGCATCCCCTTCTGAACCTCAGGATGAATCAAAACAGCCTGAGGATGTGCAGCCAGGAAGCTCAATCAACTCCAACTTCAGTAGCTCCTCTAGCACCAGGAAGACCCATCTTGTCTTGGACATACACCACAAATCCAGAAAGGTGGCATGTTATTAGAGATCAAGGCATTGAAGACATCTATACATGGCAAGATATGTTTCAGTTGCCTCTGCATGATCTCTTTGACATGAGAAGACACTTTGACAGCCTGAAGGATCATGATCATCTTATGAAGAAAAGAATGGTGATCATCCTAATGAGGACTGTTAATATCTGAAGTTTTCTAAATGTTTTGGTAGCATCAGCCTAGGGGGAGTTTGTAGAGATTATGAAGAGGCTGATGCAACCTAAACATCTTTAGTCTTTCCTACATGCTGCACAAGTGCATTGAAGTGGAATGCTTTGGAAGTTTCACATGTGAAAAAGAAATACTCTAAGTGTGAAATCTTTCGAAGCCAAGACCAACATTCCGAAGCCAAAGATGAAGTCTTTCGAAGCCTCATGCTTCAAGTTCATGAAGACAGATTTCTTCCGAAGACTTTTAGTAACATGCTTTATCTGATGTACTATTCCATAAAGCTGGACACCTTTCCGCTGCAACTCTGCAAGTCACCAACTAGCATGGTTTGGTGAAAAGGTCCATGCTTTTGGTAACTGTACATTGAGGTCTTGAGTCTGTAACTTTCTACTTATGTACTTTATCCTCTTTGTAATAGATAAGGATGTGAGCTATGGCATGTCATAGTCACTAGTCAAAGGCGATCTGCCTTTTGACTCTACATTGATTTTGTGTGTGTCTAGTCAATTGTATCCAGCTGGCTTTCAAAGTATAGCCGCTGTAGATGTTGTATAAGTATCTCATGTTCTTGTATCTTTCGAATATCTTTTGTAACACTTGTAATAGAACATAGAGAAGGCAATATACTGCATTCTTGAAAACCAAACACTTGTTTCTTTGTGTTCTGTCTCATATATACTTGTGTTTTTAGTATCACCACTTGGTTAATCCAGTTTACTGTTTGATCTAAGTTTAGTTTATCTCCTCTTTATGTTGTTGTGTTGTAACTCTTCACCCTTCACGATCCTGCAAAAGTATTGCCCAAGGAACGAGGTAAAAAATTGGAAGGTGAATTTTAGAATTGAAAGATAGGTTGGATTAGAAATTGAGGAGCACACTACTCAGTCACACGAATTGTTTTTTTATGTTCACATATGGTAACTTCGGCAGACAAACGATACATCAAGGACCGGCTCCCTGGATTCAAGGAAATTTCATTACAACTTATCCCTTTACTATTAAGCAAGCTATTTAGTTGGCCCATAAACACACTAATCAGATGGTCCACAAAGGGTACTCTACCCTACTGTGATGTTGTAGCCAATGCTTCAAATAACAAGCAAAAGTAGGATAACATACAAGAAAATCCTCCACTCTTACCCACTTCAACAGCAACAACTCAGAAGTTTGAGCCTTCAAGGAACTACACCCGACCAACCAGAACAATCAAAATGCGGAAAACTATATTGGAAAGTATCTAAAGTACAACTTTCAATCATGACCAATGTGATTGATTTTGTTGTCAACATTATGGTCAGATGGGCCATGTAGCCAAGGGTTGCAAAGGTGAACTCCTGGCTAAACAATAAGAACCAGAGCAAGTTAAAGTGCCTAAGGGTTGTTTTAAATGTAGCAAAAAATGACATTTAAGAGTTACGGCCCACAATTGAAGTAGAATGGCGATAGCAACAATAAAGGCAACAACAATGGAGAAGACGACAATAACAATAGCAATGATGACATGGGATGTGCTTTCATTATTGATTAGACTAAGTAAGGAATGACCATAACATTATCATTGGTAAGATTCCTCTAAACGACTGCTTTGCTTTTGTACTATTTGATACCGGTACCGATAGAAGTTAATCGAATTGGACACTAGGTATACCATAGAGCTAGTAGATGGTAAGTGATCAAAGTAACTCATATCCTCAAGAGGTGTAAATTAGGATTGTTCGATCACAAACTTGACACTAACCTCATGAGTTATACTTGAAAGCTTCGATGTGATTGTCGGTATAGGTTGGTTTCCCACGAACCAAATTAAAATCATTTGCCTTGAGAAAATCAATCATATACTACTTCCCAATGATAAAATTAAAAACTTTAACATTTGTTTCTTATTCAATTTGTTTTTTTCTAAATCTACATAGAGACAGTCAGAATGATTGTTCGTGGTGAGAAGAGTGGTGAAGTCATAGGCATTATTCATGAAGGCCTAGAAGTATTTATATAAGGGTCATACTATTATTCCAGCCATTATCACCAAGAAACAAACAAAGGAGAAGAAGATTGAAGATACTTCTATCATTCATAACTATCCCAGGGTTTTTTAGCCTTGAAGACTTTCCTAGACTTCTAGCGCACCGACAAGTTGAATTCCATATCGATTTGACACACGAAGCCGCACCCATTGCTTGAGCGCCATATAGTCGTGCCCCGAACGAGTTACTAGGGTTGGCTCAACAACTTTAAGAGTTATAGGATAAAAGTTTCATATGGGAGCCTCAGTCCTATATGTCAAGAAGAGAGATGGAACTTTTCACATATGCATTGATTATATAAGCTTAACAAAGTAAGTGGTGAAAACCGTTATCCACTTCCCCATATCTCGATGATCTGTTCAACCAATGGTTGAGTCTCTATTCCAAGATCGATATGAGATCAAGTTATCATTAGCTAATAGTTCGGGAGGAAGACATCTACAAAACCGCAGTTAGAATCCGGTACGACCATTACAAGTTTTTGGTCATGCTATTTGGATTAACGGAATACCATGGTTCGTTTAAGCAGTTATTAAAATACCTTCAACTGGTCCTTTACAATTAGGGATACGTGACCAAATTCACATTATCTTACTATTGTGTTACTCCTGTTTTTATTTAAAATAATTGATTGAAGCAATAACCTTTCAATTCATCATTTTTTAACGTTCAGACTTCCAAATGCAAGCTCAGTTTGGTTCACATCGAGTTGATTTTTTATAATGTAAGTTTCAGGATAAACAACTCCAAACTAGAAAAAAGGTGTTTTAAGGTTAGGTGGATTAAGTTAAATAAGCTAGATAGTTTACTTTTATTTATTTAATTTGCATAACGTGTGGTTTATAATGGTATTCATGAACAAGATTAAACAAGCAAACACCAGTTAAAATTTGCATTTTAACTTTATTGAAGTCAAAAATGTGTTTTTTTAATGAAGAGTAGTGTGATTCCATTTATATCCTGAATATTAATTGATGAAAATTATATTTTGCCACATAATTCATGTAGTCATAGAGATTTTTTTCATTGTGCTTACAAACACATTCTATCAAACTATGTAAATGGTTGGCTCAATGATTGTTTTGTTTTGTTGATTTGATAACAACTATTAAGCTATTCATTGAAAAAAAACATCAAGATAGTCCCCAACTCAAAAGATGCTGGGGTAGTTGTACTAAAATATTTAAGCATTTTGCCTGATTATTAGGTATATATTAGGTTCCTATTTGCATTTCCCTTCAAGTTGCTAGAGTTATATATATGATCGCATTTAGTGTTTTTCGTTTCCGTAGACTAGGATTAAAAGCTACAAAACCTGTTATGCGCAATATGCATTCTATTAGCATTTGTTTTGTTTAGAGTTGCATTAATTTGTATTTTCGGTGTTACTAGTGTTGGATTTAAATAAATACGGGTTTAATTAATTAACGTTGTCAACCGAGTTATAACCCGTAAAAGTTACACCTTGGGCAACAAACATTAAATTCCACTTAATTTTTATTAACTAGGCATTTACAAACCATTTAGGGTGTTAATAATTTATAGTGGTTATAAATTATTAAAGTGAAATGTTTAATGGTTAAAAGGGCCGGTTTTAGTTTGTTATGCAAATTAAAATATTAGTTTCATCGGGCCAGGGGCCCGCAATGACTTAATTCCTATTATTTATCTATAAATAATGACTAAGGGGTAAAACCTTTAGAAAAAATTTTGACCTTAAAAGTAGCAGCTGACTTCAAAAGGAATATTCTTTTTGGACCCAAATTTAAAACACCGATCAAACATCACCCTACTACCTCCTCTTTAGCCGGCAACAACCGCATCATTGCAGGTTCCGCAAGGCTGTCGTGATTTACATTTGGTTCGTGTTTCTCAAACATTTATTCGTTGAACCCTCGGTATCTCAAACGGTTTATTAAACCACAAATGTATTATATCTCTTTAGTATAATAGTTATTATTCTGTATTTGCATTATTTGTAACCCAGATCTTGTCGGGATTACTACGGTATTTTACTATTACTCTGCTGACTCATATATAATTATAAATAATAAGTTATCAAATTTGATAAAATAAACTTAACCAAGCTACCATTGAACCCAACAGTTGTCATGCTTACAACATACAAATTAGATTCGGTCTTTTAACTTATTTAAAATCGCAAACTTTAAAATTATTTAAAGTTTCTAATTTATATTATTTAGGGCAACTTATTTATTTTGATTAAATATTTATTAACCAAAGTTGCTTGATTTATTTTAATTGTATTTGATATGTAAATTTTGCTAGACCTTGTGGTTGAATGGATATGATTTGGTTTGATTTCGTTTATTTTGTGTATTATGGTTTTGGCTCATTTGATGGCTCAAAGTTGTAATAGATTAGGGTTTTTTTTTATGATTTTTTTGAATAATGTAATATTTGAAGACCTGAAGTCAAAACTGGATATGAGAAGAATCAAGGAGTCGGTAGGATTTGATCAAGACATCTAGATGCATTTAGGTTCATCCTTATAGTTGTTTTGTGTTGTGACCTAGTTTGACCTTGCTACTTGGCTCTAGCAAAATCAAACATCATAGCCATAAGATTACATATTTTTCTTTGCTATTGTGGTTGTTTTAATCTTATAATTGTTATAACATGTCCACCTAATACCAGACTAATTAAATATATAGTTTTTAACAATCAAAATAAAAAACAAGTTCTAAACTTATTTTTACAACTTTTTAATTTATTAAAACAAATAGTTTGTTTTAAAAAGATAATCAATTAAGTTTTCAATTTAAAATTAGTTTAAATTTCAAAACTTGAAAGTTGATAATTTTGAATTAAGTTGGTTATCTATTTTAAAAAATTAACTTGATAAGTTCTCAAATTTAGAATAAATTTAAATTCCAAAACATAAAACTTGATAATTTAAAATTATTAACTTATATTCCAATGTGATGAAGCAGGTCAAGGAGTTCAAGACGAGACATTGAATGAATTTCATCTAACTCCGAAAGATGAGAGGTATAGTCGCGGAGTTATGTGAAAACACTCAGTTGTATAACCCGACTCGAACGAATATGAATTCCTCGTTATGGGGATCTACGTGGAAGGTTATGGAAGAAGCTCACAAGACTCGATACTCAATCCATCCCGGTGCCCAAAGATGTATCAGGATATTAAAATGACTATTGGTGGTCGGATCGGAAGCTATGAAGCATGACGTAACGAAGTATGTGAATAAGTGCCTTAATTGCTTGCAAGTGAAGGCAGAGCATCAAAAGCCGTACTGAAAGATCCAACCTTTGGATATACCCGAGTGAAAGTGAGAATATATCCTCATGGACTTTACTCCGAAGTTATCGCGTACCGCGAGAGGGTATGACGTCATATGAGTGATAATTGACCGTTTGACGAATAGTGCTCACTTCCTACCGATCCGTGAGACGTATTCATCCAAGAGATTGGCTGATCTGTTCATCAAAGAGATCATAACTCGTCATAGTGTACCAGTGTCTATTGTTTCTGATCATGACACTCGGTTTACATCCAAGTTTTGGAAGGGATTTCATGATGCGATAGGGACGAGGTTACACATTAGCACGGCTTACATCCACAGACGGATGGTTAGTCAGAGATAACCATCCAAACACTAGAAGATATGCTACGAGCATGCATCATCGATTTTGGAGGAAGTTGGGATGACCACTTACCGTTAGCCAAGTTCTCATACAATAACAGTTATCATGTCAGTATGTTATGCCCCCTATGAGATGTTATACAGTAGGAGATGTAGAACACTCGTTTGTTGGGTGATATTGGTCAGAAAGAGTTGGGAAGTATCAAGGTTATCGAGGCTACGACTAAGAAGCTAGAAAAGATCAAGTCTTTTATGAAGGCAGCCAAAGATAAGCAGAAGTCGTATGCTGATAAGAGACGTAGACGAATTGAGTTCAAGGTGGGTGATAAGGTATGTTTAAAGGTCTCACTTGGAAGGGTATAATTCAGTTTAGAAAGTGGGAAAGTTGAGCCCAAGATACATAAGACTTTTCCGAATTATACTCGAGTAGGAAAGGTGGCCTATAGGTTGGAACTACACCCGATGAGTTAAGTGAAATTCACCCAACATTCCATGTATCTCATCTACGAAAGTGATTAGCTGACGAATACATGGTTATACCACTGGAGGACATTGAGGTAGATGAGCAGCTCAAATATGTGGAGCAACCAGTGACAATCATTTAGTGTAAGTAAAAGAGATTGCAAAATAAAGTGGTTCCCTTGGTGCGAAAACAGTGGAAGCATAGGAAGGGATCCAACCATGTGGGGGATTAAAGAAAAGATGATGTGGCATTACCCATATCTGTTTGAGGAATAACAGGTTTCGGGAACGAAACCTATATAAAAGGGGTGGACTTGTAACACCGGAATTTTAAAAGATGAAAAATAAAAAAAAAAGTGAAGAGAAGAAGGAAAAACAATTAAGCCCAAGAAGAAGGGCTAAAAGTTTACAAAAATACAAAATTATAATAATATTTGTATAAAAGTGGGTGTGGACGTCCACACCCATGTTCCATCACTTTTGCACTCGGATAGAGAGAGAGAGCAGAACAATTTTCGGGTTTTTCAGAGAAGAAGAAGAAGAATTCGGATTTCAAGGTAAGAATTTAATGTTTTAAGTGTTCTTGATTGATTATAGCCTCAAGTATGTGCTTATATGTTTTGTGTGTGTGTTGGGTGTGTGTTTTTTGTGGGTTTTAGGTGCTTGAACTCATAGTGCATTCGGGTTTGAAGAAGTCATTCACGAAAGTTGCCAAATATGAGTTCTAGAACCCTTTTTTACATGTTTTTTACTGATTGGGTGCTAGAAATTCATTTATGAATGTTTATAAGGGGTATTTGAACCCATATGTATGTTCGATGTGTATGTGGGAGGGGTGTGATTTGGGTGTATATGATGTTATGATTAGGTTATATATGTGATTCTGTAGCTTAGAATGTAAGAACTAAGCTTAGAACATCTTAGAATTGGATTTTTGTTGGATCAAGAAGAAGGCTATGCAACCAAAACTAAGTCACTTAGATAATTTTGGTGTTGCATGCAAAGGCTTCCGAAGCTTAGCATGGAACTTCCGAAGGTTGTAGAGTTCTTCTGAAGACAAAGTGAAAGATCAACTTCCAAAGACAGAACTCTACTTCCGAAGTCAAGTGTATACTTCCGAAGTTTAGGTCTTAGAAGAATAAGCTGAAGACCACTTTCGAAGTATGATGAAAAGAAGAAGTCTCCAATCCTTGGAAGAAGCAGCCCTTCCGAAGTATAAGTGGCTTCGGAAGTACTTACTCTTCCGAAGCCATTTAACCTTCGGAAGACACTACTATGAACTAGTGACACAAGTATGGTCTCTGACACTCCGTTATAGACCTCTGATACTGTATGGCATTTTCTCAAGAGCGCAGTTGACCATACTTTATTCCACTGTTCACCTTTTTATGATAGTACATGTTACCAACTTTAGTTGGTGACAAAATGTAAGTCAGGGACATGTCCTGACTACCAAATCTCAGATAAGACTTTATCCGAGATACCTTAAACTATAGTCTTGTAGTATAGGCTTTAGTTATAGGATCCCAGCTGGTATCAAAGTATATCTATAGTAGTATTATATATATAGGTTCTCTTTGTAACTCATTCCACACTGCTTGTAAGAGTCTTGTATTATTGAGTTGAGAAGCAATATATAAAAGTACCTTGAAAATTACTTCTTGTGTTCTTTTACTACTTTCTATATTGTGATCAACTCTTACTGATTCTATCTTAACCCGAGTGTTGTTCTAGGTGAGTTTGAGAAAAAACAAAGTGTTAAGTGACTAACATTGATCCTGCAATTGGTATCAGAGCTTCTCAGGCTCTTGATTGTGTGATCTAACCATCCAAATCAATCTGTTTTTCACTCCTTTCCTACAACTCACTCACTCAAAGGCCCTTAACAAGTTCGAGGTAGAGATGGGAACCATGACAAAGGCTCCTCATTACTCCTGAAAATTTCAGGTCTTGGAGCAGGAGAATGGAAGGATTCATCAGATACCAAATAGCAAGATGTGGAACTCCATTGTCAATGGCCCGTATAAGCCAAAGGTGGCATCACCTGTGGAACGGTGCCATGATAGAAAAGGTTGTAGAGGATTACTCTGATGAAGACAGAAAGAAGATAGACATCGACAGCAATGCCATGACCATTCTTGACTGCAATACCGAACTCCATCATGGTGGGATTCGAGCATTGCATGACTGTCAAAGAATTATTTGATGCACTTGCTTAGATGTACTCAAGCTCCAATGACTCGAAGAAGGACTCACTAAAGCAGTAGTTTGAGAACTTCACTCATATTGCTGGAGAGACTCTCAGCGAGCAGTACTTCAGGTACATGGATCTTATCTCTTCTCTTCAGTCTGTGAAGATCACTCCCGAACTTAGAGATCTTACTAGAAAGTTCATGAGTGCACTTCCAAACGAGTGAATATTCCACTTTGTCTCTATCAAGAGGACAGAGAACTTGAACACTCACCATGACTGAACTCTATGGCATTCTTGATGGATATCGCCTAGAGATGGAGAGTAAGAAGGGCCTCCAAACAAGCAGACCCATGAGTCTTCTGCTAGCAACGCTTTAATGGTTCCTTATCCCTGTTTTTACATGCCTCAGTCCAATCAGGTTCCAGTACCCATAGCTCAACAACCACATGCTTACGTGAGCCTCTACCATCTCACTCAAATCAACAATCTCAATCTGAATCACATCAAAGCTTTTTCACTCTTGGAGTTGTTGACTGGAGTAGCTTACCAGATGATCTTTCTGGTTATTCTGAACAAGTGTTTTCTGGTGTTGGTCAACATGGTGGTGAAAATCCTTTTGGAGATCTTGCTCTTATGGCCCTGGAGTCTACTGATGGTTCATGCTCAAATGCTTCATCATCATAGGTACCCCAGGTATCTTCTGAGGCTAAGGCCAAGTTGTGTTCTGAGTCATGCATAGCTGCTTTTGTCTCAATAAGAGAAGCAAATGTAGCTTAATTAATCGAAATCTTGACCTAGGAAAGTGATTTCCAAAGAAAAGCTGAGTTTGAGTCTGTCTTAAAGGAAAAAGATGATGAGATTTACAAATTAAAATGCCAAATCACTGATGAAAAGGCAAAGGTAGAGGTCATTTTAGAGAATCATAAGAATCTCAAAGAAACACTTGCAGCTACTCAAGTAGAGGTGAACTCTAGGTAACATCCTGCAAGGGGTTTGAAATGCTTCAGTAAGCAAACAGCTTCAAATGTGAAGTTGGGATTGGGTATAATCACACTATACCTCTACAGATTTTACTCCTAAAAAAGAAGTAAAATCTGAAGGTGAAAGCAATTCCCAAACCACATCATCATGTGTATCCTCAAATGATAATGCAAAATCAGAGGATGAAGTTAGTAATAGTACCTCAGCTAATCAATCTGTTGATGATCTCACTGCTGATAAAAACATGATCAAAGAAAAGCTGAGCACTTCAGGTGATGTCTCACAAGTATTCAAAGTACTGAAGAGCAAGTAACAACACCTGAAGAACATTTTCAGGTATTCAAACCAAATGAAAACAAACATGGTTTGACAACTGCTGAAGAGTCTATCAGGAAATCCAAAAATAATGATAGAAAACTTCTGAAGAACAAGTTTTCAGTTGTTACAAATCCTTAGTACTTAACATAAGTACTGAAAGGAAGAAAGTACTAAAGAACACACCTTCAGTAGTTTCATCTTCTTCAACAGTTGAACAACAGAAGATGAAGAAAAAGCCATGTGAAATATGTGGTCTATTCAATCATCTCACTGATGAATGTTGGTACAGAAAGGGTTCCAAATTCAACTAAGATAAAATCATTAAAAAGAAAATTAATAAAATGAAAGATGAATTTGAAACCAAGTTTGTGCCATAAACATCTCAAACTGATATCCCAAATTTTTCACAAAAATCTAAAAAGAAGGAAGGGTACATCATAAAACAGCTGACATATTCCTCAAGGAGTATCAAAACACCAGACTAAGTCTGTGTCTTTCAAAAAGAGGACATGGTGAGTCACAGGAACCTATCAAAAACAAGTACTGATGTGTCTGCTGAACTGAAGGCTTTAACAACCAATCAGACATACTTGTTATGATGTTCAACATCTGTTGGGAGAGTTAACCAAATAGATGTACCTGTGATTAAACCACTGAAAAGGAAAACTAAGCCAAAATCAAAGGAATTCTTTTCAGCACCACCTCCACCTTCAAAGGCTGTTAATCATGACAAATCAGTTAGTATAAAATCTATTGATGAGTACAGATCCAAAACCAAAATGGTTTGGGTCTCAAAAGCTAACTAGTTTGTTGTGGCAAATGCAGGGTTCTTCAGCATGTCATAGAAGTATGGTATGTAGACAGTGGAGGATCTATGCATATGACAGGGAGCAGTTCTCTTCTTCATGATACTCTCAAGGAAAGAAGGGATTTGTATCTTTTGGTAATGATGCTAAGGGTTACATCATAGGCAAAGGCTTTGTGTCAGATGGTGAGATAAGATTTAACAATGTTAATCATGTGGAGAATCTCAAGTACAACTTGTTGAGTGTCAGTCAAATGTGTGATAAAGGGCATGTTGCATTTTTCACCAGTCAAAACTGTCGGATTCTGTCTTCCAATGTTTTGAGAATGATTGACAAGATATTGGATGAATATACTCTCCTGAAGGCCAACAAGATTGGAAGAGTATATGCCTTAGACTTATCAAAGAAAATTAATCTAAATGGCCATCCATGTCTGTTCTCCAAGGCCTCTCCTCAGGAATCTGAACTATGGCACAGAAGGCTTGCTCATGTGAATCTTAAAAACATGAACCAGCTTATCCATCATGGTTTAGTGAGAGGTCTGCCACTAAATAAGTTCAAATGTGATGACAACTGCTCTACTTGTTTAAAAGGAAAGCAACACAAAGTATCATTTCCTCCAATAGAAGAACCAAAGTCCACTGCCTGCTTACAATTACTGCATATGGATCTTTTTGGTTCAGTAAGAGTGATGAGCATGGCAAAGAAAAAATACTGTCTGGTAATTGTGGATGATTATTCCAGATTTGTATGGACCTTCTTCTTACATTCAAAAGATGAGGCTGGTCAAATCATCATCTACTTTGTGTTGCATGTGGAAAAGCAGTACTCCCTTTCTGTCAAATGTGTGAGGAGTGATAATGGCACAGAATTTAGAAACACACACTTGATGAATTCTATTTCTCTAAGGGAATCAAGAGGCAGTATAGCATTCCAAGAACTCCTGAACAAAATAGAGTGGTGGAGAGAAAGAACAGGACCCTTATTGAAGCCGCAAGGTCAATGTTGGCTGATTCTGGTTGCCACTAACCTTTTGGGCTGAAGCTGTCAAACAGCTTGCTATGTGCAAAATAGAGTGTTAGTAAATCAGAGGTTGATGAAGACTCCTTATGAAGTGTTACATCATTTGGCTCCTCTGATTTCCTTCTTTAGAGCATTTGGGTGTCCCTGTTATATTCTTAACATAAAGGATCCACTTCAGAAGTTTGAATCAAAGGTGGATGCAGGGTACTTGTTGGGTATTCATCTACTTGCAAGGCATACAGAGTTTTTAATAGCAGAACAATGATAGTTGAAGAAACCTTGCATGTAAAGTTCAATGAATCTCCAAAGGAGAAAATTCTACAAAACCTTGTGGAGCTATTGATTTGGACATACTGTAATATGTTCCTATCAGCCTCCAGCTGTTGCAGATTCTGTGAATCTATCATCTCCTGCAACTAGTCATTCATCTGGTGATACAAATGCAAGGTTATGTGATCACCTGCTTGAGTCTACTAACCTTGATGTTCCTATAGCTTCAGCAGTTCCATCCACAACAAATGCGGATGAGATCTCTGATTCCTCTACTTCATTTGAATTGCCATCTCATTCTAGGTTTCAAGAGTCTGGATCACCATCTGTTGCTGCTGAACACCTACAAACACTTGCACAGATCTTATTGAGTATCAAGAACTGAAGAATCACCCCATGTCTCATATCATGGTGACATCAATGCTGGTGTTTCAACTAGAAGTCAATGTCCAATTTCTACTTTTATGCTCTCTCATCAGTTAGCAAGAGCCAAAGAACTATCATATTGCATTAAGAGACAATGGATGGGTTGAAGCCATGCAACTTGAGCTTCTTCAGTTTCAAAAGCATAAGTGTGGGAACTGGTTCCTCTACCCCAAGGTAAGTGTGCAATAGGCACTAAATGGGTGTTTAGGATAAAACTGATGAAAAAGGTCAAATTGTCAAGAACAAGGCCAGACTGGTTGTACAGGGGTTCTCACAAGAAGAAGGTATTGATTATGATGAAACCTTTGCCCCTGTAGCCAGACTGGAGGCAATCAGATTGTTCTTAGCTTATGCTACTTTCCATAATCTTAAAGTTTTTCAAATGGATGTCAAAAGTGCATTCTTATATGGTAAAATAAAAGAAGAAGTTTATGTGTGTCAACCACCAGGTTTGGAAGATCATAAACATCCAGATTGGGTGTATAAGCTTGATAAGGCTCTTTATGGGTTAAAACAAGCCCCAAAGCCTGGTATGAAACGCTGTCTAACTTTCTTCTTCAAAATAATTTCACTAGAGGCTCCATAGATAAAACTTTGTTCATTAAGAAAGTAGGCATGCATAAGCTCCTTGTTCAAATTTATGTGGATGTTATTATTTTTGCATCCTCTGATCCACAGTTGTGTGATGCCTTTACTAAGTTGATGCAACAAAAGTTTGAAATGAGTGCCATGGGAGAATTATAGTTCTTTATGGGTTTGCAAATCAAACAAATGGCTGATGGAACTTTCATTCATCAGTCAAAATATACAAAGGATTTGTTGAAAAAGTTTGATTTACAAAACTGTAAGCCCTGTTCTACTCCTATGTGCAACACCACACAACTTGATGCTGATCAGAAAGTTAAAGCAGTTGATGAAACTCTTTACAGATGTATGATTGGTTCCTTGATGTACCTTATAGCTTCTAGACCAGACATTATGTTTGCAACTTGTGTCTGTGCTAGATTTCAGGCTGCACCTAAAGTATCCCATATGATTGCAGTCAAAAGGATCTTTAGATATTTGCAAGGAACTCAATCTCTAGTACTTTGGTATTCCACTGGGCACTCTTGCAAATTAGTTGCTTTTTCTGATAGTGACTATGTAGGGTGTAAATTAACCAGAAAATCAACCTCTGGTGGATGCCAATTTCTAGGCAATTGTTTAGTTTCTTGGCAGAGTAAGAAACAAACTTTAGTTGCTACATCCACTGCTGAAGCAGAGTACATTGCTGCTGCAAGTTGTACATCTCAGGTACTCTGGCTTGAGAATCAATTACTGGATTATGACATTACAGAGACTAAGACTCCTTTACTGATGGACAGTGCTTCAGCTCTTTGTATTGTTAAGAATCCTGTCCAGCATTCTAGGACCAAACATATTGAGATCAGACATCATTTTATCAGGGATTGTTATGAAAAAGGTCTGATTGATCCAAAGTTTGTTCCTAGTGCTGATGAGCTTGCAGATATATTTACTAAGCCTTTGGACAATGCAACTTTCCAAAATTTTGTGCTAAGGCTTGGTATGCTACAGCTTGAATGATTTGACAACTACTGATGATCTCAGTTCACAAGTACTGATGAGCATTTGTATACAGCTGTCAAAAATAAGTACTGAAGTTATTTTATCTTCAGCAGTTTTCATAACTACTGAAGACTAAATTACTTAAAAGTACTGAAGTACTTTATTTGTTGCAAAGTACTGATGTAGTTACAACTACTGCTGTGGTTACAACTACTGATGTCTGTTCTATCAGATAAATACTGATTACCAATGAAACACCTGAAAATCAGATAATCTGCTGAGTAAGTGTTAAGGTCAAATGAAACAACTGAGATATGTGAATTGACGACAACAACTGATAAGCAACTTTACTCTTCAATTGTTTCAAACAACTGTTGTTTCATTTCAAAACAACTGAAGCCAAAACCAAGTCTTCTGTAGTTTCAAACTACTGATAACTAACACCAAGTCTTTAGTTGTTTACAACATCTGAATGTTAAAACCATGTCTTTAGTAGTTTTCTAACAACTGATGATTAAAACCAAAACTTTCAGTTGTTTTCTTTCAGCCATTTCATAACCTATAAATACCTAACCCTAACTTCAAACTTTTCATAAGTCGTTTTCCGAACGTTCATCTTCCATTAATGGCGACCATGCAAATCAAACTACGACACAACTGTGTTGCCTACTTCACAAAATCGGCCTTTTGGACTAAGTTTGATGCTGCCATTGATCTGATGGTTGATTCCCCGTATCAAACTGCTTTTCTTCTTAATCCAACCATCTATCCCGATTCCCTTCACCAATTCTGGACAAATGTCACTGTCCATACTGGTAAGAATGATGTCGTGATCACTCTCCAGTCACTTGTAAACTAGAAGAAGGTGGTAGTCACTCCTGCTATCATTCGCCAAACCCTAGATCTGAATGATGCCACCTTTGTCACCAAATACCCGAAGGGCACCATTGATCTATCATTCATCAACCATGGATATGAGGGCGACCTAAGTGCTACAACCATTCTGAAGAAGCACTTCCATGATGCTGAACGTCTAATCTTCCACATGATCAATGTCTGCCTTGCCCCCAAATCCTCTTCATGGGATCAAATGTCATCCAGGTGGCAGCAGGTATTGTATTCTATCCTTGAACGCCAAAGCTTAAATTTTTGTGAAATTATATTTTTGGAATTAAAAGATCTGGAAATGAAACCTGTAGCTAACAGATGGCTATTATATCCAAGGTTTCTTATGGCCATAATCATAAATCAATTAAATTATGATGGCCCTGTTGGCCTTGGAGTCCTTGTTGTGGTAGTTTAGCTAGAGGTATACTCCAGGCACAACTCTGACCCACACCTCAAAGAGGCTGCCAAACTGCTAAAACCCAAGAGAAGGAACCCACAGCCTCATCCTCTAGATCCAAAGTCCCCTCCAAACCACCATCCAAACAAACCAAAAAGGCTACTCAGGGAGTTGAGTCCCCTGATGATGCCCCTGTAACACAAAGGCATGATGAAACTATGGGTAGTAATCCCCCTATAGTTTCCATGACTCTACCTGCTAAAACCGCTCAGGTATCCTCTCAACAGGATCCTGCTGCAACCAAAAATGGGGAAACCATATTACTGGAATCTTTCTCAATTGAGAAGATTGCCATTGAAGAGCACCATTCACCCCAGGTTCAATCATCTTCACATCTATCTCCCACTGAAGCCACCCTACAAGCCCATATATGGTTATTGCACAAGTGCTGACTCAACTACATTCCTCTAACCCTCCCCAGAAACCTATTACCACTAGGAAAACCTCAACAGTTGAGGGAGAGGATTATAATATGGCTGATAACCCACAGCACAGGGATTACAGCGTTCAATCTCCCAGTGTAAAACAAGAGATTCGGACATCTGGTGAGGCTGCCTCTTCTCCTGTTCAGCACATGACCAGGATGAAGGTGGTATCATTTCTAAGACCTCACCAGAGGCAACTACCGATGAAGGACATAATCCTGAGGCAGGAAGTCCCCAGTTCCAAGAAATAGGGGCACATGTGAATACTGATCTACACTCAGCACATGTTCAATCTGATTTAATCAGGAGGTCAGATGATTCACAAAGACTGATGATGACCTGGGCTTTTTCTTTGATGTTCTAGCCCACAACACTATTCTTGAGACTGAGGTATGCAGACTACAAGAACTGCTTGCCAAACTGTCACAAGAATCAAGTCCATCTGCCCACATTCACCCACAGATGGCAGTTTCTTTGAAACTCTCCCAAACACTGAGCCACTCCCAACAACTTGCCACCAGCCTCTGATTCAGGCACCATTTCTCAGGGACAGAACCCCTCTGAGCAAATGGTTGCTGCCTTTCAATCATCCCTACCTCTCATCACTTCCATAATCACAAACATATGCATCAAGCCATTGATGAGAGGCTTTCCTCAAATCTTCAATCCTTAATTGATGTTGTTGTTTCTAAGAAACTTTCTGACATTCAAACCCCTGAACCAATGCAACCAAAAAAGAGAAGTCTAAGTCAGTGAAAGTAGAGAAAAGGAGAGAGTTGAAGAGGAAGAAGAAAATGAGAAGAAAGAAAAGGAGATGATCACCAACAAGAGAAAGAAGAGCTCTGAACAGACTGAAGGCAGAAAAAGTTAGAGGAACTAATCAAAGAAGCTGATGAGCAACATAGCAGATCTATGGATAAGACATTGATCAACTCTTCAGACAAGGTTTTGACACAGCCAAACTTGACTCTGAAATCAGAAGGCTAGAGATTCAAGAGATTGAACATAGATGGGCAAGTTGGAGTGAGAAAGAAAAGGAAAGGCTGGAAGCTATGACAAGATTCATATCAAAGCATCTGGGAAGATCAATCATTGAAGTGAGTCATGGTCTAGAGACAGTATTTTGGAGATAACCATCAGAATCTATTCTTCTGAAGTATTCAACAAAGGATTGATCATAGAAGCTCTTGGTGAAGCTGGTGCTGGGAAAAGGTCTGATATGGCAAAGTTATCCAAAGCTTCACTCACAACCAAGGCTAGAGCAGCCTGCACAATCTCCTACACCAAAACAACCACCTTCACAACCCTCAAAACCAACTCCTTTACCCAAGAAACCTACTCAACCCACTACCAATGATGCACCCAAGAGAAGAGAAGGGTGTTGAGGATGGAAGAAGAAGAAGAAGATGATGAGGATGATAGTCTGCCAATCTCTGCTGTTTTTAAAATAAAGATGCCTGAGCCCAGAAGTCAACCAACAACAATCAACCTGACATCCAAAGGCAAATGGTTAAAGTCAAGCTTGAAGAAGAAGAACAGCACAAACAACATGATGAGCACTGTTAAGGATGATTGATAAAGAGTTTCCTAAGTCTTTATCCATACTAGCTATGAAGAACATGCTCAGATGTTGTATGCTCTCAGATTTACATTTCAATATCAAAAGAGAGAGTGAGAATTTGGCCTGACCCCAGAGTAAGTGACAGAATTCATAAAAATAAGATTCCAAGTAGATACAATGGCCAAGTAAAGAGATTGTAGATGCTGTGATAATTTGGCCATTGTAGTGTCACCCTAGGAAATCCTTGATGACTTCAAGAGGGCTTACAAGTCTAAGATGACTCCACAAACTTTACTAGAAAACAAAATGGTAAAGAAGGGTTGATCTACAAGAAGCTTGAAGAAAAGAAGAAATGAGCTCCAGTTGTTGCTTGAAGTGTTGGACCAAAAGAACCAATGAGCCAAGATCAGAAAACCTCTAAGTCCCACATGGTATCACAACAACTGCTGAAAGACTCATCAGCAGTTTGACAAGTGCTGAAGACTTCAACAGCTGAAGATCAAGTGCTGAAGATTCCAACAGCTGAAGAACTAAAGTGCTGAAGTACAACAGCTGAAGAACACAAGTGCTGAAGCTGAAAGACCAAAGTACTGAAGTACAACAGCTGAAGAGTTTACAAGTGCTGAAGATCAACAACTGATGTACAAAGTCTGAAGACAAAGACTGAAGACATCAGCTGATGATATCTACTGAAGTCATCAGCTGATGAAACATCTGAAGGTCAAAGTCTGAAGATCAAGTACTGAAGCGTCAGTAGTTGTCACAACTGCTAAGAGTACTTCTTCAGTACTTGTGATATCAGTAGTTTTATTTTCTAGTTTCAGTAGTTTTAGTTCAGTAGTCTTGTAAAACGACTGAAGAGCTGTTCTGCAGTCGTTGTAGTTTCAGTAGTTTTATATTTTGTACTTAACACTCTGATATGTTCTCAGTAGTTGTGAACATTTCAGTGTTTGTTAAGAGTTAGTTATTTTTGTATTAGATCTGCCAGCTGTCACTTTCCGTGATAACAGCAGTGATTGTTGCACTCTATATAAGGAGTGACAACCTATTGTAATATTGGTGAAGAATGAATGGAATGAATGAATGATTTGATTAGAAATATTCTACATCTATAAACATTCCTTGAAATCAGAAATATATTCTCTCCCTATAACCGTATGTGCTCTTAATTATACAAGTATCGATTGCTTGCGACAAATTGTCTAATTCTGTTCGTATTCCGCTGCTTTGAACTCTAATACATCAAACTTGTGATCGCTGATCCTGTCAAATGGTATCAGAGCAGGTTAATCATTGATCGATCTAATAATTGATCATTGAAATGCTATTCAAGATCTAAGTTTGATTGAATTAGCTTTTGTTTTTGCAAGAAACGGTTATAGAGATTGAATTTTCTGTATTTTGGTCATTCATCCTGAGATCTTCTCTTGGTTTTCATTGAGTTTGTTGTGGTCTGTTTAAAACTTTTAAAAGCTTGAATTAAATTGTTTTTGAACTGAAAATGACACTCCCTCCAATGATCCTCACAATACTGGTTCCTCAACCAAGCCACCAATGCTGGTTAGGAATGAGTATAAATATGGCAAAGACGTATGCTCCATCACCTGTCTGTTAACAGCGCAGGTGTTGGACATCAGTGGTACATGGTCCACACAAGCCTATGGTGAATAACCGGAAACCAATCAAATGGTTCCGAAGAGGAGGGAGCAATACTCAGATGAGGATAAGAAGTTGCTTGAATTGATGCTAAAGCCCATGGAATTCTGGCCATGGCACTGCCAAATGAAATCTATTCTGGGCTAATGCATCATGAAATGCCCATGACCTCTGGAATGCCTTGAAAGAACAATTTGAAGGAACAGATGAGGTCTTGGCAAATAATAGAGAAATTCTTGCCCAACAATATGAGACATTCTCTCATAGAAAGGGTGAGACATGACTCAACAATATGAGCGGTTCTCTTGTTTGATCTCTGAACTAAAAATGGTTCAAACTTGAGTACACAAATATTCAGATGAATAACAGATTTCTCAGATCTCTGCCTGAGAGATGGGACACATATACTATTGTCCTACGCTCCAGTGCAAGTTTGGACAAACTATCTCTCACCCAACTCCATGGGAAACTGCTCACGTTTGAGAGAGAGATAGAACAGAAGAGAAAGCTGTCTTCATCTGGAAAGCTCACTGAAGATTGTACCAGGCAACACTGCCTTGGTGGGTCATGAGTCAGAATATGCTTCATCTGAATGCCAGTATGATGAGCATATTAATTCTCTTCAAGCACTTCTGATTCTGCATTTGTGAGTGTTGATGGTCAGTTTACCGGGTGTAATAATGACAATCTATGCTTCATTATGGATGATCTCAAGGGGATTGCTGATGATGACTTAGAGGAGATGGATATTTTGAGCCAATGGCCCTGATAAATATCAGATCTCAGAAGTTCTATAAAAGAACTGGAAGAAAATTCCCAGGACTCTCTGGCAAAACCAAAGTTGGTTTTGACAAGAGCAAGTTGAGGTGTCACAAATGCAAAGGCTTGGACACTTTGCAAGAGAGTGTAGATCAACTGGATCTAACTCCACTGCACCCTTTGTGACTTTTCCTGGCAATAGTCAACAACACAGGGGGCAACATCCTGTCACTTCTAGTCATCATCCTCAACAACAATCTCCGGCATATTTTGTTCCTCAGGGTCAAATGCCATATCCGTACCCTTGTATTACATGCCACAGTCAAATCAAGTTCAAGTTCCTATGGCACCACAACCTCATGCACTACCAGAACCTCAGCCATCCCAATCTCATCAACAAACTCAACCTCAACAACACAGCTTCTTCACCCCAGGAGTTGTTGACTGGAGCAGTTTACCAGATGACATGTCTGGTCATGATCAACTGTTTTCAGGTGCTGGTCAACATGGTGGTGACAGTCCTTTTGGGAATCTGGCTCTTATGGCTTTGGAGTCTGCTGATACTTCATTTTCTAATGCCTCTACACCTCAGGTATCACAGGTATCCTCTGAGGCAAAAGCCAAATTATGTTCTGAACCATGCATAGCAGCATTTGCTTCCATTAGAGAAGCAAATGTAGCTTAATTAATAAGAACATTGAGCTAGAACAAATAATTTCCAAAAACAAAGCTGAGTTTGAGTCTGTGCTTAAAGATAAAAATGATGAGATTTATAAACTGAATTGCCAAATAATTGATGATAAGGCTAGAGAAGAAGTACTTCTAGAGAAGTACAAAGATCTCAAAGAAACCCTTGCAGTTACCCAGGTCGAGTGTGATAGATGGGTACAATCATGCAAAGGTTTTGAAATGCTTCTTAGTAAGCAATCTGCTTCAAATGTGAAGTTTGGAATTGGTTACAATCACACTGCTCCACCTACAGATTTTACCCCAAGAGCAGAGGTAGAATCTGATGGTGAGAGTGATAACCAATCCATCACATCATGTGATCTACCTTCTGATACAGCACAATCAGAAGTAGCAGTCAGCATCAAGCCTCTTTGAACTTATCAACTGATGTTGATGGTTCAAATGCTAACATTCACATGATTAATGAGTTGATCAACTCAGGAGTTAATTCTGAAGGTCCTGAAAGGACTAGAGAGCAGGATCTAACACCTGAAGTTCAAACTTCAACTGCTGTCAGTACTGAAGAGAAGAAAACTGACAGTAGAAAGAGTTTGAAGACTACTAAAGAGGCGGTCAAGAAAGCAAACAATGCTTCCAAAGCTTTGAAGAACAAGTCTTCAGTTGCTTTCCCTCTTTAGTTGATGATCAACCTAAGATGAAGAAGAAGAAACCATGTGAAGTATGTGGTTTGTTCAATCATCTTACAGATGATTGTTGGTACAAAAGAGGTTCCAAACTCAAACAAAAAGAAGAAATTAAAGAGAAAATGGTAAAAATGAAAACTGAGTTTGAGACCACAATTGTATCAGCAACATCAAATCCTATAACCCTTAAGTCCTCAAAGAAATCCAAAAAGAAAGGGGTTAAACAGGTGACAGCTGAGAATGCTCAGAAGAAGAAGGGCAACATAGGACTTATCAAACTCCACTGGCAATGTGTCTGATAAGCTGAAAGTCTTATCACAAAATCAGACACAGCTGGTATGATGGTTCAACATCTGTTGGGTAGAGTAACCAACTAGATGCTCCTATGTTGAAACCACAGAAAAGGAGATCCAAGCCAAAGGACTCCTCTTCTACACCATCTTCTTCCTCTCAGGCTGTTGTTTCAAATAAATGTTAGTTACCATCTATTGATGAGACCAGGCCTAAAACCAAAAGGTTTGGGTCTCTAAAACTAACTGATTGTTTATATTGCAGGGTTTTTCAACATGCCAAAGTAGCATCTGGTATGTAGACAGTGGGGGATCTATGCACATGACTGGGAACAGCTCTCTTCTTCATGACTACTCTCAAGGAAAGAAGGGATTTGTTTCTTTTGGCAATGATGCTAGGGGTTACATCATTGGTAAGGGCTTTGTCTCCAATGGAGAAATCAAATTGATGATGTTAATCATGTGGAAAATCTCAAGTACAATCTCTTGAGTGTCAGTCAAATGTGTGATAAAGGCCATGTTGCTCTTTTCACCAGTCAAAACTGTAGGATTCTTTCATCCAAAGTTTTGCACTTGATTGACAAGGTGTTGGATGATCACACTCTCCTGAAAGCCAACAGAACAGGAAGAGTGTATGCCTTAGATCTTCTAAGAAGATAGATCTCAAAGGCAATCCTTGCCTATTTTCCGAAGCCTCTCTCAAGAATCTAAACTGTGGCACAGAAGGCTTGGTCATGTTAATCTCAAAAACATGAATCAGCTTACCCACAAAAGTTAGTTAGAGGCTTACCAATAAAGGATTCCACTGTGATGAACCTGCACTGCTTGTTTGAAAGGAAAACAGCACAAAGTCTCATTCCCTCTATTGAAGTGCCTAAGTCCACTGCCTGCTTGCAATTACTGCATATGGATCTATTTGGTCCTGTGAGAGTAATGAGCATGGCAAAGAAGAAATACTGTCTGGTAATTGTGGATGATTACTCCAGATTTGTATGGACTTTCTTCTACATTCAAAGGATGAGGCTGCTCAGAAGATTATTCACTTTGTGTGTATTGAGAAGCAGTATTCCCTTCCTGTCAAGTGTATTAGGAGTGACAATGGAACTGAATTCAGAAATCTACACTTGATGACTTCTATCTTTCAAAGGGAATCAAAAGGCAGTTCAGCATTCCAAGGACTCCAGAACAAAATGGAGTAGTGGAGAGAAAGAACAGGACCCTCATTGAAGCTGCAAGGCTGACTCTGGTTTGCCACTGACCTTTTGGGCTGAAGCTGTCAACACAGCTTGCTATGGCAAAATAGAGTTTTAGTAAATCATAGATGATGAAGACTCCATATGAAGTTCTCCATCATTTGGCTCCTCTGATTTCATTTTTTAAAGCATTTGGGTGTCCCTGTTTTATTCTCAACACAAAGGATCAACTCCAAAAATGATCCTAAGGTGGATGCAGGGTATTTTGTGGTTATTCATCTACTTGTAAGGCATACAGAGTCTTCAACTGCAGAACAAAGATGGTTGAAAGAAACTCTACATGTTAAGTTCAATGAATCTCCAAAGGACAAGATTCCACAAAGCCTTGTGGAGTTATTTGATTTGGACATACTGCAATATGTTCCTCATCAAACTCCTGCTGTTGCTCCTGTCAACAGTTCACCACCGGTGGTACTGCGATGCTGATGATGGATTGAAGTACTGACTCTTCATATCTTTCAGGTTGATCAGCTGCCTGATTCAGCTAGACCTGAGTTCTGTAGCTCCAGTAGCACCATCCACAACAAATGCTGATGAGATCTCTTCGAATTTAACTTCCTTTGAATTACCATCCACTGATTGGTTTCAAGGAAATGATTCACCATCACCATCTGTTACTGCTGAGCCTGCTACAACAACTTGCACAGATCTCATTATGTATCCGATCTGAAGAATCACCCTATGTCTCAAATCATTGGTGATATCACTGCTGGTGTATCAACAAGAAGTCAATTGTCAAATTTCTGCTTCTATGCTCTCTTCATCAGTCAGCAAGAGCCAAAGAATTATCACATTGCTTAAAGGACAATGGATGGATTGATGCCATGCAGCTTGAGCTTCTTCAGTTCAAGAAATAGCAAGTGTGGGAACTGGTTCCTCTACCTCCAGGTAAGTGTGCAATAGGCACTAAATGGGGTTTAGGAACAAAACTGATGAAAATGGGCTTATTGTTAAGAACAAGGCCAGACTGGTTGTTCAGGGATTTGCACAAGAAGAAGGTATTGATTATGATGAAACCTTTGCCCCTGTAGCCAGACTGGAAGCAATTCGATTGTTTTTAGCTTATGCTGCTTATCAAAACCTTAAAGTTTTTCAAATGGATGTCAAAAGTGCATTTTTGTATGGAAAAATTAAAGAAGAGGTTTATGTATGTCAACCTCCAGGCTTTGAGGACAATAAACATCCTAATGGGTGTATAAGCTTGATAAGGCTCTTTATGGGTTAAACAAGCTCCTAGAGCCTGGTATGAGACATTATCAAACTTTCTTCTGGAAAACAATTTCACTAGAGGCTCCATAGATAAGACTTTATTCATTAAGAAAGCTGGACAGCATAATCTACTTGTTCAAATTTATGTAGATGATATCATTTTTGCATCCTCTGATCCAAAGTTGTGTGATGCCTACAAAGTTGATGCAACAGAAGTTTGAAATGAGTGCCATGGGAGAATTACAATTCTTTCTGGGGTTGCAAATCGAACAAAAGGCTGATGGAATTTTCATTCATCAGTCCAAATACACAAAAGATCTTTTGCAAAAGTTTGATTTAAAACTGTAAGCCCTGTTCTACCCCCATGTGCAGCACCACACAACTGGATACAGATCAGAAAGGTTAAAGTGGTTGATGAAACACTTTAGAGATGTATGATTGGGTCCTTGATGTATTTAACAGCTTCTAGACCAGATATTATGTTTGCTACATGTGTTTGTGCTAGATTTCAGGCTGCACCTAAAGAGTCTCATCTGATTGCAGTCAAGAGGATCTTTAGATATCTGCAAGGCACCATCTCTAGGTTTATGGTATTCTACTGGACATTCTGGTAAATTAGTTTCTTTTTCTGACAGTGACTATGCAGGGTGTAAGTTGACCAGGAGCAACTTCTGGTGGATGTCAATTCCTAGGCAACTGCTTGATTTCTTGGCAGAGCAAGAAACAGACCTCAGTTGCTACATCAACTGCTGAAGCAGAGTACATTGCTGCTGCAAGTTGTACATCTCAGGTACTCGGCTTCAAAACCAACTTTTGGACTATGGCATTACAGGACTAAGACTCCATTGTTAATGGATAGTGCTTCAGCTCTTGCATTGTCAAAAATCCAGTCCAGCACTCTAGGACCAAACATATAGAGATCAGACATCATTTTATAAGGGATTGTCTTGAAAAAGGTCTGATTGATCCTAAGTTTGTGCCTAGTGCTGATGAGCTTGCAGACATTTTTACTATGCCTTTGGATAGTTCAACTTTCCAAAACCTGGTGTTAAGGCTTGGTATGCTGCAGCTAGAATAAGTGACAACTACTGATGATCTTAGTAATAAGTACTGATGATCATTAGTAACTATGTCACATATAAGTACTGATGAGCTCTTTTACCCTCAGCAGTTTCTATAACTACTGAAGGCTAAATGCTCACAAGTACTGCAGTACTTCATCTGTTCTAAACTACTGACGTAGTTACAACTACTGATGCAGTTACAACTACTGCAATCAGTAAAAACAGATAAGTACTGATGTCCTATGAAACAACTGAACTCAGCCAAAAAGGCTGATGAATGTGTTGAGGACAGTATGAAACAGCTGAAAAGCTAAGAATTGACGAAAACAGCTGAAGAGAACTTTCTCTTCAGTCGTTTGTACAACTGCTGTTTCATTCTAAACAACTGAAGCAAAACCACTGTCTTTAGTAGTTTTATAACTACTGATGACTAATACCAAGTCTTCAGTTGTTTACAACAGCTGATGACAAAACCACTGTCCTCAGTAGTTTCATAACTACTGATGACAAACACCAAGTCCTCAGTTGTTTCAATCATCTAAAGTCAAAACAACGGTCTTCAGTAGTTTTCTAACTTTTGATGCCTAACACCACGACTTCAGCTGTTTCAACGTCTGAAAGGATAATACCATGTCAACGGTCGTTTAAAACTACTGATGACTAATACCACATCCTTCAGTCGTTTTCTTACCCGTACCCTATAAATATCCCTGACCTAAGCTCTCAATGCTTCATCTTCTTCAAACCTAACGTTCCTCTCCAAAACCTTCCCTTTTCTCAATGGCGTCCATGCAAATTAAACCGCGACACAACTGTGTTGCCTACCTCACTAAATCGCCCATCTGGACTAAGTTCGATACTGCTATCGATCTTATGGTTCAGTCCCAATACAACACGGCATTTCTTCTGAATCCCATACTACATGCCGAATCCCTGCACCAATTTTGGATGAACGTTACTGTTACCACTGGGGAGAACAACACACCATCCCTCCAGTCGGTCGTAAACAACAAAGAAGTAGTCATCACTCCTGCAATAATCCGCAAAATTCTTCATCTGAATGATGCTAGTTCTCCTGCTGGATATCCAAAGGGCACCACAGATCTATCCTTTGCCCAACATGGATATCAAGGCGATCTCAGTGCCTCCACTATCTTGAAGAAACACTTTAATGACGCTGAGCGCCTAATCTATCACATGGTGAATGTATGTTTGGCCCCTAAGACGTCGTCTTGGGATCAAATGTCGACGAAATGGCAGCAGGTAATGTATTCTATTCTTGAGCAACAACCACTAAACTTTTCAGAAATAATATTTTCAGAGCTCAAGGATATGGCTCAAAAACTAACTGCCAACCGTTGGATACTATATCCACGGTTCATAATGGCCATCATTACAAACCAGCTTAATGCTGAGGGACTTGTTGGCTTGGGAGTCCCTGCTACGGCTGTTCTGCCGGAAGTATACTCCCGGCACAACTCTGACCAGACACTTAAAATGGCTGCCAAGCTGCGAAAACCCACGCAGCTGGAACCCACAGCCACCACCTCCAAATCAAAAGTCCCCACCAAACCCACCAAAAAGAAACCCAAAACGGCTACTCAGGGAATTGAGTCCCCTGAGGATGCCCCTGCAACACAAACGCAGGATATATCCACTAGTCCAAACCCCCTAGTGGATACAATGACTCTTCCAGCCATAGCCGCTCAGGCTTCCTCTCAACAGGAGCCTGCAGCAACCACAAAAGGGGTACCTACATATCTGGGATCTTCCTCACTTGAGGGGATTGCCATTGAAGAGCACCAACCTCCCCAGGTGCACACTGCTTCTATCCCTTCACCCCAAACAACCGCCCCTCACAGCCCAACTTTAATAGTTGCACAAGTGCTGACTCAACTGCACTCCTCACCCCCTCCCCAGCAACCACTTACTACTGGGAATACCTTTACAATTGAGGGGGAGGAACACAGTGCACTTGAGAACCCACAGCACAGGGGTTTACCACTTCTATCTCCTGGTGTAGACAAGGAGCTTAGAATATCTAGTGAGGTTGCCACCTCCTCTGACTCAGCACATGATCAGAATGAGGCTGGTAATATTGCTAAGACCTCACTAGAGGCAACAGCTGATGATGGGCACTGTCCTGAGGCTGGAAGTCCCCAGTACCAAGCACAAAGGGCACATGCATCAACTGGTCTACACCCAGTGCATGTAAATCCTGCTCTAAGCAGGAGGGCAGATGATTCAGCTTCGGCTGATGATGACCTGGGTTTTTCTACGATGTTCTTGCCCAGAACACAATCCTTGAAGAGAAGGTCAGTAGGCTGCAAAACCTACTTGATCAACTCTCACAAGGAGAAAGACCATCTGCCTCTACCCACCCACAGATGGCACCTTCACTTGAAGGTTTCCCAAACACTGAGCCACTCCAAACTCAACCACCTGCCTCTGCTTCAGGCCCTACTTCTTAGGAACAGAACCCTCCTGAGCAATAGGTGTTGTACTTCAAAATTCTCTCCTCTCATCACACCATAATCACTGATATTGTGACTAAAGCCTTGATGAGAGGCTTTCCTCCACTTTACAGCCCTTGATTGATGCTGCTGTACAAAAGACTCTTTCTGCGGTACAACCCCTTCCTCCAATGCATCCAAAAAGGGGGAGAGTACTGCAGTGAAAGAAAAGAAGAGGAAAAGATCCGAGGAAAAGAAGGAAGCAAAGCAAGCCAAAAGGAGGAGAAAGAACAGCAACCACTGCTCACCTACAAGCGAAAGAAAGGTGCTGATGATCACATTGCTGAAGATAAAGCCTTGGAGCTACTTATAAAAGAGGCTGATGCGAACACAGCAGATCAATGGACAACATCATTGATCAGCTGTTTAGGCAAGGCCATGACACCAATAAACTTCACTCTGAGATTCGACGACTAGAGATTGAAGAAATCAGAATAGATGGGCAAGTTATGAAGTGTTAGAAAGAGAAAGGCTTGAAATCATGATTAGATTTATTGCAAAATATCTTGGAAGATCAATGATCGAAATCAAAGCTTGGTCCAGGGACAGTATCTTGGCAATCACCACCAAGATCTGTTCGTCTGAAGCATATACTAAGGGGCTTGTTATTGAAGCTTTGAATGAAGCGGGTGCTGGGAGCAGGACTGAGCTAGCCAAGCAATCAAAAGCCACACTCACCTCAAGGATGCTAGAACAGCCTGTCAACATTCCCGCACCAAAACCACCCAAAACACAACCCACCAAACCAACCTTACCCTCAAAACCCATAGCCGATGATATACCCTTGAAGAAGAAGAGAAGGATATTGAGGCTAGAAGATGATGAAGAAGATGATGAAGATAGGCTGCCACTCTCAGCTGTGATTCAGTTGCCTAAGGCCACAAGTCACTCCTCAGCAATTACTCCTGAAGTCCAGAGACAAATGGTTAAAGTGAAGCTAGAAGAAGAAGAGCTTCATAAACAGCATGATGAGGAATTGCTGAAGAGAGTTGACAAAGCTTATGCAGCCACATCTTCTATCATCAATATGAAGAAGCAAGCCCTCATACTTTACACTCTCAGGCATACCTTTCAATATCAAAAGGAAAGAGTGAGGATTTGGCCTGATCCCAGGGTCTCTCACAGAATTCATAAGAAAAATATATCAGAGATACATTGGCCAGGTGAAAAAGATCGTAGATGAAGTGATCTCTCTGGTCTTTGTAGTTTCACCCTGGGAAATCCTAGAAGACTTCAAGAAAGCCTACAAAGCTAATCTAACCCCTCAGAAGATGCTGGAAAACAAAATAGTGAAAAAGGGGTTAGTTTACAAGATGCTTGAGGAAGTCGGAAAAATGAGCTCCAGTTGTTCCTAGAGGGTAATCACCCATGAGTTTGCTTACAGAATAATAACAACTGTGGAGCTAAAGAATGGGAAACAGGCCAAATATCTGTCTGAGTATTATGGGCCTGAATCATTGTTTGAAGGAGGTGCTGAAGAGCTAACATGGAGGAACAAATCACCTTCCTTGAGGCCTACACAAGAGAGTCGTACAGACTCATTATTGGGAAGTGAATCTCATGATGGGATAACAACTCTGTGTCCTGTTCCCCAAAACAGAGTTCCCATTCATACTCTGCCAAACAAATATTTGAGGTTTCTTCCCAGGCCGGAGATTACATGGGTCATCTTCTCTACTGATCAAGAAGGAAAAAGACCAACACTTTGCCAACAATAAGTGGGACAACGAATAATTTAGAGGTTTTGGCTGCATTGGTTCAGGGGGAGATTGTTGGACCAAAAGAACCAATGAGCCAAGATCAGAAAACCTCTAAGTCCCACATGGTATCACAACAACTGCTGAAAGACTCATCAGCAGTTTGACAAGTGCTGAAGACTTCAACAGCTGAAGATCAAGTGCTGAAGATTCCAACAGCTGAAGAACAAAAGTGCTGAAGTAACAGCTGAAGAACACAAGTGCTGAAGCTGAAAGACCAAAGTACTGAAGTACAACAGCTGAAGAGTTTACAAGTGCTGAAGATCAACAACTGATGTACAAAGTCTGAAGACAAAGACTGAAGACATCAGCTGATGATATCTACTGAAGTCAGCAGCTGATGAAACATCTGAAGGTCAAAGTCTGAAGATCAAGTACTGAAGCGTCAGTAGTTTGTCACAACTGCTGAAGAGTACTTCTTCAGTAGTTGTGATATCAGTAGTTTTATATTTCTAGTTTCAGTAGTTTTATGTTTCAGTAGTCTGTTTTAAAACGACTGAAGAGCTTGTTCTTCAGTCGTTGTAGTTTCAGTAGTTTTATATTTTGTACTTAACACTCTGATATGTTCTCAGTAGTTGTGAACATTTCAGTGGTTGTTAAGAGTTAGTTATTTTTGTATTAGATCTGCCAGCTGTCACTTTCCGTGATAACAGCAGTGATTGTTGCACTCTATATAAGGAGTGACAACCTATTGTAAATTGGTGAAGAATGAATGGAATGAATGAATGATTTGATTAGAAATATTCTACATCTATAAACATTCCTTGAAATCAGAAATATATATTCTCTCCCTATAACCGTATGTGCTCTTAATGCATACAAGTATCGATTGCTTGCGACAAATTGTCTAATTCTTGTTCGTATTCCGCTGCTTTGAACTCTGATACATCAAACTTGTGATCGCTGATCCTGTCATGAAGGCACTCATCCTGATGAGTTTGCATACAGAGAAATAACTACTGTGGAGCTGAAGAATGGAAAGCATGTTAAGTACTTATTAGAGTACTATGGGCCTAAGTTCTTCTTTGAAAGTGAAGCTGAAGAACTCACAATGGAAGAACAAGTTGTTTTCCTTGAGGCCTATGTCAGAGAGTCTTACAGACTTATTATTGGGAAGTAGGTCTCATGGATGGGGGTAACAGCTCTGTGTTCAATTCCCCAAGACAGAGTTCCCATTCATCTTTGCAAATCAAACCTTCCAAAACCTCTTCCCTGGCCTGAGCTTAATTTGAAGATTTCTGAGCTGATCCAGAAAATGTTTCTGCCAATAAGTGGGACTACAATAATCTTAAAGGTTTTGGCTGCATTGGTTCAGGGGGAGTTTGTTGGACCAAAAGAACCAATGAGCTAGGTCAGAAAAACCTTTAAGTCCCTCAGACATAAAACAACTGAAGTGGTCTACAACAGCTGAAGACAAAGTCTGAAGACAACAGCTGAAGACAAAGTCTGAAGACAAAATCTAAAGACAAAGTTTGAAGACAAAATCTGAAGACAAAGTCTGAAGATAAAGTCTAAAGACAACAGCTGAAGACAAAGTCTGAAGACAATAGCTGAAGACAAAGGTCTCAGAAGTTGTCACAACAGCTGAAGTAGTTCTCTTCAGTAGTTGTGATGGTTTACTTTTCGGTAGTTTGTAATTAGTAGTTTTATATTATGTAAAACATCTGAAGTTCTTACACTTCAGATGTTATAACTTCAGTAGTTGTAATGTTAGCTTGTACTTAACTTTTTGTGAAGGTGTCCTCAGTTGTTGTGAACATCTTTAGTAGTTTAGTTACTTTCAGTTGTTTGTATAATCAATTAGCTGTCACTATCAAGTGACGTCAGCTGATGTCACATTCCTTTATAAAAGAATGTTGACCTAATTTCCTTTCAACCGAAGCGTGTGCATGAATGAAAACATTCTCTTTGTAGAAAACTCTCTTTCTATAACCGTTACTGTTTGATTGAATATTCATATTATTCTTGCTAAAATTGTCTAATTCTTGTGCTATTCCGCTGCAAATGTTAATCTAATTGATCAAACTAGATCCCGGTCCTTACATCTCTAGCACTCATCAGTTAAACGTAACTGAGGTGAGTCTCATGGATATAGAGGGGACTCAAGTAGATTCAGCTGCCACTACTAAAGGAGCCTTATTGGATCCTCAGACCAGTGGTACCATCTCTGAGACTGAATCTATGGCGACTGTGCCTTTTGATGAATTTGAAGAGACATACTTGGGCAAAGGAAACCAGGGTGCCAAAAAACCACATGGTGGTGAGGATGAACATACTAGGTATGTTACCTCATCTCCCCATGATTCTTCAAAAGAAGATGAGGGAAGTATGCAACTCACCATTCAAGATCTACTATTTAAAGTCTCAAACTTGAATCAAAAGTTCAGACTTTGGAGGATAGGTCCGTCACTCATCAACTTGAGATTGAAAATCTTAATGCTCAACTAGTTAAGAAACAGATTGGAAGATCTGTTAGGAATGTACCTATTCAGATCTCATTAACCTCTTCCTCTAGCTCATCTAGCTTCCAAGATGATGCTACAAAAAGGGGGAGAGTGTTCAGAGACAAACAATTGTGGAACCACAGAGCCAAGCTTTAACTTCTTATCTACTGAATACTCGGCTCCCAAAACAATAATTTTTCCTGAGCCTCCTCAAATCGTCCTACAAATGTATCCAAGGATGTTAGGGATCTCAATAGGATTTTCTCCAAGTTCCTAATGAGATCTTCTTTAGATCAGCCTAGCCCTGATGCGGCTATGATATACTTTGAAGCTGAAAAGCTTCAGAGGCTAAGTGCACCTTCTACCACTATGAAAGAACTTGGTCAACCTAAGGCCCACATGGAACCTGAGATAAATTTCGGAGGGGAAATGAGGACTGATGGCCCATCAACTGAAATAGTTGGGATAGATAGTGCATTCCCTCAGACTTCCGAAGTAGAAGTCAAAGCCTTGAAAGAACAGGTTCAATCTTCCGAAGCTGAGATGGAAGCTGCGGAAAGTCTGTTCTCCTTTTCGAGTATCTAATTATCACAGATGCAATTCTAGAGCTGGCATCTAAGGTGAATAGTGAGGACTTTCTCAACCAATTCCTAGCTCAGACAACTTCATTCTCCCCATCTATCATCTTTTAACCTGAACCCTCTATCCAAAACCACCAAAGTCTAGCACTTCCGAGGATGTCAAAGGTAAGAAGAAGATGGCTACGGAAGAGCTTCAAGAAGAGGAGAGGATTGAGAAAATTATAAGGAAAGGTAGACTTCCATCGGAAGTTGCTAGCTGTTAGTAGCAAAGCAGCTGAAGCAAACCAGGACAAGCTCATCAAGCTTGGAGCTGTCAGTGAAGATGTGCTCCTGCTACCACTAAAGGAGCTAATTGAGCTAGAAAAGGCAACTGCAGGACCGTTGAAGGGTGGTCAAATACAACACAACAAAACAAAGAGGATAGTAACTAAACTTAATCAAACTATGAACTGGATTAACCACAAGTAAAGACACTAAGAACACAAGTAATTAAGAGACAGAACACAAGAGCAAGATATATAAGGAAATGGTTTTCAAGATTGCAGTATATTGCTTTCTCAATGTTCTATTACAAGTGTTACAAAGCGTAAAGATAAAGTTACAAGAACATGAGATACTTATACTACATTCTACAGTCGGCCATACTATGAAAGCCAACTGGATACAATTGACTAGACACAAAACAAAATCAATTGTAGAGTCAAAAAGGCATATTGCCTTTTTGACTTTGTGACTATGACATTCCATAGCTCACATCCTTATCTATTACAAAAAGGATAAATTACATGAAGTAGAAAGTTTACAAACTTAAGACCTCAATGTACAGTTACTAAAAGCATGGACCTTTTCACCAACTCATGTAAGTTGGTGACTTTACAGAGTTGCAGCGGAAAGGGGTCCAGCTTTATGGAAAAGTACATCAGATAAAGCATGTTGTTAAAAGTCTTTAGAAGAAATCTGTCTTCAAGTGTAGAGCTTTGGAAGACTTTGTCTTTGAAGCTTCGGAAGACTTCATCTTTGGCTTCGAAGATATTGGTCTTGGCGTCGGAAGATTTCACACTTAGAATATTTTTATTATTTGTGTGAAAAATCCAAAGCATTCTTCTTCAGTACTTGTGCAGCATGCATGCAGAAAGACTTTGGTTGCTTCAGCATCTATACATATTCTCTACAAACTCCCCCTACGCTAATGCTACCAAAACTCTTGAAGACATCAAATATCAACAGTCTTCATTAGGATAATAACCAACCCTTTCTTTATGAGATGATCAGGATCCTTCAGACTGTCAAAGCGTCTTCTCATGTCAAAGAGATCATGCAGAGGCAACTGAAACATGTGTTGCCAAGTGTGGACATCTCAATGTCATTATCTCTAATAACATGCCACCTTTCTGGATTTGTAGTGTATGTCCAGGATAGGATGGGTCTTTCTAATGCTAGAGGAGCTATTGGAATGGGAGATGATGGAGCATCCTCTGGATGCACATCCTCAGGATGTTCTGACTCATCCTGAGGTTCTAGAAAATGATGCAGTCTTCTTCTTTGGCTTTAGTTTAGAAGCCATCCTTTTCTTTCTCTTTACAACTTTTAACTGAGAAGACTGGCCTACAGCACCTGATTGATTTTTATTGTCTTTCTTAGTTAGGTCTTCCACTCTCATAGGTTCAGATTAAGAGTGAGTCTGACCCTGCTATAGATCAGAAGATGAAGCCTGCTGAGATTCAGCAGGAGGTCCAGGTTATGATGTCTCTGGTTCTTCAACCTTAACCTCCACTTCAGGTGTAGCTTGACTTGGAGGGGAATGTAAGTCAACTAGCTCTCCACTTTTTATCTTCTGCTTAATCACCCTTATATGCTCATCCATAGTGGATAAGGACATGGGGCCAAGTCTCCTTCCGTAGAATCCATACAGCTTCAAGAAGCTCATCGTCCTCTGCCTATCAGCAGATTTCTTCATGCTTTTCTAGATGATGGCTCTTGACTTAGCAGCTTCTTCCCTTAGCTTTCTTTTGGTTGTCTTTCTTTCCTTGACTATCTCAAGTTCAAGTTGTTTAAGATACCTCAAACTCAATATAGTCAAAGGATAAGGAAAGAAGTGCTTCTGCCTGATAGACGCCTATGGCACTCAGGTAGTTGATCATCTTGATCATTTCTTCTTCTTTATCTACCTAAGGTTCTTTTTGAACCACATCCTCATATGCAGGGCTTTCTTGAACTGGGGAGAGAGTAGGCACATGCTTGTATAATCTTTTCTTTCTTCTGTCTCTTTGATTTATACCAGTAGCTCTGCATCTTCTGCCTATTTCTTCTCCCTTGACCTTTCCAGGTCAACCAGTTCATTTAATTCCTCCAAGGGGAGAGAGATGATATTATCTATGTCATAGTTCCTTGTCTGCAGGTAGTTTATCCTCACTGCCCTTAACTCATCATTCTGAGTATCTGGTTTGGGGCAAGCCCAGATAGCAGACTCCATGAGTCTTGCAGACTCAGAAGAGGAACTTTCTCCCCTCAGCTTCCTTTTCCTCTCTCTCTTCTCCTCCTCAATCTCCTCAGAAGTCATTTTTCTTTTCCCTTTTGTCACTCACAGACCTTATGACTCAGGGTGGAAAGAGCTTTCGCCTTCATTGCTTGATGTAGCTTCCAAGCTCTAGCCAGAGAGAGGTTGAGAAGCACCTTCACCAGCAGGTGTCTCAAAAAGGGAATTGATCTCTACAGCAGTTGTTGGTGATAAGACAGGGCTCTCAGGTTCTATCACTGGGCCTTCAGTCAAGGTTTCCCCTATGAAGCTAATCTTAGGGTCTGCCTCAACATCCAGTTGACCAATGACATTGCCTGATTTCCATAGTCTTCTTCTAAGGCTGAACTCTGCAGTGATCCGGTCTTGGATTCTTTGGGCCAACTTGTCAGCTTGTCTTGATTTGCTTGGATTGACAAGTGGCATGTTGACTAAATCCAAACCTTCTTCAAGGTCTGAAAGTTGAAGATCTCCTGCTGCCCTTGAACTCTAATGATGATTAGGGCACTCCTATTGCTGTCATACCTCCGCCCAATGATGTGATTGGAAGATGGTGGAGATGATATAGCCCTTGGTATCCTTTCCTCAAACAGACTATGTATGAGGAGTATGTGTAGTCCACATTAGTGAATTTGAGGAGGTTGCTGAGAATGCACAATTGCAAGTGAGGATGGTGAGTCCTCAGTGTCCATTCTCTCTGAAGAAATCAAGGTTGGGGATTGGTTGGTTGAGATCAAGGTTGGGGATTGGTTGGTTGAGATCTAAAGGCTAGGGATGGTAACTGTCCCCTGAAGGTTGATCACTTGAGTTGTATGACTCAGAGTGAGGCTTAAGGCAGTTTGGCTTATGAGCTCATCAGACTGAGCATGAGAAACCTCAGCACTGATCCTTGAAGAGATAGGAGTGGTCTGCTCCTCAGGAGAAGTTGGAGCTCCAGTGTCCACTTCTTCCTGTATGGGTGAGTGTATAGGGACCTGCACAGACTGAATAGCCTTAGTAGGGGTTTGTTTGGATTTTCTTTGGTAGGTGAGGGTGATTTGTGGTTGTTTAGGTGGTTAGGGATGTAGAAGGTGTGGGCTCAACACTAGCTGGTGCTGCTAGGTTGTCACCTTGAGCAATAAGCTCTAACATTTTTGGGACCAGGGCTGTTTCTATCCCAGAGAATCAAACAGTGGGCTTTCTCAGTATTTTAAAGATGTCGGGCTTCATCTGTCCCAGTTTAAGAATGTTACCTGTTCCCCTTAACTGTGAGCCTAGTTCATAGTTAAGAATGTACTGGACATATCTTGGGACATGTAATATTCTAAGGAGTCCAAGTTTGCAAGCAAATTAGTATAAACAAACTGAGAATACCTGAACTTGACCCCTGAATCATTCAATGGACAATGAAGGAAAGATCCTCAGGAATTTGGCCATCCACCATGCTTGTTTGATAAGCTGTGGATAACCACATAGAGCAGGAATTTCCACTAGGATGAGACCTTCCCTTTCCTGAAGGTCTGATAGAGTAGTCTCCCTCATAACCCATATGCTTAAAAGAATGATTTACAGCTTCTTTTGGGAAGAACACCTCACCTTATCATCTAGCAGAAGATGCATGTTAATGATGGTTGGAATGATGAAGACTGTCTCCCCTGCACTGTGGCAGACAGTGCCTTCTCCCCATCCATTACGAACTCTTGGCAGGTCTTCCAGAATTCTAGCAGATGATCCTCATAGAGCGGAGGATCAATGGTTAGGGAAGTGAAGTAGTTCGACAAAGCAAAGAAACGGCAAACCTCTGAGAAACGAAGATCTTTCTCAGAGTTTAACAGAGCAACCTAATTATGTTGCCTGTGTAACTACATGGTAAAGTTAGGATCATTTCTATGAGAGGGTTGCCATTTTCAGAAGCTTAAGGATGAAGAAATATGAAAGAAAATAATTTCAGAGAGAAATTTTGGGGTTTTAGGTTTGGAGGAAGAAGCAGATGACAGAAAGAGGGGGAAACCATTGGGTTTATATGTGAAAAGGATTTCAGATAAAGTTTAATGAAGGAGTATAAACTTTGAAATCCGGATGTCAGTCCCACCTCTGAAAAAGTAGTTTACTTTGCTCAAAAAGTAGTTTTTTGGAAGTCAAAAGAAAAAGCTTCCGGAGGTAAATTATCTTCGGAAGTTTTAATGAAAAATCTTCCGAAGCTAAAATGACTCGGAAGATTTCCTAAGAGTTGGGAAAATTTTGACTTGGAAGAAAATCAAGACTTGGGAGTTTTGTTCAAGAACAAAACTTCTGAGAGTTAATTTGCTTCGGAAGAAAAAGGTTCTTGAAAACATATAAGTGCCAAAGAGAATTTTAAGCTTCGGAAGGATTTTAGAAATTTCTCCGAAGGTAAAATACTGGGGAATTAGTTGTTTAAAAGTAAAAATAAATTTCTTCTGAAGTTAAAAACATAACTTCCGAAACATCAAAATTTTCATAATTCTAAGGAAAGTCTTCAAAAAGTTTTTCATCCAAAGAAAACAAGAGCTTATAAAAGTGATGAACTAGACAACTTAGGACACACATGTTTTAAGAAATAATAAGAATTAGTTTTAAGAAAAACCTTCTCAAAGTTGATCATCTCAATAGCTAATACAAGATATTTAAATCTCTGTTCATCAAAAGCTTTTGTAAACAGATCATCATATTGTTCATTTGTTTGAACTTTGACTATTTTAATTATCCCTTTTTCATTATTATCTCTTATGAAATGATACTTGATGTTGATATGTTGGTCCTTGAGTGCTGCACAGGATTCTCTGTGATTGAGATAGCACTATTTTGTCTATGTGAATGGGAGTCCTCCTGAAGTTGAACCCATAGTCTAGCATCTGATTCTGAATCCAAAGCACTTGAGCAGCAGCTTGCAACAGGAATGTATTCAGCTTCAGCAGTTGACGCAGAGGAACACACATGATTGTTTCTCCCATTGCCATGAGACAACCCTTCCACCAAGAAACTGACATCCCCAGATGTAGACTTTGCAGTCATGTTGCAACCACCATAATCACTATCTATATAAGCATACAGGTTGAAGTCAGGATTCTTAGATACCATAAACCAAGTGTTGAAGCACCCTTAAGGTATCTTAGAATCCTTTGACAGCGATAAGATGAGACATCTTAGGGTTGGCTTGATATCTTGCATAGATACAAGTGGCAAACATAATATCAGGCCTGCTAGTAGTAAGATACATAAGAGACCCAATCATAGCCATATATAGGTGTTAATCTACACACTCCCCCTCAGGGTGAAAAGAAGGACTATCTCCATGTACTCCAGATCATCTGGATGGATACAGTCCAGGTCTTCAAGGGTGAAAAGAAAGCTGCCACAACTTTCATCAAAAGACACAAAGGATTGAGAAGAACTTGTCTCTTGGAATGGGCTTCCTTGAGTGTAGTTCTCCCTTGGTGTCTTTGGGAAGGTGATGAAAGGGCCCTTAGGTGAGTTTTCAGGGTACCATATGAGATGATGTTGGGGTTCTATGCTATCCCTTTCAACCACATGCAGGGTTGAACCCATTTGATTGTTGGAGTTGCTAGATGAACCTTGCATGTTCATCTCCATCTGGTAGCCACTAAGAAACCCATATAACTCTGTCAGAGTGAGAGTTTTGAGATTTCCAGTCCTCTTGATCACCACATAGTAGTGTGTCCACTGCCTAGGAAGTAAGGTCATGAACTTCCTTATAATGTCCCTGTTCTCAAGAGGAACTCCTCCAAAACATACCTGAAGTATTGCTGAGTCATGGTTTCACATGCTTTAAAGGTGAAGTTTTCAACTGCTGCTTCAGGAGATCCTTCTTGTTCTCCTTAGCTTCAGGGGAACCATCATACATCAGTTTCAATGCATCCCAAAACTGCTCAGCTGTTTTACATTTCTTGAAACCTCTATATACAAAGTTTGGAAGAGCAGTCTGAAGGGTTGTCATGGCTTTTCTATCAATCTCTACTCTCTTCTTGTCTTCATCAGAGTAGTTTGCCACAGCCTTGGGGATCATACCACCACCAGTAGCAAAAGGGGTGCTTGGTATGTAAGGTCCATTCTCAATAGACTCCCACATTTTTAAGTCTAGAGACCTGATGAAACCTTCCATTCTCATACACCAGGTGTCAAAGTCATCAAGAGTGATTACTGGAGACTTGTTCATGGTTTCAGTTTCCATATCAGTTTTGGAAATGGCTTCCATTTGAAAAGTTTAGTATTGTGTGAGTAAGGGATCTTAAGATGGTGAGATCTTATATCAAGAGCCTGAATGCTCTGACACCAAATGCAGTTCTTAAAAGTCTTCAGAAGAAATTTGTCTTCAAGTGTAGAGTTTCAGAAGACTTTATCTTTGAAGCTTCGGAAGACTTCATCTTTGGCTTCGGAAGATATTGGTCTTGGCTTCGGAAGATTTCACACTTAGTTTTGTTATTTGTTTGAAAATTCCGAAGCATTTTTCTTCGGTACTTGTGCAGGATGCATACAGAAAGACTTTGGTTGCTTCGCCTCTATATACATTCTCTACAACAACCATGTTGATGAGGTAACAAAGAGAAGAAGCAGCAAGGCTGGTCTTAGAGGAGGAAAGAGAAAGAAAGAAAATGGAAGTTGATCTGCAGTTTAGGAGTGAAAGGATAACTTTCCTAGCCTATAGGGGTTTCTCCCTCCCTTGAATAACTATCTCCAAATGACAATGACACGATCTTATGGCTCTTCAGCAAGAGCAAGATTAATTAGAGAAAGAGAGTAAGAAAGCTGCAAGAGAAAAGCTGAGGAAGAAGAAGAGAAAAGAAGAAGAAGCAAGGGTTATTGTTGTCAAGAAGATAGGTGAGAAGGCCTGGATGAAGGATTATCTCCGGGCTCACGGCTTCTCTGGTAGGCAAGTGGATCCCATGTCTGAAAAGACACTACATCGACATGTTAGTGACATCAAGGCTGACATTCGCTTAGGAAAAAGGAAGGAGATGTACAGAATGGGATAGGGGATGACCATCAAACCAAAACTCAGCCCCAACTTACAACCCAAACTCACCTCAACCTCAACTTGAGCCTTTCCTATTTTCTTTCCCTATCAAAACTGAACCCATTTATGAACCTTACCCCCTGAACCATTACCAACCATCATACCTACCTTATCACCACAACCACCTCAACTAATCATCCTCCAACCTAAAACACTACCCAAAACTTAAACACCACTACCTACCCAACAACCATCCAAATCATCCCCTCAGCCTTCTAAACATCTTTCCTTAGAAGATTTTAAGGAGATCAAGATAAATCTCATCAAATGCACAACCTTGAGCGATATCTCTTGTGTGGAGGATTCTATCAAGCTGACTTTTGTTGATGGATCCTCATATTCCCTCACAAGAGATCAATTCCTTGATCAGTCAAGAGGAACATTGGACCAGGCTGCAAAACTCCTTGGCCTCAACTCAGATTCACTAAATGATGAAGAGAAGAAGGTAAGAAGTAAGCTAGTGACTCTGCTAGATACTAAGAAAGGGGACAAAGTACCAAGCAAAAACCTTATGCCAGAAAAAAGATTGTCCAGTGAAGGTTGAAAACTTTTTACAACTTTGTTATTGAGAGAAAGAAAGACGGGCTGAACAGGCTTAATGCCTTATCTCTACAACACTTAAGCAGATTTGACATTGCTGAGTTAGCTGAGAAGCCATTTTCCAATCCCTCAAACTCCGAGATTGTTATTCATATCAGAAATCACCTGAGCAACCTCATCTTGCCGAGTTGACTGCTAAGACAAAGACTGAAGAAGAGTTAAAACTGAAAGAGGAGGAGGAGAGAAAAAGGATCAACAAACAAAGGCAAATCCTTTCTCCAAATGGTTGTAGATCCTAAACTTGAACATATGTTAGATGGGAGTATGACTATAACTCCTGTCAACTAACTCTCTTCAAAGGGGCACAACAAAGGGTGCATGTCATTAGGAATGATAGACTGGATCTCCTATCCATTGATGACTTGCACAAACTTCTCAGCACAACTTCAAGACAGAACAAAGAAACAGACAAAGATCTTATGTCCTTGGTGCAAAAAGTTTGATAAGCAGAAGTAAGTGAGGTTTTATTAGCATCAGCCTAGGGGGAGTTTGTTGGATCTAGAAAGGCTGGTGCAACCAAAACCAAACACTATATAGTTTTGGTGCAACCAAAACCAAACACTTAGATTATTTTGGTGCAACCAAAACCAACACTTAGATTATTTTGGTGCAACTTATAAAGGACTTCCGAAACTGAGTATGTAACTTCTGAAGGAAATAGAGGTCTCCGAAGATAAAGTGCAAGATCAACTTCCGATAGAAATCTCGAACTTCCGAAGACAAAGTCTTCTCTTATGAAGTTCAACACTTAGAAAAATTTAAAGACAAAGACTCCAAAGTAGAAGTCATCAAGCTACGAAAGAAGCAGCCTCTTCTGAAGTATAAAAGGTTTGGGAAAGAACGTTCTTCCGAAGCCATTAACCTTCGGAAGAAACTGCCATGGACCAATGGACATAAGTATGGTTCATCTGACACTCCGTTGTAGACCTCTGAGATACTGTATGTCGTTTTCTCAAAAGGCCATGCAGTTGACCATACTTTATTCCACTGTCTACCTTTATTGTTAGTACAGTTGTCAACTTTAGTTGGTGACAAAAGTTAAGTCATGGACATGTCATGACTACCATATCTTAGATAAGACATTATCTAAGATACCTTAACTATAGCCGTGTAGTATCTGCTTTAGTTATAGGATTCCAGGTGGTATCATAGTTAACCGGGTGTAGGTGATAGTATATATAGTTTCTCATTGTAACTCTTGTATCATGCTTGTAAGAGTTCTGTAAACTTTGAGTTGAGAAGTAATATATACAAATACCTTGAAATTTATTCTTTTGTGTTCTTAAGTTACTTAATATATTATAATCAACTCTTTAAGAACTTCTGCTCATTATAACCGTGTGAGTGTAAGTGAGTTTGAGAGAAAACCAAGTGTTAGTGACAAATATTGATACTGTAGTATACTCATTTAGTATCATCTGACTTGAGATGCATACTAGAACTTTCGTTTACCAAGCATTATTCCTTGATCGTTGTTAACTACTGTCGCATAAATGCCAATTATAAAGGCTTTGGTTAGGAATAATTCTGAAGTTCAGTGGGAGTTATATGTAGTCAATAAAGGATTTTGTACTCTTACATTATATGTAACAGTTAAACATCATGACACCCTCGTTGATTCAAACTGATGAAGTGTGAGCCCTACCCAGACTGACTGTGTGTTTGATTGGACTATTTTGAATCTGGATCGAGAACGATAATGATTGAGCTTCATATGAGAATTAATCTCAATGACTCAGTTGATGTCTTTTACAGAAAAAATAAATAACTATGAATACCATAAGTGTATTGTCTTATTACAGTGAAGTGTTATTAGATCATGATGTTTTGGTTAATAACTTTAAAGTGTCATATACTTGTTGGAGGCAGTCATGTGTAACTCTAGCGCCGCTGACTGTCTATGTTAAAATTTAATCGAATGTCGTCCAAGTAAGTCTTTTGAATTTAAATAATGTACAGGTTCAATTAATTAACGTTGTCAACCGAGTTATGACTCGTAAGAGTTACATCTTGGACAACGAACATTAAATTCCATTTAATTTTTATTAAGCGGTATTTAGAAACCATTTAGGGTGTTAATAATTTATAGTGGTTATAAATTATTAAAGTGAAACGTTTAATGGTTAAAACATTGAACGGGCCGGTTTTAGTATGTTAATGCAAATTAAAATATTAGTTTCATCGGGCTAGGGGCCCACAATCACTTAATTCCTATTATTTATCTATAAATAATGACTAAGGGATAAATCCCTTTGAAAAATTTTTGACCTTAAAAGTAGCAGCCGACTTCAAAGGAATATTCCTTTTGGACTCAATTTTAAAACACGGATCAAACATCACCCTGCCGCCTCCTCTTTAGCCGGCAACCACCACATCATTGCAGGTTCCGCAAGGTTGCCGTGATTTACATTTGGTTTGTGTTTTTCTAGCATTTATTCATTGAACCCTCAATGTTTCAAAAGGTTATTATTAACCACAAAGGTATTATATCTCATCAATAGATTAGTTATTACTCCGTATTTGCATCGTTTGTAACCTAGATCCTATCGGGCTTACTATGGTATTTTATTATTACTCCGTTGCGTCATATATTAATATGATTAATAAGTTATCAAAATTGTTTTGATAAAATAAACTTTAACTAAGATGCCATCAAACCCAACAACTAGGTGAGTTTTGTTTGCAGGGTAGTTGTTTATGGTGTAGGCAAAAACGAGGTCTGCTGACCTTAAACTATTTACCGTAAGCTACATCATAGGTAATAAAAATCAGTTTGCTATCACCTGCATTGCAATTCATAACCTAAAAAACAGTGTGGTTCCACCGACGCACGGAACCTCTAGTTTTACACATAAAACGGAGATTGGTAATCATAAACAGAAAATATAGACAAGGGTGTATACTTGACGCGAACCAACACCCGACTTGACAAATTTGTCCCCTCTAGGTTGGACATAGAGTCAAGGCAAGTTCAAGCAGAAACATTACAACTTCAATTATTCAAATAATCTGAAGAAGATGTAAAGTAGTATTCAAGTGATACAATTGCTTATGAATAATTTGATGGAACAGAATTAAACAAAAATATCACAAATATAATGTAATTCAGTTGACAGCCATAACGTCTCATAGTTCATTCACATGGAGGCTTGTTTCCAGAAGTCTATAGTTTTTCGGTGCTAAAAAGAAAAGGCTTATCAATATACATCATTTACTTGGATAATATTCTATCTTAAACGGTCAAATAAAAACATTTAACTAAGGGAACGGGCCAAATGAATGAAAGTAACCATGTCTATTGTTAATACATAAAACCTCCTAAATAGTCTATAATCAAATATTTTAATTATTAATTGTAATGATATTAATTTCAAATAACAATTACTAAGTAAATTTTTAAAACATTAAAAGGACAAAAAGGAAAGAGATTGTGGGTCGACATGTACTAAAAGATGAATCGCTAAAACCAAAACATGTGGAAACTCGTTGCCCAACCCACCTATGTTGCAGATGATGGAAATTGGAGAGTAGATGCATTAATAACAAAGATTTTACCTGTGAAATTGGCATCTTTGTTCTCACAGATTCAATCAGTGAAAAATCTATATCCGCACAACATCCCAGTGGACGCTCTATCTGAAGCAGATTGTTTGAATATGTGATTTAGTGCTAATTAAGTTGCATCATTAAGATAATTACTATCTTCACAAAAAGAAAGAAACAGAATAGAACTTCTCTAACACAGTTCACCTGGTAAACGACCAATTACTGTCCCCCATGGATCGATAATCAATGTATCACCAAAGCTCTCCTTTTTTCACTATGTTTTCCGCCTGTGCAGCAGCTATCACCTAATCCAACATTAAAAAACGTGTTACACACACACAACAGACGATAAGATTATTACTCAAGTACTGCATGTTAAATGATAATATATATATATAGGTAGAAGATTTTAGTAGCAGACATAACACTGAGTCTCTATGGCACGGGCACGAAGAAGAACCTCCCAATGTGCCTCGCCAGTTACTTTTGTAAATGCGCAGGAACTAACAAAATCTGCATATCAATTGGAAGGTGTATAAACGGTTACAGATCCACATGTTAGGATAAAATTAAAGGTGGCAATTTCAATTAATTGCAAAAGGATGACACAAAGGAAATTGACCCGGCACATTTAAGAGCCTTGTGCACCTGGTTTGTCTTTTAGTTAAAAAAGAAACGAGTTGAAAGTTATTTTCTTGCATAATAATATGATATTCTTTTAGAAATCACATTTGACATGCGATTTAAGAAGAGAAAAGGACAAAACGGGTTTCTTGTCAACCCACGACCTGACCAAATTGACACGCACCAGCTTTACCCCTTTTGACCGGCTGGTCATTACCCAACCAGTCCTACCGTTAATTATTGCCACCTCAAGCTAAAGCTATAGAGTCAGAATTTGCTTGAACCTGTGCTCCATGGTGGAACCGTAGCTGCTGATAAAGCTCAGGGAACCTCAAATCATAACATACGGTCAGACCCAAACGCCCAAAGGGGCTATCCACTGCAACTATCTCCTTACCTGCAAAACTTTGAAATAAAATTGGTAACAGTTATATATTTTGGATTCTTGATAAATATCCATTTAAAGTAATTGTGTTGTGTTACAATATGCACCTTCCGCCCCAAAGTAAATGGAACATTTTCTTTTTAGAAAGTCTCGAGATGAACACAACCTTGGTTTTTTTTGTGCAGTAAATGATTGTTACAGAAGTACAAATAGAATTGATCTTGATTCATGTCACTATTGAGGGGTATTCAATATATTCAACTAGTATTGAAACACCTATAACATACCTGCTTCTGTAAAGCTGCTCTCCTTATAGACTGCACCTCCAGGAACATCCACATCAAACCTTCAAATATCAAGCCAGTAAATTATAATCATTTTACTCCACATAAACAAAAGATATACATTGCAAACGCCAAACATCTCACGCACAAGTGCATCTTCTTGTATGTGCTTCTAATATTTCCAGCATCATCAATCAAAACATGACAATTACACAAGTGTGCACCATCTGACCCTCTTTCTTGGAACCCTCCAAGTGACAGCCACATGTTTGAGTCCCTTACATGTGTCACAATAGAGACCCAATATTTTAAACATTTGTACAAGTGACGAATGAAATCGTATTGGGTATGCTAGGCTAGGCTTACCTTGCAAGGGCACAATATCGTTTCATGATTGGTCCGTCTAATGGTTCGGCAATTTTAGGCTTTCCCCATTCTTTGCACCAACAAATGAGAAGTTCTCAGGGAAGCAAACAAGTTTTGCCCCAGCTGAGGCTGCTTCCTGCAAACCATAGCTTGTAAATTTGTATTCAAGCATGCACATATTGACTAGTTTTATAATTCATTTTGCTTACTTCTCGAAATTTATTCAGATTAAAAGCAGCAAAGGAAACAATTGAGGGTTTTGTTAGATAATAAACCCTAACAAATACATATCTTCCATTGCTCCAAATTACATCACAATGTTCAATTGCAGAGGTTGTACAAGTTAAAAAACTTCTTTTAATCAATAATTATTTGATTTATACGCAAAGAAAGAGAGGTTTATAGTATTGTATTGTATGGTTGATTTAGGGGATAGAAGAGCAAAGGGGTACCTTGACGAGGCGAGCGCAAGTGGCGTAGTTGATTGCAAGATCATTGATAGATGTCATCTGAGCAGCGGCGACACGGACAGAATTGACCGCCATCGTTGAGGTGTCGGGAGCCAAACGGGGGTTGGGCTGAACTGATATCAAGGTGGTGCGCCACTTAGGAGGATATCAAGGATTCAAGGGGGTTGGGCTGAACGGATATCAAGGTGGTGCGCCACATAGGAGGATAACAAGGATTCAAGGGGGTTGGGTTCAACTGAAAGAGCGCCGCTCTAGCTCTAAGGCGTCCCGCTGATTTTGCTGTGATTTCACTCTCGCTCTCTGATTTTAGGGTACACCATTTTTTTATTTTTAATATGAATGAAACATTAACTTTTCAGTTAAATATTAGCAAAATGACTAAATCAATTATCCCTCCACTACACATTCATTTTTTTATTTTGTGTCGCCTCCTACCTCCGGCAACGACCACCGCGCACCAAACCATCTTCCCGCACCACCTGTTAGAAGTAATAAACTAAAAGAACCACACGCTTGTGTTTGATACAATTCTCTTAAACAGATTCGTCGTCTGTTCCCAGGGTACACCGGTTTAGAGCAGTCTACTGCCGGACGTCGCACTTGCCTGAAATGTAGCCGGAAGTTGTTGAAACGGAGTCGATGAATCGCTGGTGTGATTTCGTAGTATCTTTTCTTTTCTGTTGTGTGTTGGTATAAAACACACAAAGAAAAGAATTGAAACCGAATACAATTAAATACGCAAAACCGTTTACATTTATCATTCGACAATAATGACCATCATTAGTAACGGTTTCGATTTAATTATCATAATTGATGAAACGGTTTCGTCATAATTATCAATATTAGCAAAACGTTTTTTGTAATAATGATTCACAACGGTTTATTTCATAAATTTTATGTTGTTTTAAAAAACGGTTTCAAAAAGGACCTTTCGCGAGCCTGGAATTTCGGAGTTGCATTCGTATCCGCATGTCGCGCGGGCGACGCATTGGTTCAAGAAATTTCCAAGAAACTCGGTTTTTGCACCCCCCCTACACGCGGGTAGGTGCTAGAATAAAACACAACATAACAATTTAACAAGCCTTGGAGACTTGTACATATAAACCAAATAAAATTTTGTTGCCACACCAATGTGGGACAAAACCCATTTCACTTATTTCTATTTACAGATTTCAACATCTCATTCAATCCTCACACCAACAATCCCCCACATGAATGGAGGTCAAACTCAGAAACATCAACATTCCAGTTAAACTTCAACAGTTGAATCTTGCATACAATAGGTAGGTGTTACCCTTTGAACCTTTGCTTATGAAATCACACTTAGTCTACTGGCTCTGAGTAGACAGCGATGTCTTTGAACTCATCTACCATTTGTGTAGGCAATAATACGTTTCACACAAGGCTCTCCCTGACAATGCTAAGTCCTCATAGTTATGTTCGTTATGGTCATGAACATGTGCCTGGTTATGGGAGAGCCATTAAGTATTGTGCCTAATTAATACCCTTCGAAGCGACCCTACTTCTCTCTCACATAGGTGATTCACTATGTATGGTAACATTAGTCAAATCATTAAAAGCCTTAGGCTTAGCCTCGTATTTGTCACTTTTAGAATGGACTAGGAAGTTTAGTAAACTTTCTAATAAACTCCATTTTAAATACGTAGGGTTACCCCCCACACTAACCTCACTAATTCATACAACTAGTTTTCCTATTGAACTTAATTCTTGGGATCTCCAATCTATTGAGTTAGGTTTCCTTCATATGAACTTTAATTTTTAAAGGGCTTCGGTCCCATTCCCATTAACGACTTCTGAACTAACTCTCTACTTAGGCCTTTTGTTAATGGATCCGTGATATTATCCTTTGACTTCACATAGTCAACGGTGATAATTCTTGTAGAGATCAGTTGTCGTACTGTATTATGTCTACGTCTAATATGTCTATTCTTACCATTATACATTGTGCTATGAGCTCTACCAATTGCCGATTGTTGATACACTTATGTGCCTAGATCCTGATCTCAATGTAATATGTCTTGAATGTCTTTCACTTATGTAATATTGGGTACTTAATGAAATGATAATATTTGGTTGTGATTTATAATGTTTAATATTTCATTAATGAGTTGGATAACGTTTATTGACTAAATTATATAGGTTTGTGATTATTTGAATTGATATACATAATGTTATAATAAGAATACATTCAAACTTTGGTTAAGTAAAGTTCACATGCGTCTGAATGGACCATGCGCCCAAACAGTAGTCATGTGTCCGAATGGCCATGCGACTGAGTGTCCATGCGCCTAAATAGTCCATACGCCTGAACAGCTTCATGCGTCTGACTCAGTCGCATAACTAAACATTCAGTCGTACGAATGGATCAACCGCTGGCTCAATCGCACGAATGAACCAAGCTCATGGTTCAGTCGCCCGAATGAGCAACCCTAACCTATAAATACCACTTAATTCGTGGAAAATGCAACAATTAAAACAATCGAGAAGCATTCGATTCACTTCGACTCCAGACGTACCCTAGCCGTCCAAAAGTCTTTAAGTTCGTACTCCAAGTTCATAGAACGTTGTAGATTGATTCCTAATCGATTCTTGACGTTAGATTCAATTCATTATTGTGTCTACGTGCGTTCTCACTGATTGGATCGCCAATCAAATAGGATTCCGCACTATTTGGTTTGGTTTAATATGTTAATCAGTTGGTGTTTCGTTCAAATACCAGATCCTAACAAGTGGTATCAGAGCTTTGGCTCTTGATTACGTGTTGATTCAATAGTTTTGATACAAAAGTTGTGTTTCTTCATAAAAAACGCAATCTTTTTGTGTCTCACAGAGTCTTAGACGTTTCCTGACCTAAAAGTTTACTTTTTCCGGCATACGACGATTAGGGTTTGGTAAAATTCGAGTTTTTACGGCCAAAACACGTTTAACCTACGAATTATCAAACTTCAGCAAGTTCAGTCGCACGATTGGCTCAATCGCACGACTGAGTTCATTCGCATACTCCCACCACACGATTGGACTCATTCGTACGCTTATTCGTACGATTGAGAATTTCATTCGGACTGTTCAACCGCATTAGTTCATTCGGCCGACTGACTCATCCGTATTTGTTCAGTCGCACGATTGAACCATCCGCATTTGTTCATATGCACGATTGGACCATCCGCATTTGTTCAATCGCCCGAATAAGTTCAATCGCATACCTTCATTCGCATACATCAGCATTTTGTTAAATAGTAAAGTTAAGTGAAATGGAGGACCAGTTTTCAGCATACATAGCAAGTAGAGATACTTGTATCCAGAATCTACTGTTGTTGGAGAACGAAGTGGGAATTCACAATAAACCCCCGAAGCTTATAACGTTAGACGACTACCCACAATGGAAGCAACGTTTTGAAATCTACTTAAATGGAGTAGATACAAATCTGTGGGAGGCAATAGAGTCGGGGTACAACATGCCCGTAGGAGCAGATGGAGTTAAACTTACCCTTAGTGGAATGTCGGATGCTCAGAAGGTAAAACACAATGCTGAGAAGAAAGTATACACTTTGCGCACTCAGTCTATTCCGAAGGATATCTTCCATCAGTATTCCGAGTATACTCAAGCAAAGAAACTATGGGATGCTTTGGAGAAGAGGTATGACGAAAATGCCTCACTCAAGGGCATTAAGGCCAAAGCTTTGAAGAAGAAGTTTGACAACTTCTCTTCAATGGGAAAGGAAGGTCTGGATGATGTGATCGACAAATTCTACCATTTGATGAGTGAGATGCACACTCATGGTGTAACTACGTCGATGGAGGATAAGGTATCCAATTTTGCAGATGGTCTACCAAGAAATGGGCTTCCTTCGTTTCAAATCTCAAACAGAATGGGATGCTCTCGAAGTTAGACATAAATGACTTCATTCTTACATTGAGGGAAGAGGAGCTAAGGATGAAGTACATAGCCCAAAAGGCCAACTACGATCACAATCCTGCACTTTACAATGCCACTCCTCTGGTCAAGACATCTGGAGCACCACTGCAAACCGCCTTCATCTCAAGCGCATCAATTCCAGCACAACCGTCAACTTCAGGGTCCGAAACGTCAGGGTTGTCTACACCCAGTATATGATACCTGAAGCCAATGCAACAAAACTAAAACCAACAACTTCGGGAATGTGACTGTTGAGGTGGCCAAAGAACACATGGACCTTTTAGCTGTTGTAGTCCATTCCTATGATGGACTAGTTGCTGGAAAGATAGGAAATTGTCACCTGGCAGATGAAGATTATGAACAGGTGGACAAAATGGAGTTGGAACGTATGGACATAATATGGGCTTTGGCAAGTGCTGTCTGACGAGCTAAAAAGTTTGTCAAAAAGACCAGACAGAACTTGGTTGCTACCAAAGACACAACCTTTGGCTTCGACAAGTCAAAGGTTACTTGTTTCAACTGTGGCGAGAAGGGACACTTCAAAAGGGAGTGTGTAAAGCCAAAGAATGGGAACGGTAATCCCTTCTCGTCATTCAGTCGTATGGACAAATCCACATATAGCAATTCTACTTCATCAAGCAAGGACCCCAAAGCCTTGACTGCTAATGAGGATGAAGGACAAGACTGGAGCTTTCGGTTCGTGTCACCGGGAGAGTCCAACATAGCTAATGTGGAGGACATTGATGACAATTCTTCTAGTGAGGGAGACATAGTAGTAGAGCTTGTGATGTCAAATTTTGAAGACACTGCACCTGTGGTCAACCACCAGCCTGAAGAAGAAAAATCTGCATCAACGTCAGAATCACCAGAACCAGAATCAACAGATTCTGTAATCATGGCTGATTCATCTTCAACATCTCAGGTAAGTACTACTGACCAGTTGTTTAATAATCATGCTTGTTTAGATTGTAATAAATTTAGAGAAAGTATAGATTTAAAATTTTCTAGGTTATTAGATCATAATGATAGCTTAGTAAATGACCTGGAACTATACACTAAAGCAAATAGAGTGTTAAAACAAAATGAGCACAGTTATAAAGAAAAGACAGACCTATTGAATAAACAGCTTAGGGAAACAGAGGTAGTCGCCTTTAACCAAGAAAATGACATTAGGTACTATCAGAACTCCTTAGAGGACACTAAGAAGCAGAAAGCAGTTTTAGAAGTAGAAGTCAACTCTTTAAAACAGAAACTGCATAGTTGGACAAGCTTATCACACATTGTCCAACACTTAGTGAGAGAGAGAGAAATAATGGGGAGGGGCTGGGATACAAAGTGGTTCCACCCCTCCTGAGACCTTTATGAACACCAAAAGTAAACCGATTAATAATAACCCCATCAAGGATCACGTGGTGTCCACTCCTCTTGTTAGTGATCCAGATTCTATAAGTAAATCAAATGAATCTGACTCTAAACAAAAAGAGGCCACTTCAAAGGCAAAAGGAAAGATGCCTTGTGTTAACCTGGAAACTAATTTGAAAATGTTAACTTAAAGTCTGGGTCAAACCAAGTCAAACCAGAACCCAAAGACTATAAAATCTAATCGATCATGAGCTTCATGTCAAATTCCAGGTAAACAAGAGATAAAATGTAAAACTAGGTAAAGAAATTAAGTTTGTAAAACAAGTTATACATCTAATAAAGAAGTGTCTAAATCCAAACATAATAAGGCCAACTGTGTGACTTTTACATCTCCACCAAAACAAATAAACCGTAAAGTTATGGTCACATAGCATCTTAGTGTCCTTATTATCAAACACCAAGGAGGAAAGTAGAACTTTCAGTATCTACAACTAGATCTTTTAAGAGGAACTCAGTGACGCCTCCAAAAGGAGCTAGTGAACCTAAAGTTCAATCCATCAGCCAGTTGTCTGTCTATCACAAACAAGCCTTACACAAAGCTGGTCTATGGAAAGAAAAATCCGCCTCCGCGTCTGAAAATGAGAACAAATAGAAATCTAAGCTTCCTTCAACCTCAAATGGTCAATGGGTTGAATTTATGATGTGTGATGCCTCAGGGAAACCCAAGCCAGTGAAGGCTTGGGTTCCTAACATGAACTAATGTTTTCACTGAATGTGCAAGGTGTACGCTATAGTGCTGAGACTAACACGTGGATTGTAGATAGCGGAGCATCCAGGCACATGACAGGGAACAGAGCTCTCTTATCAAACATCAGACAAATCAAAGGAGGGCATGTTTCATTTGCTGGACACAAAGGCGGATACATCACAGCCCAAGGGGAAGTGAGAAATGAGAAAGTTAAGTTTGATAAGGTAAACTGCGTCCAATAACTACAAAATAACTTGCTTTCAGCCTCTCAAATTTGTGATAAAGGATTCAAGGTAGTCTTTGACAACAAGAAGTGCTACGTTCTAAAGAAGGACTACGTGATTCCGGAGGACCAAATTCTAATGTCAGCTTCAAGATATAATGATCTTTTTGTTTTGGATCTCTCAAAGGCCTCTACAATGGATCATGAAGTTCAGTGCTTCTTGTCCAAAGCTACTGAGAAGGACTCCATCTCTTGGCATAGGAGAATGGGACACATAAATCCAAGGAAGATGAATCACTTGGTCCAGAATGATCTAATGAGGGGATTAAATGTCAAAGACTTCCAATCCCGGATTTCTGTGTTGCGTGCAAAAAGGGCAAACAGACGAAGAAGTCTCATAAGGAAAAGAAAGTTCATTCTATAGAACTTTCTCTTGAGCTCCTTCATATGGATCTGTTTGGTCCAGTCAGTACAAGAAGCATCGCAGGCGACTTGTATTGCTATGTAGTTACAGATGACTACTCAAGATTCTCTTGGGTAATGTTTCTGAAATCCAAATTAGAAACATTTGAATCTTTCAAGGAACTAGTAACTACATTGGAATCCCTATACAAGCTGAAGGTACGACAGGTGTGCTCAACAACGGAACCGAGTTCAAGAATTAGTGGATGGAGGCCTATTGCAAGGAAAAGGGAATTGTGCATCAATTCACCTCTGCCTACACTCCTCAGATGAACGGGGTTGCTGAACGAAGAATCGCAGCTTGATAGAGACGGCACGCACTATGCTGGTAGTCTCGAAACTACCTATTCAATTCTGGAATGAAGCAGTAGCAAATGCATGTTACATGCTTAATCGAGTTCTGTTTGTGAAACGCCATGGAAAAACGTGCTACAAGTTACTACAATGACGTAAACCTAACTTAGAGTATCTCGAGCCGTTTGGTGCTCCATGCACCCTATTGAAGAAAACTCAGGAAGGGAAATTTAGTGAGAAGGTTGATGAAGGGATTTTTCTAGGATAAAACATACCGAACAAGAGAGTTTACAACAACTCAACCGGTCAAGTAGAGGTGTGGTGTAACATTGATATTCAGAGATACATCACACCGCCTGCTGGAAAAGGACCTGCTTACTTCTTCGACTATGATGGATTCTTCAAATCCTTCAATATTCCTTTTTCTACTTCAAAAGACGAGTTGGAAAACAAGATGATGTATGATGTCTTGAACATACATCTCAAGACTCAACACCATCCAGTTCATAAAGTTCATCATCTACCAATTCAGGGGGAGCACTTAATAGGAGTGACTCCTCCTCCTGATGAAGAAAATGTGGAAAATGATTAGAACAACCTGGATACACAGGTTCCGCATACCTCAAGTCCACAAGCATCTCATAATGATGCATCTGAGATGTCGGAACCTCAGACTCCTGTTGTCTCAGACTCGGCACCAAATGTTCATAATCTTGATTCTGAGGTAGTAGTTCCAACAACTCCCGGCTCATGTCTAAACGTCTATCATCCCTTGGATAATACTATCGGAGATGTGAGATCAGGGGTTCAGACTAGAAATCAGCTGTACTCAGCTGATTATGCCTCTGTGATGGAAAAGGGATACCTTCACAATGGGGCCTATCGCTGCTTTGTGTCTTAGTTTGAGCCAAAGTATGTAAGTGAAGCACTGAATGATGAGGCTTGGGTGAGTGCCATGCAAGAAGAACTTCTTCAGTTTAAGAAGTTAGGTGTATGGACTCTAGTAGATAGACCTAAAGGTGCAAAAGTCATCGGTACCAAATGGGTCTTGAAATGCAAGAAAGATGATCAAGGAGTGATCATCAGAAACAAAGCTCGGCTTGTTGTTCAGGGTTTTCGACAAGTTGAGGGTATCGACTACAATGAAGTGTTTGCACCAGTGGCATGGATGGAAGCAATCGACATTTTCCTTGCCTATGCATCTTATATGTAAATCAAAGTTTATCAACTAGATGTGAAGAGTGCGTTACTTCATGGTGAGATTCGAAAGACAGTGTATGTCAGTCAACCCGAAGGATTTGAGGATCCATATCATTAGGACAGAGTTTACAAACTCGACAAGGCACTATATGGGCTTTATCAAGCTCCGAGGGCCTGGTATGAGAAACTCTCGACTCATCTTGTGAACACGGTTTTCGCAGGGAAGTCATTGACTGTACATTGTTTATCAAAGAAAAGGATGGAGATTTACCGCTGGTACAAATCTATGTCGGTGACATAATCTTCAGTTCAAAGAACGAAGAATTATGCAAAGAGTTTGATGCAGTAATGAAGGCTGAGTTGGAGATGAGTGCAATGGGGGAGATGAAGTTCTTTCTCGGGTTACAAGTGGATCAGACACCAAATAGGATCTTCCTGCATCAGACCAAGTATGTAGGGGATATTCTCAGTCGGTTTGACATGAAGAATGCTTCTACAGCTAGCACTTCACTTGCTACAAACCATGATGTAGCACCCGATGGGAATGGTGATTTGGTAGATGCCACTATGTACCGAGGGATGATCAGATCTCTCATGTATCTCACTGCCTCACGACCTGATATCATGTATGCTACATGTTTATGCTCACGATATCAGGCAAAGCCTAAGGTGAACCATCTAATTGGGGTCAAAAGGATTTTTCGTTATTTGAAGGGCACATCCACACTTGGGTTGTGATACCCTCATGATGATGACTTTGAGCTTACAGCGTATAGCGACTCGGATTACGGCGACTGCAAAATGAACTACAAGTCTACATCAGCAGGGTGTCAGTTCTTTGGTAGAAGATTAGTAACCTGCAGTGTAAGAAGCAGACCTCGGTGCATTGTCAACCTGTGAAGCTGAATAGGTTGCTGCTTCAAGCTGCTGTTCTCAAATCATATGGATTCAACAGCAAATGCGGGATTATGGTTGAACTTCTCTTCTACTCCTATCTTTGTTGATAACTCTGCTGCAATTGCAGTTACTAAGAACCCGGTCCAACATCCAAAGACCAAACGCATCGGTATTAAATATCACTTTATACGTGACTGCTTTGAAAAAGTTATTCGATGTGGTAAAAATAAATACGGATTTTCAACGCGCTGACCTCTATACAAAGGCATTTTGACAAACCACGTTTTTTATATTTGTTAGAGGTCAATGGAGTTAAAAAGAAAAGTGAGGTCTTTCCTGAAGATGACCATGTATAGTCCGATGCGTCGTGTCTAGTTTCTTTTATTTTTAAAATTTTTAAGTTTCTTTTATTTTATTCTCTTGTCTTTGTTTAATTTTAAATTAGTTTAATTACATTGGTTTATTTCCTTGCCTATAAAAATCCTAAAACGCTAATCCGTGGTGGTTTTATAATTTTAGGGGGAGAATAGGTTTAGGCAATATAAAAAAAGACGAGGGAAAAATAGGCAAGCTGATATTAATAAGATCATATGTGTGGTACCGATTCAATTGTAGGAATACGATAGTACACAGGTACAAACAATTTGGGACTTTAAAAAATTAAAATTGGAAAAGATGCAACGCTCATGTATAAGTCTGTGTAGTCTGAGCAATATAAAAGGAAATATGATAGATAAGCTAGCTACAACTAAGGTAACACAAAGAAAGTAGACCTAGAGGTTGCTAGACCACAGATGATATGTTGGTAGATTCAACACAATAGATGACTAGACCTTTTGGTGATCTCAAGATTAAACTAAAATGTTTGACTAGCTGTGGGTAACACCTTATCCCTGGTTAACACAATCAACAAGATTCAATAAGGGATGACGAGCAAAATAAACGCACAAATATGTGCGTAAGACCAAAGCATGAGCAAAAGCACATAAAACAATGCAATCAAACTGATAACTTATGTTGTTGGTGAGATCTGTGTAAAAAGAATGAAAATGCTCAAACAAGAAGATGGGTTATGTGCCTCTCTGTTGTGTGGTGGCACTGACCTGAGGATAGCATAATCTATATATTCTAGAACTCATTGTTGTTTTCCGCCTCTCTGCTGTGCGGTGGCACTGACTTGAGGATTGGCTTCTCTTTGAAAGTTCTAAGAATAGTCTCTTCTTGAACACTACCCTTAGACCGCTCAAAAATCTCCTGAGGAATGTTGATTACCATATAAGTGTGGGATCACAAACCTTAAACAATCATTGTGGCTACAATTCTTGAAAGTTCAAATCAATGTGGGGACCTGAGAGTACTAGCATGATTTCCTAGATTTGCTAACTGACTTCAGATGAAATACAAGAATAGAGCATCAAAGTTTTTAAATATCTTGTCCTGAATGATTTGTATATCCTGTATGATTCCAACTTGAATATTCCATGTATGGTTTAAATGATTGAGGCTGCTCTCTTAGAAAAATTATTCCTTAGAATTACGTCTTAGGAATTAACCCTCACAAAAACACAAAACATGTCCTATGTTTAAGTTTCAGTATTATTTCTTTTATTTCTGTACAAAGTCTGTAAATTTCAGTTTTGTGTAGTATTGACTATGTCATGGAAGTTGATAAGGGACCTTATCATTCAAAAGGTCACGTCTGAGGTGACCACATTGCTTTCAAATAAAATTGTGTCATGTCTGAGGTGACAAAATGTTTTAAAAGGATCACGTCTGAGGTGATCAAAGTTTTTCAAGATATACTGATCATGTCTGAGATGATCAAGTGCACATAACGTTTATTCAAAGGTTAAAAGGGTGTAATTTTAAAATGGTCATAAAGTCAAATTCATGAGTCTGACCCATTCGCACGAATTGACCATGAGTATGGACCAATCATACGAATAGACCATACTCATGCATTAAATAGCCGAATGGACATGAGTATGAACCATTCACCGAATGGCTTATCAGAATGACCCATTCGACCGAATGAGAGTGTGCGAATGAGTCAGTAGAGCGACTAAGCTCCAGTCGGCCGACTGAAAGTGCACGACTGAGCCAATCGCCCGACTGAGTTCCATTCGCCCAAATGAATCGAGTGAATGAGTCCAGTCGGCCGATTGAGCTCAGAGTTAGTATAAATAGGGCCACAGTCGATCGCATTAGCTCATCACTTCCAATCGCCCTTATATCGCACATCCTACCGTTACGCTGCCCAAATTTCTTTAGACCTCGATTATACATTCCTATTGATCTTCTGACGTGTGTGCATTTATACAGGTATAATGTGATGAAATCTCATAGAAATCAGAAGATATGGTGCCCTAATTAGTGATTCGCGATTGAAACAAGAACCGAAAACATCAATGGATTAATGACCTACTGAAACCAAGTAAAATGTTAAAAATAATGTTATTAGGTTATTAGTTAAGTGATTGTGCATCTAAAGAACCTATACACAACGTTTAATTTCATGAATTGGTCAAGATTCGAACCTAAATCGACCGAACAGTAGGTCATGTGACAGGTCGTCTGGATGAACTCCAATCGCACGATTGAGCTGGCCGAATAGCTCAATTGGCCGAATGAATCATACGAATGAGCTCAGTCGGCCGACTGAACCAATCGTAAAATCAGTCAACAATTGAATTCAGTCAACTGTTCATTCAACCGAATGAGGTCACATGATAATACAACCGACTGAACACAGTCGCATGATTCATTCGCATGAATGAATCAGAATGAACTCTATCAAGTTACTTAGAACTGAATTGTGTTATGTGAGTATCTAACGTTTATGTATCTTGTGTTACAGATCGATGGCTGATAGATGGTCTATCAATCCCAAGCACAAAATCTGTGCTCATTTAGACCACACAACTCGGAATGGTGCCAAGTTTGCTGAGATCATCGCTTTTCTCAAGCGATCGAGGATACACAAAGCCATCTCTACTCCATGCACTCCTTATAGGTCTATACACCAGGCCTTCAGGGAGAATGCATCAGTGGATAGATCACGAGAGCCATACAACATTCGGAGCTCCATCTTTGGTATGGACATAGAGATTATAGCTGAAGACATTCAGCGTGTACTTGGGTTGGAGATGATGCTGGATACCCCACAAGCTACACCCGCTGATAGTGAGAGGTTGCTTTCTGAGGATTAAGTACGCTAGGGACATCAACTCAAGTGTGCTCAACAAGAGCAACCTGTGCCCCCAGTATAAGTACTTGGCACATGTTATTCTGAAGTGCATAGCTTCCAGAAGGGGTGGGTTCGACGACCTATCAGACTAGATACAAAATGCCTACGTGGCACTGGTGGTAAACTACCCCTTCAGCTTCTCTAGCATGATCTTCTCTTACCTCGTGGAGAATTTGGAGGCCAAGGGAAAAGAGGGTTTTTGTATGTACCCTAGGTTCTTGCAGCTGATTTTTGTTGGGAAGCTGCCCTCGCTTCCAAAGGAGCGCCACGATGCAGTGGCTTTGGAGATCATGGATGATACGACTCTAGGTCGTATGAGAGTTTATCGGGGTAAGCAGGTAAAGCCCTAGGTAAAGAGGCTTATAGGCCATCTGGCCAAGGAGAACTACGTGGTGCCAAGCAGGCGTAAGTGGCATCACATAGACAACGAATCAGATGATGAGCAGCTACAACTCCCAGAGCATGACTCTGATGATGATGATAGCGGGGATGCTGGAGATAAAGGGCCCACTCAACCAAGGGGCCCCACTACTGCTAGTGCACCTCCAGCATCTGCCCCCACTAGAGATGTAGCAAAGACTGCTGGATTCCACCGGGAATTCATACTTGGTGAGGAAGAGGAGGAGTCAGATGAGGAGCCACTGACCCATACTGTGGGCAGCAAAGTCGTTGCCACAGAACGGGGGCTCAAGGCGGTTGGTGAATGCCCCGACGGATCGGAGAGGATGATGCCGATCCCACGTATGCTCCCGATCAGCCGAGTCGTGCCCTAGGGGGAGCATCCTCCTGACAGGATCGAGGAAGAAGAGGATGGCTCAGCCCCATGGCATGAAGAAGAGAAAAGAAGACTCACCTTCATTACTACTTCCACCACCACTACTTCTGCCACCACTACCACCACCACAGCTACCACCACTACCATACCACCCACTTTAACCGCTACACCTCCACCCTACACTACTACAGCCACACCTCCACCAGTTATTCCACCCCCAATCCACATCACATCCACCACCACTTCTACTTACCCATCACCACCCACACACGTACCACCTCCCATATTCACCACTGCCACCACCACCACCTCTAGCCACCAGACAGGACCGTCAGATCCCCCATCCTTTCCCTAAGGATCATCTCTACCTCCCAGTAGGGTAGAGGAACAACTTTCAACACTAAATTGTATGGTGTTGAAGCTGTTAGCAGCCAATGATGAGAAGACTGCTCAACTCAGATAGTTAGTGGAGCTTACTGCTGCATAATCACATCAGATCTCTCAACAAACATAACAGATTGAAGAGCAGGCCCAGCAAATAGCTGCTCAGAGTCAAGAGATTTCCCAACTCAAGGAGCAAAATATGTTATCTACTAAGAAGATTGAGGAGTTGGAGGATGCTAAGAGGACTATCCTGCTCAAACTTAAGGGCACACAGGATGAGCCTCTAAAGATCAGAGTGGGAGATGGTGATGATAGTGATGATGATGAGAGTGATGATGGTGATGATGAAGGTGATGATAAAGGTGATGATGAGGATGGAGGAGACATTGAAGGAGGAGGAGAGTCATCTGCTTGGGGTGCACAGGAAGCTAGTGAGAGGCGGACCAAAAAGACTCAAGATCCAGGTGCCTCGACATCAGCCCCGACAGCAGAAGAACACAGGATCCAAGACAAGAGTAATATTTAGATGCTTTATTGTTATTTAAACTCATTTTTATTTGGATCATGTATAAAATTTATGTAATGATTGTGTATATGCAATGTAAATGGTTATGTTTTGATTATTAATGATTTATTGCTGTGTTGAATGTTTAAATCAAGCAGATCCAGATTTTCAAGGAGATGAATATGACATTGCTCCACTCCAACAGATCAAGACTCAACTAACGTTGATACTTGATTTGCAAGGTATTGTAAGGAGATCTGTGATATATACTCCTGAAGAAGGAGAAATCATTCACAATCTCACTGATGAGCACCTAGCTGAGATGTTCAAGCTAAATGCTGAAGAGATTGTGAAAGATGCCCCTACTGTGAATATAGAGAGTGACGATGACCTTCAGGATGTCGATGAGATTGAGATAGAAGATGTCACTGCTCAACACTATCCCCAGTACACTAACAAGGAAGGAACTGCCATTCGCAATCTGGGAGACACTCTTGTCAGTGATATCTTTGAGACTCTGGACAGGATGGAACAAGAGTCCAGAAAAGATAAAGATAAGGCCCAAGCCATAGATGCTAAAGTGAACATCAAAAAGGCAGAATGGGCAGCATGTTTTGAGGAGATAAGAGCCCAACGCAGCACTTCAACGTCAACTACCTACACCAAATTGTATAAGGTCAAGAAACATCAAAAGGTGGCAGGCAGGATCATAGCATGGGCACATTTTGAAGACCTCAAACGTTTACGCTGTTAAACGTGCGAAGGGAATTGAGTATTTCAGGTTTCCACATGACCTGAAGACTCTACCAGGTTTTGAGCTTTACTAGTTAGCAAAGTTAAAGTTGCTATATGCTGACCCTCGTAAGATGTCAGGCTGGTTTGAAGCAACTCTAAAGAGGGACTACCACACCACATGGGTCAACTTCAAACCTCAACAACCAACAAGGTACATCAGAAGATTTGAGGTTGACGCCATAACTGGCAAACCAAAAGTCGTGTTGAAGTGGAGTCCACCACGTACAATGCCAAAGATCCCACTACGTGAGATGCCTCAGGACTTCACTCCACATTTCAAATGGTGGTACTACGATTGGAGAACGAGAGAGGCCGTGATAGTCTTGAACAGAAATGGTAAAATGGAAACCATAAGGGTGTTTGACCCAATGTGGCTTACAAACTTGTCAGCTAATGATGTTTATACATTATACAAGTGGCCACTATTCTATGACTCATGAGATATAGTACAATTTTTACAATTTTAGAATGTAATACGACTCTGTTTTGCTTTCGAGATAAATACGGGAGTCACCAAAGAAGCTAAGTACAAGTAATTTGAGGAAATTATGAAAGATGTAAGACAATAGATAGATCTAGGTCCAAGGGGGAGTTTGTTGATACACATATGTACCTAGATCCTGATCTCAATGTAATATGTCTTGAATGTCTTGCACTTATGTAATATTGGGTATTTAATGAAATGATAATGTTTGGTTGTGATTCATAATGTTTAATATTTCATTAATGAGTTGGATAACGTTTATTGACTAAATTATATAGGTTTGTGATTGTTTGAATTGATATACATAATGTTATAATAAGGATACATTCAAACTTTGGTTAAGTAAATTTCACATGTGTCCGACTAGACCATGCGCCCAAATAGTGGTCATGCATCTGAATGGCCATGCGACTGAGTGTCCATGCGCCTAAATAGTCCATACGCCTGAACAGCTTCATGCGTCTGACTCAGTCGCACGACTGAACATTCAGTTGCACGACTGAACATTCAGTCGTACGAATGGATCAACTGCATTGCTCAATCGCATGAATTAACCAAGCTCATGGTTCAGTCGCCCGAATAAGCAACCCTAACCTATAAATACCACTTAATTCGCGGAAAAACATAACAATTAAAAACAATCGAGAAGCATTCGATTCACTTCGACTCCAGACGTACCCTAGCCGTCCAGAAGCCTCTAAGTTCGTACTCCAAGTTCATAGAACGCTGTAGCTCGATTCCTAATCGATTCTTGATGTTAGATTCAATTCATTATTGTGTCTACGTGCGTTCTCACTGATTGGATCGTCAATCAAATAGTATTCTGCCCTATTTTTTTGGTTTAACACGTTAATTAGTTGGTGTTTCATTCAAATACCAGATCCTAACACCATTTGGCTATCACAATGTATAGAAATGGCCGATGCCGGCTTAGGCCATCTTGGTATATCCTCAACAAATAGACGTAGCCATTTTGCCTCTTCACCCGCTTTATCTAAAGCGATGAATTCTGATTCCATCGTGGATCTAGCAATAATCGTTTGTTTCGATGATTTCCATGATATAGCTGCACCTCTAAGTGTGAATACATACCTACTTGTTGCTCTGGAATCATTCGTGTCCTTTATCCAATTTGCATCACAATGTCCTTTGATAACTGCTGGAAATCTGTTATAATGCAACCTGTATTCTTGAGTGTATCTTAAGTACCAAAGCAATCGAGTTATACATTTCTAATGAATTGAACTTGGGTTGCTCGTGTATCGACTTAGCTTGCTTACAGCATATGCTAGGTCTGGTCTCGTACAACTCATAAGATACATCAAGCTACCAATAATTCTTGAGTATTCCAACTAGTTAACAGGTTCACCTCTATTCTTAGCTAGATGTTGACTTGTGTCAATAGGAGTTCTAGCTACATTAGAGTCATTTGCATTAAACTTTTCAAGAATTTTATCGACATAGTGGGATTGACTTAAAAGAAGTCCATTATGGGTTCGTGTGATTTTAACTCCTAAAGTCACATCCGCAAAACCCATGTTGTTGGATTAAAAAGAAGGCTAATACAGCCAAAACTAAGTCACTTAGATAATTTTGATGTTGCATGCAAAGGCTTCCGAAGCTTAGTATGGAACTTCCGAAGGTTGGAGTTCTTCTGAAGACAAAGTGAAAGATCAACTTCCGAAGACAGAACTCTACTTCCGAACCAAAGAACATACTTTCGAAGATCAAGTCTTAGAAGAAGAACCTGAAGACTACTTCCGAAGTATGATGAAAACGAAGAAGTCTCCAAGCCTTGGAAGAAGCAGCCTCTTTCGAAATATAAAAGGCTTCAGAAGTACTTACTCTTCCGAAGCCATTTAACCTTTGGAAGACACTGCTATGAACCAATGGACACAAATACTTTCGAAGTTCAAGTCTTAGAAGAATAAGCTGAAGACCACTTCTGAAGTATGATGAAAAGAAGAAGTCTCCAAGCCTTGGAAGAAGCAGCCTCTTCCAAAGGATAAGTGGCTTCGGAAGTACTTACTCTTCCGAAGCCATTTAACCTTCGGAAGACACTGCTATGAACCGGTGGACACAAGTATGGTCTCTGACACTCCGCTGCAGACCTCTGATACTGTATGGCATTTTCTCAAAGAGCCATGTAGTTGACCATACTTTATTCCACTGTTCATCTTTTTATGATAGTACAAGTTGCCAACTTTAGTTGGTGACAAAAGGTAAGTCAGGGATATGTCCTGACTACCAAATCTCAGATAAGACTTTATCCAAGATACCTTAAACTATAGTCTTGTAGTATAGGCTTTAGTTATAGGATCCCAGCTGGTATCAAAGTATATCCGGCTATAGGTAGGATTATATATAGGTTCTCTTTGTAACTCATTCCACACTGCTTGTAAGAGTCTTGTATTATTGAGTTGAGAAGCAATATAAAAAAGTACCTTGAAAATTACTTCCTGTGTTCTTTACTACTTTCTATATTGTGATCAAATATTACTGATTCTATCTTAACCCGAGTGTTGTTCGAGGTGAGTTTGAGAGAAAACAAAGTGTTAAGTGACTAACATCGATCCTGCAATTGGTATCAGAGCTTCTCAGGCTCTTGATTGTGTGATCTAACCATCCAAATCAACCTGTTTTTCACCTCTCCCTTCGACTCACTTACTCAAAATGGCCCTTAACAAATCAGAGGTAGAGACGAGAACCCTGACAAAGGCTCCCATCATTACTCCTGAACATTTCAGGTCTTGGAGTAGGAGAATGGAAGGCTTCATCAGATACCAAGATAGCAAGATGTGGAACTCCATTGTCAATGGCCCGTATAAGCCAAAGGTGGCATCACCTGGTGGAAACGGTGCCATGATAGAAAAGGCTGTAGAGGATTACTCTGATGAATACAGAAAGAAGATGGACATCGACAGCAATGCTATGACCATTCTTATGACTGCAATACCAAACTCTGTCATGGTGGGGTTCGAGCATTGCAAGACTGCCAAAGAATTGTTTGATGCACTTACCCAGATGTACTCAAGCTCCAACGACTCGAAGAAGGACTCGCTGAAGTAGCAGTTTGAGAACTTCACTCATATTGCTGGAGAGACTCTCAGCGAGTAGTACTTTAGGTACATGGATCTTATCTCTTCTCTTCAGTCTATGAAGATCACTCTCGAACTTAGAGATCTTACTAGAAAGTTCATGAGTGCTCTTCCATACGAGTGGACATTCTACTGTGTCTCTATCAAGAGGACAAAGAACTTGAACACTCTCACCATGACTGAACTCTATGGTATCCTTGATGGATATCGCCTAGAGATGGAGAGTAAGAAGGGCCACCAAACAAGCAGACCTATGAGTCTTCCTGCTAGCAACGCTTTAATGGTTGTTGAAGGCTCATTACCCCCATAACCTCAGCATTACCTGACTTACCAGCAGCCATCCTGCTCTCCTGGACCGTACATCACTTTCCCTGAGACTCCAAGGTCTCAACAGGCTCAACACAACTCCTTTGAGGAAAGTTGTGCCTTTGTCTCAGGAAGTGGACACTCTGGTGATTTTCAATATTGCTTTGACGATCTTGAGTGTTTCAGTCTAGATGATGTAGAGTACGTGAACAATATGCTGATTTGTTCACCAAAGCTTTTGATGAGCAAAGATTTAAGTATCTCATAACAGCTATTGGGATGATAAACATTGATTAGATCACCTCTTTTGAAAACCTTTTAATATGTAATGTCTTCTGTCAATACAATTTAAGCCCTGTTACAAAAGATCTTTCTGAAATTTTCTAAGTGTACATTTCTTCCAAAGAGAAATTAACCCTCGGAAGTTATTTTTATATCTTCCGAAGCATAATTTCTCAAGGATAATTTTTCTTCTCGGAAGAGCTTTTGGTCTCGGAAGAAGCGATTGATTACATATCAGATCTATTTCCGAGGTTTACAAACTCTCCATTCGGAAAGCAACTCTAACCTTTGGAAGCAAAGTTTTTGCTTTGGAAGTGAGAATTGCCTTCGGAAGAAAAATTACCTTCGGAAATGTTCTACATTCGGAAGAAAGATTCTACTGTGTAACGTAAATCTCTTGGGCCCCACACTGTAAAAAGCAAAGATTTTGTTAATGATGTCAGACTATTTAAATGATTTTAACCTTACCGCCACTCTCAATTCATCCACTAAACCATCACATCACCTTAACCTAAACCCCATTACCGCCTTCCCACCCTCTTTTAAATAATCTCGACTATTCAATTTTATCTTCTTACTTTCAATTTTTACTGCCTTAGAAATTTCTCTCCTCTGTAACTTTACCCAAGCTCAAAATCATCCATATTCACCTTTCTCCAATGGCACTTAACCCTCAGTACAACCAAGTCGCACTTCTTGATTCTTCAAGAGATGTTGACTTCTCTCAAATCCCATATGAACTAGGATGCTTAGTTCATGGACTGGTGAGAAGCCTGTGCTTTAATTACTCACGATTTGTGTTCACCAATCTGATTAGGAATCTACAAAGGGAGACATTCTTTATGTATCCTAGATTCATTCAAACATCATCAACTATGAGTTGGACCAAAGCATGCTTGTCTGTGCAGCTGCTCTGACTGTCTCCCACATGCGGCCTACCATCTTCAAGACCTTGAAGAAGGTGTCCACCAACTTCACTGGAGGTACACTACTCTGCTTCCAAGTATGATGGAGCGCATAGCTCAAGGTGACATCCTTGTTCACCCCACAAGTGATGAACCCATACCAGCAACTCCACCACAATGCCAACAATGCCTTCTCCACCCATCACCATCACATATCAAAGATGCCCCAACGAACCCTTTTTTAGTCTACTCTGATTGAACAAGCCCTTCTTGTTCAATCCAAAAAGACTAGAGTGGAAACATGGGCTCCCACTCAGTCTGAGGTCTCTCTATCCTTCTCTTTTGACCTCAATATGGGTTTTGAGTCTCCTCAGTCTTAAACCCAGGATCCCAACACCCAAATCAGCAGCCCTCAGGATGAGTATCTACACTCTTCTGAGCAGCCACTAGGGACAACCCACCAAAGGCTCAATGCCTATAGACATTGACCAAGGTCCCGGGTCAGTAGGCTTAACCTCCCTATCTTTTACTGACCTTCTCTTCAAAACTGATGAAGAGATAACATCTCTCCATGGCAATGAAGTTGATCTACAACACCCTCTTCAAGATCAACAGAGCCTGGAGAAATCCCTTATCTCTAGCCCCCATCAGCAACCTATAACTAAGGTGAGTCCCACTAATGTGGAAGGGACTCATGTCGATTCAGCTGCAACTACAGAAGGTACCTCAATGGACCTTGTGGATAGTGGTAACATATCTCAGACTGACTCTGCGGCAACCGAGCCCTTTGATGACTCTGAAAGAGACATCATTGAGCACGGGAAACCAGGGTGCCAAGAAACCACATCTGGTGGTGAGGCTGAACATACCAGGTATGTTACCTCATCTCCTCGTGATTCTTCAAAAGAAGATGAGGGAAGCATGCAAATCCACATTCACAACCTTCTATCTAAAGTCTCAAACCTTGAATCTTTGCTTTGGACTTTAGAAGCAAGGTCCACCACTCAGCAACTTGAGATTGACAATCTCAAGGCCAAACTAGCTGAGAAATAGACAGAGAGGTCTATTAGGCATGTACCTGTTCAGGTCTCATTGACTTCTTCCTCTAGCTCATCTAGCTCTCAAGATGATGCTACCAAAAAGGGGGAGAATGTTCAGAGACAAACACTTGAGGACCGATAACAGAGCCACACTTCAACTTCAACTTCATCTACTCCTATCATTACTATGTTTGAGCCATCTCAAGTTATTCTTCAGATTGACTCAAAGATGCTCAGCGATCTCTACAGACTCTTCACCAAGTTTCTGTTGAGATCCTCCACTGATCAGCCAAGCCAAATGCTGCAATACTCTATTTCAGAGCTAAAGAGCTTCAGAGGCTGACTGCCCTTCTACCACTATGGAAGAAGTGGTCAACCTAAGGTCCACATGGAACCTAAGATTCATTTTGAAGGGGAAATGGGGACTGATGGCCCAGTAACTGAAATAGTTGGGACATAATCTGCATCTCCTCCAACTTCCAAAGCTGAAGTTAAAGCCTCAAAAGAACAAGCTGAATCTTCCAAAGATGAAATGGAAGCTACGGAAGGACTGTTTAAAATGTCCGAGGAACTGATCATCACAGATGTAATCCTTGAAATGGCATCTGAGGTGAACAGCGAGGACTTTTTGAATCTACCTCCATCCCAGTCACCATCTCTGCCTCTCTCACAATCAGAAACCACTCTCCAAGAACCACCAGAGTCAGGCTCTTCAAAAGATAAAGGGAAAAGAAAAATGACTGCGGAAGAGCTTCAGGAAGAGGAAAACATTGAGAAACTCAAGAAGAAAGGAAGACTTCAACTGAGAAGTTGGTAGCTGCTAGTACAAAAGCAGCTACAGCCAATCAGGAGGCTGTCAACTATAAGCGAAGGGAAGAGAACATTGACCAGCTTATCCAAATAGGAGCTGCCAATGAAGAAACACCCCTGCTACCACTAGCGGAGTTAGTGAATCTGGAGAAGGCAACCCGCTGAAACTTGAAGAAGAAGCCAGGTTGGCCTTGGAGAAAGAAGAAGAAAAACAAAAGGAAGCTAAACTGCAGCTGAGGAGAGACAGGATAAATTTCCTACTCTCCAGAGGCTTTAATCTTCACGAACTTTCTCCACACAATGATGAGACGATCCTCTGGCTCTACAACAAAGAGCAGGATCAAATGGAGAAAGAAAGAAAGAAGGCTGCAAGAGAAAAGACAAAACAGAAGAAGAAGAAGGAGGAAAAAGCTAGGGACAGTGCAACGAGGAAGCTCAGTGAAAATGCCTGGATGAAAGACTATCTTCGGGCCCATGGCTTCCCTAGAAGGCAGGTGGGTCCCATGTTTGAGAAGACACTCCAACGGATTGTCAGTGAAATCAAGGCTGAGATCTAACTGGGAAAGAAGAAAGAGGATGTGCAGAAGGGTAAAGGGGATGACCTTCACTGCAACCACTCAACCATAACCTGAACCCTCACCCCTACCTTTCACCATTAAAACCGAACCCTTCACCCCTGAACCCACATCCTTGCCCACATCCACTTCATCACCCCAACACTTAAACTTCCCATCCTCTAACCAAAAATACTTCCCAGAACCTTTGAACCTCAACCTACCTAACAACCATCAATACCATCCCCTCAACCTTCTCAACATCTCTCTCTTGAGGAGTTCAAGGTAATCAAGACCAAGCTCATCAACTGCACAACTTTGAGCGAAGTCTCATGTGATGAAGATTCTGTCAATATTACCTATGTTGATGGATCCTCTTGTTCCCTCATAAGAGATCAATTTCTTGATTTACCTAGAGGAACATTGGACCAGGCAGCTAGACTTCTAAGCCTCAACTTAGATTTATTAAATGATGAAGAGAAGAAACTTAGAAGGAAACTGGTGACTCTGCTGGATACCAAGAAAGAGGAAAAGATTCCCAGTCAGTCTCTTGTGCCTAGAAAGAAAATAATCTAGTGGAGGTTCGATGAAACTTCTCACAACTTTGTTGTTGAGAGGGACAAAGGCGAAGTCAATAGACTTAATGCAACCTCTTTGTTACACTCTAGCAGATTTGACATTGCTGAGTTAGTAGAGAAGCCATTCTCCAACCCCTCCAACTCTAAAGCTGCTGCACTCATCTGAAATCATCTCAGCAGTCTTCATCTAGCTGAGCTAACTGCAAAGGCCAAGATTGAAGAAAAGTTGAGATTGAGAAGACAGGAAGACAAGGAAAGACCTCCTACCAAATGCACTGCCTTTCTAGAGATGGTGGAGGGTCCATAATTGGAACCTATAGTTAGATGGGAATATGATTATAGTTCCCATCAACTAACTCTTTTCAGAGGGCAACAATAGAGGGTACATGTCATCCAAGGTGACAGACTGGACTTCTATCTACCAAGCATCTATACAAACTTCTCAGCACCATATTAAGGAAGAACAATGAAACAGACAAATATCTACTCTCCTTGGTGCTGAAAGTTTTGAGAAGCAGAAACAAGTGAGGTTTTGGTAGCATCAGCCTAGGGGGAGTTGGTTGGATCAAGAAGAAGGCTGGTGCAACCAAAACCAATTCACTTAGACAATTTTTGGTACTACATGCAAGGGCTTCCAAAGCTTAGCATGGAACTTTCAAAGGTTGTAGAGTTCTTCCGAAGACAAAGTGAAAGATAAACTTCCGAAGACAGAACTCTACTTCCGAACCAAAGAACATACTTCCGAAGATCAAGTCTTAGAAGAAGAACCTGAAGACTACTTCTGAAGTATGATGAAAACGAAGAAGTCTCCAAGCTTTGGAAGAAGCAGCCTCTTCCGTAGTATAAAAGGCTTCGGAAGTACTTACTCTTCCGAAGACATTTAACCTTCGGAAGACATTGCTATGAACCAATGGACACAATTATGGTCTCTGACACTCCGCTATAGACCTCTAATACTGTATGGCGTTTTCTCAAAGAGCCATGCAGTTGACCATACTTTATTCCACTGTTCACCTTTTATAATAGTACAAGTTACCAACTTTAGTTGGTGACAAAAGGTAAGTCAGGGACATGTCCTGACTACCAAATCTCAGATAAGACTTTATCCGAGATACCTTAAACTATAGTCTTGTAGTATAGGCTTTAGTTATAGGATCCCAGCTTTTATCAAAGTATATCCGGCTGTAGGTAGTATTATATATAGGTTCTCTTTGGAACTCATTTCATACTGCTTGTAAGAGTCTTGTATTATTGAGTTGAGAAGCAATGTGTAAAAGTACCTTGAAAATTACTTCTTGTGTTCTTTATTACTTTCTATATTGTGATCAACTCATACTGATTCTATCTTTATCTGAGTGTTGTTCTAATTGAGTTTGAGAGAAAAACATAGTGCTAAGTGACCCAATATCGATCCTGCATTTATTATAAAAGTGGTTCTTATTTTATGTTTTCATATAAATATATATTGACTCCAAGGAAAACATAATGGGACCCAATTGTTAAATTATAAATATTTTTCAAAGCACAAAATGCACTTAAAACCCTACACCTCGTTAAAACTTCTTATAATTAAACTTTAATCTTGTAAATATATTTACATTTTAGGTGCATTGTGAAGGGCTACGTTGAAACGACGCTTAGTATTATTTCTTATTAATCATCCAATATATATTTATTGATTATGTGAGTATTTCTATACCTCTTTTTCATATTTTCACACTTTGGGGTGAAACATGTTATCTTATAATCGTTGCACTTGTAAAACGTTTGATTCTTGTAAAGTTATGGCAATACACTTGTATGTTGTGGTTAGTTGATCTTTGTAACTACCATGTAGTGTCGATTATATGTACAATCATTAACTATTGCTAGCCTGGCGACGTCATAAATCTATGGACCTAACAAGCCTGCTTGGTTAATCCACGTACACTTAGCTAATCGTATATACTTGTAAACATTTGAGACTTGTAAAAGTGTTAAGGTTTGATTGTGCATTCTGTCTTACATCCCTAGTTACTTTGTTCGCTAGTTTCATGACATGAATTCCCATCTTTTATATACTTATGTAATGAAAACTATGGAAATCTCACAGTTGTGCCCAGAGGCCATACTTTCCTAGGGATCACCTCTCTTGGTTATTTGATCAATTTTCTTTTCCTTTTGTGTTGATCTTTGCTTTCAACAATTATTGGTTCAGATGGGGTTTTGTTGTGTTGCTCAGCAGCAAAATTTGGAGCTTCAGTCCTGAATCTCACCTTAGTGTCAAGCTCAACAACCATTACATGTTCCATCATCCTCCTTAGCTCACCAACTGTTCTTCCCTTATGCTCATGCATCTTGTAGTTGTGACCCTATAGCTAACAGGTGATATTGTATTTGCTAAGCTTTGTTGTATCACAGTGACCAAATCTTTCTTGATTTTCTAAATTGATTGAAATGTTGTGAAAGCTTCATAGCCACAATTAGGGATCATGAATCTAGCAACCTCATATTCTTTCAGTAGATAATTTATTTCAGTTAGATTCATCCTCTCAACCAAGTCATATGGAAACCTATGATTGAAAAGGGTCATGAACATGGCTGACTCAGGCCTCTCTTTTAATAGGTCTTTTGTTGTAAGTACATCATCAGCCTTTTGTCACACCCCGACCGACGACGGAATCATCGAGGTGGACGAATGTGAAATGATTGTTCATAGCTCATGGAATTAAATAAGTTAAAATAATATTAAATGCCATTTTTTCATTGAACAATACTAGACAATTAAGTCATTTCAATACCACAAAGATATAAACAACAACATAAGATGTTTAATTAAACTAAGTCCAAGTCCTATATGAGCAAGAAGACTTTCTCAAGTAGCAATCCTGAAACATGTTAAAAATAAAGTGTCAACTTTGAAAGTTGGTGAGTTTCCATAGGTTAAGCATACATATATGTATGTATATATATACATAAAGATTTACAAGTAGTAATTCATGTCAATGGTTATGAATTATGCAAGTTTATAGAACACATAGATATACACACGAGTATCAAACCCATTTTAGTAAAAACGTTCATACATGCATTTCCAGCCCCAAAACAGTTAAAACAAGTAAAAAATAAGACCAATTGATTCTACTAAGTACTCAAACCGTCCTAGTAGGAAGGCTTTAGTAATAGATCTACCAACTGTTTTTCTGTTGCAATTTGAATCAAATGATCAATCCCTTTTCAGAGTTATCTCTGAGAAAATGATATCGAATTTCGATATGTTTTGTTTTTGAATATTGAACAGGATTAGCTGTAATGAACATAGCTGCAGTGTTATCAATGTAAATAGGTGTTTTAAGAAAATTGAACCCATAATCCAGTAGTTGATTTTGCAACCAGAGGATTTGAGAACATCCTGCTGATGCAGCAATGTACTCAACTTCTGCAGTTGAAACAAAGACATTTTTTTGTTTCTAACATTGCCATGAAACTAATCTAGCACCAAGAAATTGACATCCACCCGAAGTAGATTTTCTATCTTGACAACAACCACCATAATCACTATCTGTATATCCATGTAATTCAAAGTTACCCTCGTAAGGATACCAAAGCCCTAAGCTGGTTTACCTTTGAGATACCTGAATATTCTTTTGACAGCAATTAAATATGATTCTTTCAGGTCTGATTGATACCTGGCACAAACACAAACATCATACGTAATGTTTAGTTTAGATGCAGTAAGATACATCAAAGAACCAATCATTGATCTGTATAACGTTTGGTCAATAGATTTTCCTTTGGGATCAGGTTCAATCTTGGTGTTAACATCTGCTGGAGTTCGTATGGACTGACAGTCTTGCAACTTAAATTTCTTCAAGAGTTTGCCAACAAACTTCTCTTGATTCATGAAAATTCCATCGTCAGTTTGCTTGACTTGAAGTCCAAAAAAGAAATTAATCTCTCCATAAAACTCATTTGGAATCGCGATTTCATGATTTCTTTAAATTCATTCTACAACTTTGAACTTGTAGAACCAAATATGATATCATCAACATACACTTGTACACATAAGAGATCATCATTATCCTTCTTTATGAATAAAGTTGGATCAATTTTCCCTCTTGTGCATCCATGTTGGATTAAGTGTTGTGATAATGTCTCATACCAAATTCTAGGGGCTTGATGAAGTCCATACAAAGCTTTACTCAGCTTATACACTCGATGTGGAAATTCTGCATCCTCAAATCATGGAGGTTGCTTCACAAACACATCGTTAGTGATAGGACCATATAAAAATATACCCTTTACATCCATTTGATACACCTTAAATTTCATGAATGAAGCATAAGCCAGGAACACTCGAATGGATTCAAGTCTTGCAACTGGTGCAAACACCTCATCATAATCTATCCCTTCTTCCTGTGTGTATCCTTGTGCAACAAGTCTTGCTTTGTTCCTTATTACTATACCACGATCATTTATTTCAAACAACCATTTCGTGCCTATAGCATTTTCTCCTTCAGGTAAATCCACTAAATTCCACACTTCTTGTTTGCAAAATTGAAGTAATTCTTCTTGCATAGCTTCTATCCAACCATTGTCCTTTAATGCTTCGGTAACATTTTTAGGAAAAATTTGTGACAGAAAACAAGAGTATAAGCACAAGTTTGCTTGTTCTGATTTACTCCTTGTTGTTCTCTCATTCAATGGACCAATAATCTGAGAAATTGGATGATTCTTGTGAATATGAGATGTTGGAATCTCATCACGTTGATTATTAACATCTAGATTTGTTTGGTTTAAGTTGGAGAGCTGATGTAACAAGTTAAAAGAATGTGGATTAAAATTTGGAACTTGAGTTGGTGAGTTAATAAAGTAATCAAAGTTACCAGTATCAACTACATCACTAGAGATGGATGATGTTCCGGACTCAGGTTGGACGAAATTATTACCATCATTAGGAAAAGGTTGTGATCCTTCCTGATCAATTGAGACCGAATGAATTGAAGCTGAATTAGCATGATCATTTCATTGAATCGTATTGATGAATCCTTGACAAATGATAAAAATGGGTAGTCTGAGCTAGAATCATCCGTGTCATCAGAATCTGAGTCCTCACTGAAAGATCCAAGATCTCCTCTAGAGTTCTTCTAACCTGTAGAATCAAAACAATTTGATTGATTAAACAAGTTAGATTGAAAAGAGTTTGATAATGAATCTAAATCAAATAACTATGCAGGACCATTTGCAACAGATGGAAAAGAATTTTCCAGAAATTTAACGTTGAATGTTTCAAGAATTATATTTATCCTAGAGTTGTACACTCGATAGGCTTTTGAAACAGATGAATATCCAACGGAAAATCCATTATCAGATTTTGCATCAAATTTTCCTAACTGATCATTTGAATTAAGAATCATAATAAGACAACCAAATGATTTTAGAAAATTTATGTTCGGTTTCCTGCCAAACATTAACTCATAAGAAGTTTTCATTTTATCTTTCACAATTAAGGTTCTATTCTGAACAAAACACGCAGTTGATATAGCTTCATCCTAAAAAGTTATAGGAATCTTTGCATCAGCTAACATAGAACGAGCAGCTTTAATCAATGTTCTGTTCTTCCTTTCAGCAACTCCATTTTGTTGAGGAGTTCTGGGAGCACTGAACTGATGAGCTATCACTTTCTGAGCACAAAACATTTCAATGTTAGCATTTTTGAATTCCGTTCCATTATCACTTCTTATTATTTTCACTTTATTTTCTAATTACTTTTCAACTTTAATGATAAATTCTTTTAGTAATTCAGTCGTTTCAGATTTAGCATACAAAAAGAAAACCCATAAAAATCTTGTATAGTCATCAATGATAACTAAACAATATGATTTTCATCGAGTACTCTTGACATTTGTTGGTCCAAAAAGGTCCATATGTAACAATTGAAGAGGTTTGGAAGTTGAGTTTATGAGTTTGGTCTTATAAGACGCTTTGTGTTGTTTTCCCTTTAAACATGCTAAGCAGTGATCAGTTGTTGCAAACTTCTTAGATGGAAGTCCAATAACATGATTTCCTGATACAAGCTTGTTCATATTCTTGAAATTTGAAATACTGAGATGTCTATGCCAAAGATGGCTTTCATCATTTGATGCTTTAGCAATTAGGCAAGTTATTTTGGTTGAAGGATCAACTTGAGACATATCTAGTTTGTATACATCTCTATCCCTTTCAGCTGTAACAATTACCCACTCTTTGCTTATCTGAAAACCTGGCTTCAAAACATAACAGAACGAATCATCAAAAAGAACAGAATATGATTTATCACAAATTTGGGATACACTTAAAAGATTAAAGTTCAACTGTGAGCAAAAGTTGACTTTTGTCAAAGCTTATTATCCCATTTGATACTGTTCCTTCTCCAGTTATTTTTGCACCAGCATCACCACCAAAGGCGACATGTGTTCCATCTTTTAACTTAAAGTCTTGTAACAAGGCAGGATTGCCTGTCATATGCCGGCTACACCCACTATCCACATACCATGTATTGAGTGGTCTTCTTGGGCGTGCCTACACAACAAGAAAATTAAGTTGATATATCCACCCAAGCCGAGATGGTCTTGGGTTTTCCAAATTTATCAACAATGGTAAATTGTTTGTAATGAAGATTATTCAAATCAGGTTTATTCTTGATGAATTTACCAATCTTGTTTTGGAAATTGTTTGAGTTATTTTTGAAAGCATTCATACCTTTTGATTTATCAATTTTTGACACAAATTGATGACTAGCATTTTATTATTCATTTTTACCGATCTTGGTATGAATTGTTCTTGCACATTTTTAGATCTCACATAATTTTCTTTTGGAAAGATCTCAAACCTAAAGAAGGTTGATTAGTTAATCTTTGAAATTCATCAGTTTGATCTCTCATAAATTGAGGATTAACATAACCTTTGCTCAAGTTTGAGTTTGCGAATTCTCTTTTAGGTGATTTCATTCTAAAGTAACAATTTGCAGTATTGTGAGTCTTCTCATCATGTTAGGATCAGTGATCTACGTTTGATTGATTAGAGAGTATTGCAACGGAAATCAAACAATGAATTAGACAATTCACAAGAATACAGTTGATATTCAAAGTAAGAGCAAATGATTACAGAAAGAATTCTGCGAATCAAATATTTTATTCAATACGTGCTTTCGTGGTGGCAAAATGTCACACTTACAATCAGGTCAATCATCCCTTATATAAGAATGTCGTGGTGGAACATTCCTTATATAGGAGATGTGACGTCTGCTGATGTCATTTGATAGTGACATCTAATAGAATTATTCAGACTACTGAAAGTTAACACAACTACTGAAGATGTCAAAACAACTGACATCTTCTTACAAAATACTAAGTGTTAACTATCACTACAACTACTGAAAAGAAACTACTGAAACTACAACGACTGAAGAACATGCTCTTCAGTCGTTTTACAGATACTGAAACATAAAAGAAAACTACTGAAAGGAAACCATCACAACAACTGAAGAATGCTTCTTCAACTGTTGTAACAAAGTCTGAAGGCTTCAGTACTTGTACTTGAACTTCAGCTGTTGTCATCAACTGATGTCTTCAGTCTTTGTACTTCAGCTGTTGATCTTCAGTACTTTAGTCTTCAGCTGTTGATCTTCAGACTTTGGTCTTCAGCTGTTGAAGTCTTCAGTACTTTAGTCTTCAGCTGTTGAAGTCTTCAGTACTTTAGTCTTCAGCTATTGATCTTCAGACTTTGGTCTTCAGCTGTTAAAGTCTTCAGTACTTTAGTCTTCAGCTGTTGAAGTCTTCAGACTTTGTCAAATAGCTGATCAAGTCTTCATCAGTTGTTGTGATGTCTGTGGGACTTAGAGGTTTTTCTGATCAGGCTCATTGGTTCTTTTGGTCCAACAAACTCCCCCTGAACCAATGCAGCCAAAACCTCTAAATTTATTAAAGATGTCCCACTTATTATGGCAGAAAAATTGGTCTTTTTGTCTTGTAGATCAGCTCAGAAGTGACCCATGTAAGCACAGGCCTGGGAAGAAGTCTCAATGATCTGTTTGGCAAAGGATGAATGGGAACTCTGTCTTGGGGAACTGGACACAGAGCTGTTACCCCATCCATGAGATCTACTTCCCAACAATGAGCCTGTATGACTCCCTTGTATAGGCCTCAAGGAAGGTTATCTGTTCCTCCATGGTAAGCTCTTCAGCTCCTCCTTCAAAAAGTGATTCTGGCCCATAATATTCAGATAGGTATTTGACCTGTTTCCCATTTTTGAGTTCCATAGTTGTTATTACTCTATAAGCAAATTCATCTGGGTGATTACCCTCTAAGAACAACTGGAGCTCATTCTTTCCAACTTCCTCAAGCCTGTTATATACTAACCCCTTTTTCACCATTTTATTTTCCAGTATCTTTTGTGGGGTCAGGTTAGCTTTATAGGCTTTCTTGAAGTCATCTAGGATTTCCCAGGGTGATACTACAAAGACCAGTGAGATCACTTCATCTACAATCTTCTTCACTTGGCCAATGTATCTCTGTGGAATGTTTTTCTTGTGAATCCTATGAGACACCTTGGGATCAGGCCAAATCCTCACTCTCTCCTTTTGATATTGAAATGTATGTTTAAGAGTGTATAACCTGAGAGCATGCTTCTTCATGTTGATGATTGAAGATGTGGCAACATATGCTTTGTCAACTCTTCTCAACAATTCCTCATCATGTTGTTTGTGAAGCTCTTCTTCTTCTAGTTTCACTTTCACAATTTGTCTTTGAGTTTCAGGAGTAATTGTTGGAGAGTAACGTTTGGCCTTAGGCAACTGTATAACATCTGAGATTGGCAGCCTATCTTCATCTTCATCATTATCTTCTTCTTCCTCTTCTAGCCTCAGTACCCTTCTCTTCCTCTTCTGGGGTACATCATCGGCTATTGGTTTTGAGGGTAAGGGAATTGGTTTGGTGGGTTGTGGTTGTGGTGGTTTTTGGGGTAAAGGGATTGTTTTAGTGGGTTTTGGTGTGGGAAGTTTGACAGGCTGTTCTAGCATTTTGGATGTGAGTTCGGCTTTAGATTGCTTGACTAGTTCAATCCTGCTCCCAGCACCAGCTTCGTTTAAGGCTTCAATAACCAATCCTTTTGTGTATACTTCAGACGAACAGATCTTGGTGGTTATTGCCAAGATGTTGTCCCTGGACTATGCCTTGATTTCAATCAATGATCTACCAAGATACTTCGCTATGAACCTGATCATGATTTCTAGCCTTTCCCTTTCCAACACATCATAACTTGCCCATCTAGCTTGTATTTCTTCAATCTCCAGTCTTCTGATTTCTGAGTCAATTTTTTCAGTATCGTGACCTTGCCTAAACAACTGATCAATGATGTTATCCATTGATCGGTTGTGTTCGGCATCAGCCTTCTTCACCATTGTCTCCAAGTCAGTCTCCTTTTCATTCTTCCTTTTCTTGTATGTGACATGAAAGTCTTTAGTACTTTCAGTCACTTTCTCCATGTCAGCATCCTTCACCTTCTCCTTCTCAGTTTCTTTCCTATCTGCAATCCTCTTTCTTTTTGCTTTCTCTGACTGAATCTCCCCCTTTTTGGTTGTATTGGTAGCAAGGGGTTGATTGTCAGAAAGCCTTTTGCTCACAGCATCCTCTATCAAGGGTTGTATAACTGAGGGAAGCTTCTCATTAAGGGTTTTAAGCACCATATCAGTGATATTTGATATGATGAGAGGTAAGGAATGTTGAAAGATAGCAGCTATTTGCTCAGGGGGGTTCTGTGCCTGAGAAATAGTACCAGAAGCAGAGGCAGGTGGCTGAGTGTTTTGGAGTGGCTCTGTGTATGGGAGACCTTTAGAGGAAGGTGCCATCTGTGGGTTTTAAGGGGTAGATGGTCTTTAATCCTGAGAAATTTTGGCAAGAAGCTCTTTGAGTCTGCTCACCTTATCCTCGAGGATGGTGTTTTGGGCTAAAACATCATAAAAGAAGCCCAGGTCATCATTAGTGTTTACTGAATCACCTGACCTCCAGATAGAATCAGGATGAACATGCTCTGAGTGTAGACCAGTAGTAGCATGTGCCCCTTGGTCATGGTACTGGGGACTTCCTGCCTCAGGAGTGTTTCCTTCATCGGCAGTTGCCTCTGGTGAGGTCTTATGGATAGTGCCAGATTCATCCTGATCATTTGCTGAAGTAGGAGAAGTGGCAGCCTCACCAGAAATTCGAATCTCCGTTTCTACACTTGGAGATTGAATATGGTAACCCCTGTGCTGTGGGGTGTCAGAAGCACTTTGGTCCTCCCCCTCAATGGTTGAGGCCATCCCAATTTTGATAGGTATCTAGGGAGGAAGTGAGGAATGCAACTGAGTCAGCACTTTGGCAATTATTATGGTAGGACTTTGGGGGGCGGTTGCAGTGGGAGAGGGTGTGAAGGCAGTATGCACCTGGGGAGAGTGGTGCGTTTCAATGGCAACCTCCTCAAGTGAGGAAGGTTCCAGATGTATAGGTGCCCCAGAGGTGGTTGCTACAGGCTCCTGTTGAGAGGAAACCTGAGCGGTTGAGGGTGAGTGAGTACGTGTATCTACTGGGGGGTTATGGCCAGTAGATATAACCTGCGTTTGTGTTGCAGGGGCATCCTTAGGGGACTCATTTCCCTGAGTAGCCTTTTTGGCTTTCCTGTGTTTGGGTTTGGTGGGGACAATGGATTTGGAGGTGGTGGGTGTGGGTTCCAGCTGCGTGGGTTTTCGCAGTTTGGCAGCCAGTTTGAGTGACTGGTCTGAGTTGTGCCTGGAGTATACTTCTGGCAATACAGCCGTGGCAGGGACTCCAAGGCCAACAAGTCCCTCAGCTTTCAGCTGGTTTACTATAATGGCCATTAGGAACCGAGGATATAATATCCATCGGTTAGCTATAGGCTTGGAGGCCATATCCTTGAGTTCAAGAAATAATATTTCAGAAAAATTTAAGCTTTGTTGGTCAAGGATAGAGAATAATACCTGCTGCCACCTCGTTGACATTTGATCCCAAGAAGAAGTCTTAGGAGCTAAGCATACATTCACCATATGAAAAATTAGTCGTTCCGCATCATGGAAATGCTTCTTCAGGATGGTAGAGGCACTAAGGTTACCCTGGTATCCATGTTGGGCAAATGATAGATCAGTGGTGCCCTTTGGATATCCAGTGGGGAAAGTGGCATCATCCAGTTGTAGGGTTTGGCGAAGGATTCCGGAGTGATGACCACCTGACGGTTGTTGATGAACGACTGGAGAGAGTCGGTGTCATTCTCCCCAGTGATGAGGGTGACGTTTGTCCAGAACTGATGGAGGGATTCGGCATGAATGGTAGGATTTAGAAGGAAAGCCGTTTTGTATGGAGAGTTGATCATTAGATCAATGGCATTATCAAACTTTGTCCAGAAGGGTGATTTGGTAAGGTAAGCAACACAGTTGTGTCGTGGTTTAAGCTTCATGTTCGCCATTGATGTGAGAGAAGGTTCTGAGTTTTTGAATGTTAGGTTTGAGATGATGAAGCTCTATAAGATAAGGTATTTATAGGGTATGGGTTATAAAGCAACTGAAGGGTTTGGTATGAGTCATCAGTAGTTTTAAATGACTGATGACGTGGTATTAACCTTCAGAGGTTGAAACAACTGAAGTCTTGGTTTTAGGCATCAGTAGTTATAAAACTACTGAAGACCATGGTTTTAGCTTCAGATGTTGGAAACAACTGATAACTTGGTGTTAGTCATCAGTAGTTATGAAACTACTGAAGACATGGTTTTGTCATCAGTTGTTTAAGATGAAGCAGCAATTTTAGAAACAACTAAAGAAAAAATTCTCATCAGTAGTTTTCGTCAATTCATAGCTTTTCAGCTGTTTCATACTGTCCTCAACACTTACTCATCAGTCTTTTTGGCTGTTTTTCAATTGTTTCATAGGACATCAGTACTTATCTGTTTGTACTTATATCAGTAGTTATGACTGCATCAGTTCTTGTAACAAAATCAGTGCTTATTTGTGATATGGTTACAAATGATCATCGGTACTTATTTACTGAGATCATCAGTAGTTATCACTTATTCTAGCTGCAGCATACCAAGCCTTAACACTAGGTTTTGGAAAGTCGAACTATCCAAAGGCTTAGTAAAAATGTCTGCAAGCTCATCAGCACTACGCACAAACTTTGGATCAATCAGACCTTTTTCAAAACAGTCCCTAATAAAATGATGTCTGATCTTTATATGTTTGGTCCTAGAGTGCTGGACAGGATTCTTGACAATGCAAAGAGCTGAAGCACTGTCCATTAATAATGGAGTCTTAGTCTCTGTAATGCCATAATCCAAAAGTTGGTTCTGAAGCCAGAGTCCCTGAGAAGTACAGCTTGCAGCAACAATGTACTCTGCTTCATCAGTGGATGTAGCAACAGATGTTTGTTTCTTACTCTGCCAAGAAATCAAACAGTTTCCTAGAAATTGACATCCACCAAAAGTTGACTTTCTGGTTAACTTACACCCTGCATAGTCACTATCAGGAAAAGCAACCAATTTGCAAGAGTGTCTAGTGGAATACCATAAACCTAGAGATTTTGTACCTTGAAGATATCTAAAGATCCTTTTGACTGCAATTAAGTGAGACTCTTTAGGAGCAGCCTGAAATCTAGCACAAACACACGTTGCAAACATGATATCTGGTCTAGAAGCTGTTAAGTACATCAAGGACCCAATCATACATCTGTAAAGTGTTTCATCAACAGCTTTACCTTTCTGATCTGCATCCAGTTGTGTGGTGTTACACATGGGAGTAGAACAGGGCTTACAATTTTTTAAATCAAACTTATTCTAAAGATCTTTTGTATATTTAGACTGATGAATGAAAGTCCCATCAGCCTTTTGTTTGATTTGCAATCCTAGAAAGAACTGTAATTCTCCTATTGCACTCATTTCAAACTTCTTATGCATTAAATTGGTAAAGTCATCACACAACTGGGGATCAGAGGATGCAAAAATAATATTATCAACATAAATTTGAACAAGTAACTTATGCTGATCCACCTTCTTAATGAATAAAGTTTTATCTATGGAGCCTCTAGTGAAATTATTTTGAAGGAGAAAATTTGATAATGTCTCATACCAGGCCCTAGGAGCTTGTTTCAACCCATAAAGAGCCTTATCAAGCTTGTATACCCAATCTGGATGTTTATTATCCTCAAAACCTGGTGGTTGACACACATAAACCTCTTCTTTTATTTTACCATATAAAAATGCACTTTTAACATCCATTTGAAAAACTTTAAAATTGTGAAATGCAACATAGGCTAAGAACAATCTAATTGCCTCCAGTCTGGCCAGGGGCAAAGGTCTCATCATAATCAATACCTTCTTCTTGTGAAAACCCCTAAACAACTAGTTAGGGCTTGTTCTTAACAATAAGCCCATTTTCATCTGTTTTGTTCCTAAACACCCATTTAGTGCCTATTGCACACTTACCTGGGGGTAGAGAAACCAGTTCTCACACTTGCTGTTTCTTGAACTGGAGTAGCTCAAGCTGCATGGCTTCAACCCATCCATTGTCTCTCAAAGCAACATGATAGTTCTTTGGCTCTTGCTGACTGATGAAGAGAGCATAGAAGCACAGGTTAGACAATTGACTTCTGGTTGAGACGCCAGCATTGATACCACCAATGATTTGAGACATGGGGTGATTCTTCAGCTCTTGGTGCACAATAAGATCAGTGCAAGTGTTTGTAGCCGGTTCAGCATTAGCAGATGTTGATTCAGATTCTTGAAACCAAGTATTAGATGGAAAATCAAACAATGTAGAGGAATCAGAAATCTCATCAGCATTTGTTGTGGATGGAGCTGCTGAAGGTACAGGAACATCAAGTTTAGCAGACTCAGGCAGTTGGTCACTGAACTTGAAAAGGTGAGTACTGATATCATCATCATTTTCAGTACCACTAGGTGGAAGACTTGCTGCAGAAGATGATTTATCCACATGATCTGCAACAGGTGGAGTTTGATAAGGGGCATATTGCAGTATGTCCAGATCAAACAACTCCACAGGGTTTTGTGGAATTTTATCCTTAGGAGATTCATTGAATTTCACATGCAAGGTTTCTTCAACTATCTTTGTTCTGCAGTTGAAGACTCTGTAAGCCTTGTAAGTGGATGAATAACCTACAAAATACCCTGCATCCACCTTAGGATCAAATTTGTGGAGTTGACCCTTTGTGTTGAGAATGAAACAAGGACATCCAAAGGCTCTGAAGAATGAAATCAAAGGAGCCAAATGATGTAGAGCTTCATATGGAGTCTTTATCAACCTCTGATTTACTAACACTCTATTCTGCACATAGCAAGCTGTATTGACAGCTTCAGCCCAAAAGGTCAAAGGCAAACCAGAGTCAACCAACATGGACCTTGCAGCTTCAATTAAAGTCCTGTTCTTTCTCTCCACTACTCCATTTTGTTCTGAAGTCCTTGGGATGCTAATCAAATACAAATATCGATTAGCAGTTTCAATGATCAATTGTTAGATTGATCAATGATTAACCTGCTCTGATACCAATTGTTAGGATTAGTGATCTACGTTTGATTGATTAGAGAGTATTGCAGCAGAAATCAAACAATGAATTAGACAATTCACAAGAATACAGTTGATATTCAAAGTAAGAGCAAATGATTATAGAAAGAATTCTGCAAATCAAATATTTTATTCAATACGCGCTTTCGTGGTGGCAAAATGTCACACTTACAATCAGGTCAATCATCCCTTATATAAGAATGTCGTGGTGGAACATTCCTTATATAGGAGATGTGACGTCTGCTGATGTTATTTGATAGTGACATCTAACAGAATTATTCAGACTACTGAAAGTTAACACAACTACTGAAGATGTCAAAACAGCTGATATCTTCTTACAAAAATACTAAGTGTTAACTATGACTACAACTACTGAAAAGAAACTACTGAAACTACAACGACTGAAGAACATGCTCTTCAGTCGTTTTACAATACTGAAACATAAAAGAAAACTACTGAAAGGAAACCATCACAACAACTGAAGAATGCTTCTTCAGCTGTTGTAACAAACTCTGAAGGCTTCAGTACTTGTACTTGAACTTCAGCTGTTGTCATCAGCTGATGTCTTCACTCTTTGTACTTCAGCTGTTGATCTTCAGTACTTTAGTCTTCAGCTGTTGATCTTCAGACTTTGGTCTTCAGCTGTTGAAGTCTTCAGTAATTTAGTCTTCAGCTGTTGAAGTCTTCAGTACTTTAGTCTTCAGCTGTTGATCTTCAGACTTTGGTCTTCAGCTGTTGAAGTCTTCAATACTTTAGTCTTCAGCTGTTAAAGTCTTCAGACTTTGTCAAACAGCTGATCAAGTCTTCAGCAGTTGTTGTGATGTCTGTGGGACTTAGAGGTTTTTCTGATCAGGCTCATTGGTTCTTTTGGTCCAACACATCACAATAAGTACAGTATTTGTTAAAATAACAATCTGCTGTAGAATGATTTCTCATATCACATATGTGACAGTACTTGTTGAAATAGCACTCAGCAGTATTGTGATGTTTCATATCACATATTTCACAGTACTTTTGTGGAGTTTTAAACAAATGTTTGTTAACTTTTGACATTGACACTTCGTTTGATTCATTTTTACATTTTGGTGTCAAAAGTTAAACTGTTGTTTTTCATGTTTCACATTTTGATGTTGTGTCATATTGTTTTTCATCTGTTTAACATGAACTCCCTTCTCGAATTTCTTATGAACAAATCTTTTTGCTACAGCGGAAGTCTTAGAATCTAAACTTGATTTCAGATCAGAGTGATATTTGTTCATAGAATTCACCTTGTTGTTTTGAAGAGAATTCATATTTAACAAACCTGCTGACACAAATTTTATCGGTTTGAGTTTTGTTGTTTGATTTGTTGCTTTGATCAACTTTTCTGAACTCTTGTTTTGTTCAGATTTGATTGATGATGATTTCTTTCTTCTCCTTTGGTTCTTTGATTTAGAAGAACTTGGTTTACTTTCAGATTGAACATCATCAGAAGAAGATTCCTTTTTAGATTGAAATTGTTTAAGATTAATAGTGTTTGAATCTTCTGATGTTCCTACCTATTGTTTGTCTTTGCTTTGAACTTTCACTTCTTCTAAAACAAAATTAATTTGATCAGAAGTGTTTTGTTTTGATTGTTTAGGTTCATACGATTTATTTTGATAGGATGACCATTTTTAATCTTTTCTTGATCATTTTCAACAAACAATTTTATATTTTCCTTTTCTTCTTCATAATTCTTGTTTTTGACGTGAAAAGCTTTAATTTTAGCTTTGTTTTCAGGAGAATGATCATGCGTATTGAAGTTCTCTGGTAAAGTGTTTGTGATAGATTCAGACATTGGTTCATGAGTGAAGCCTAATCCTGCTTTCTGTTTATCTTTCCTCTCACTTACCAGTTTTTCTACAATCATTTTTGAACTCTTAACTTTAGCAAGATCCATTTGAGTAGCAGCATGAGCTATCTTCTCTTGTTCAAGATTTTTAGTCATCTCTTCCAATTGTTAGAAGCGTTTTCTAATTCTTTTAGAGTTTTGTTCCATGAAGTTTGAAGAGAGATAATCTTTTGGTCTGCTGTTTTATGATCAGCTTTCAATTTGTTATGCATTGATTCTTCTTGTTTGAGTTTCTCAAAAATTTTATATGAGTATGTTCTGTAGTATTCAACATGTTCAAAGCATGATTTTGTGCATAGCTTTTCTCTCACTTCAGATGGTATTTCAGGAAATTTTGGAGATGAGGTTTTAGATTTTAAAGATGAAGTGTCAACCTTTGGTTGATCAGACTATGCCATTAGAGCTACTTTATCATTATCCTCCTTAGGATCTGATTTGTCACTCCAATCATAGTCATCTTCATCATTTTCACCTTCCACCTTTGGATCATTTTTTTGACCAATCTTCTTCCTGAATTTCTGCAATAAGAGATAAACTAGATGTTAAATCATTAGTAAATTGTTTAACATATGCACTCCAATCATAACCATCTTTAATATTGAGTACAAGAGCTTTCTTGGTTTCATCAGATGATTTTGTTTCATCTTTAAGCTCAGGCATAGGAAGACTGTTAAGACCTGGTATTTGAACAAAATACCTAGAGATTAGCGTATATACAAGATCAAATAGTGCAGAATCCTATTTGATTGGCGATCCAATCAGTGAGAACACACGAAGAATCAATAAAGAATTGAAACTAACGTTAGAAATCGATTGGAAATCAATCTAATGTGTTCTATGAACTTGGAGAACGAATTGGGAGGTTTCTGGACGGCTAGGGTACGTCTGGAATCGTAATTGATCGAGAGTCCTTATTTTTCACGAATTGAGTTGTATTTATAGGTTGGTATTATTCAATCGTGCGACTGAACCATTAGTATGGTTCAGTCGTGCGATTGAGCCATGCAGTTGATTCATTCGCACGACTGAGTGTTCAGTCGTGCGACTGAGCCAATCTTATGTTACAATCATACGACTGATTCAGTCTCCTGGTTCAGTCGTGCGACTGAGTCATTCGTATGAAGGTGTTCATGCTTATGGTCCATTCGCATGGGCCATTCGCATGGGCCATTCGCATGATAACTTCATTATTTTAAGTTTGAATGTATTAATTAGTAAACATTATATGTAAACATTCGATCAATCACTAACCTAATTAATTAATTTAATATCAACTTATTAATGAAATATTAATCATTACAAATCACAAACACCCAATATCATTTCATTAGTCATATCAAATTACACCAGAATCAGATAAACAAGATCTATTACATTTCATATCATGATCTAGGGACATACATGTATCAACAAACTCCCCCTTGGACCTAGATCTCTCTAATCTCTTGTTTTCTGCATGACCTCCTTGTATTTCTTGTACTTCTCCTCTTTTGTGACTCCCGTGTGAATCTCAAACATGAAGGAAAGTCATATAACGTTCTGGAACTAAAGAGCTTGTACAATATCTTGCGTATCATAGAATAGTGGCCACTTGTATAGCGTATATACATCACTTTCTGACAAGTTTGTAAGCCACATCGGGTCGAATACCCTGATAGTATCCATTTGTCCCTCTTTGCTTAAGACTATGACCGCTTCAGCTGTTCTCCAATCATAGTACCACCACTTAAAGTGTGGAGTAAAATCCTGTGGCATTTCCCTGAGTGGGATTCTTGACATTGTGCGCGGAGGATTCCACTTCAACACTATCTTCGGCTTGCCAGTAATGGCATCAACCTCAGACCTTCTGATACCTAGTAGGCTGTTGAGGTCTGAAGTTAACCCATCTAGTATGGTACTCCTTCTTTAGGGCAGCCTCAAACCAGCCTGACATCTTCCTCGAGTCAGCATACAAAAGCTTTAGTTTGGCCAGCTGGTTGAGCTCAAAACCTGGTAGAGTCTTTAGATCATGTGGAAATCTAAAATACTCTATGCCCTTCTCCCTCTTAACTGCATAGACATTAAGGTCATCAAAATATGCCCATGCTATAGTCCTACCTGGCACCTTATGATGTTTCTTGACTCTGTAGAGTTTGGTGTAGGAATCCTTCTTGGTGTAGTACGTTGGGCTCTAACTTCTTCAAAACATGCAGCCCACTCAACCTTTCGAATGTCAACATCATTATTTGAGGCTTGGGCTGTGTCTTCTGCTTTCTCTGATTCTTGCTCCATATTGTTCAACACCTCAATAGTATCGCTGACAAGGGATTCACCCAGATTGGGGACCACATTACCCTCATTGTCAGCGTACTGAGGGTACTCCTCGGCAGTGACATCTTCGATCTCTACTCATCAACATCGTTGAACTCTTCGTCACTAGTCGAATCGCATGTCGGAGCTCTTTTACTATTTCATCTGGATTTAGCTCGAAAAGCTCTGCGAGTTGCTCATTTGATAAGTCATGAATTATTTCCCCTTCTTCAGGGGTATAATTCACTGAACTCCTGACTATCCCTTGCAGATCAAGAATCATTGTTAGCTAAGACTTGACCTGCTGAAGGGGAGCAATGTCAAACTCATCTCTTTGGTAATTTTGATCTGTTTGATTTAAACATTTCACACATAAATCATTAGTAATTCATCAAACAGAAAGGCATTAAAATAATATAAACAAAGTACATTGTGTTCAATTACATGATTCAAATACAAAAGAAGATAAATACATAATCATCTAATCTTTACTTTTTCTTGTATCAAGGTTTCATCACTTGTAGGGGCAGAGGTAGAGGCTGATTGATCTTGTCTGTTCTTAGTCCTGTTCTCTTGACCTGTAGCAGTGGCCGATGCAGGTGCATCCCCTCCTTCTGCTTCTTCATCAGTCACTCTCATCACCATCTCCCTCTTTAATCTTCAAAGGCTTATCTTTAGATCCTTTAAGTTTGAGCACGATGGTCTTCTTAGCATTCTCCAACTCTTCAATTTTCTTAGCAGAAGTGACTCTATGCTCTTGGAGTTGGGTGATCTCGAGGCTCTGAGCAGCTATTTGCTGGGCCTGCTCCTTGATTAGCCGATCCTGCTCCGAGATCTGATGTGACTGCACAACAGTGAGATCTGCAAGCTGTCGGATCTGTGCAGTCTTCTCTTCATCAGCAGCTAACAGTCGCATCACCATACGGTTTAGCGCTGACAGCTGGTCCTCTACCCCAAATTGAGGTAGATGAGATCCATATATACGTGCAGGATCAGATGAGGGTCCTGATTGGTGGCTAGTGATGGTGGGTTATGGTAAAGATAGGGCTGGGTCTGTGAGATATTGGTGGTGATGTAGGAGTGAAAGATATGGTGGTGGTTGGCATATTTACAGTGGTGGGAGGTGTGGTAGTGGTAGTGGTAGCTGTGGTGGCTGTGGTGGTGGATGGTGTGGCTGTAGAAGTGGTAGGGATGGTGGTAGATGTAGTGGCGCTGCGGGGGTATGAAGGTGAGTCTCTTCTCTTCTTCTTCTGGCCGTAGGCTGAGCCATCCATTTCTTCCTTGATCCAGTCGAGGTGGATGCTTCCCCTAGAACACGGCTAGTAGACTCAGGAGCATAGCTGGGATCTACAGTCGTCTCTCCCGAATCCCTGGGGCGTCCACCAACCGCCCGGAGTCCATACTCGGTGGGAACAACCTTGCTTCCCATGGTCCTCGTCAAGGGCTCCTCATCTGACTCTTCTTCCTCCTCACCAGGTATGAAGTCCTGGTGGAAGCCTGCAGACTCAGCTATGTCGCCTGTTGGGGCAGACACTGGGGTATAACATCTGAAGCTGTGCCCCTCGTTGGAGCAGGCATATAATCCCCAACATCCCCACTATCATCATCGTCTGAATCATGCTCTGGGAGCAACAACCTCTCATCATCTGAATCGCTGTCATCATGACGCCATTTGCGTCTACCTGGTGCCACATATCCTTCATTTGCCAGATGGCCGATCAACCTTTTTACCTTGGGCTTTACCTGCTTGCCCCGATACACTCTCATGTGACCCAAAGTCGTGTCATCCATAACCTCTAGGGAAACCGCATCATGTTTCTCCTTGGAAGTAATGGCAGCTTCTCGTTAAAGATCAGCTGCAGAAATCTGGGATACATACAAAAACCCTCCTTCCCCTTGGCCTCCAGATTCTCCACCAGATACGAGAAGATCATGCTTGAGAAGCTGAAGGGGTGGTTCAGCACCAGCGCCACATAGGCATTCTGAATCTGGTGATAGGTCATCAAACCCACCCCTTCGAGAAGCAATACACTTCAGGATCACATGCGCCAAGTATTTATACTGGGGACACAAGTTGCTCTTATTGAGCACACCTGAGTTGATGTCCCCAGCATATTTAATCCTAAGGAAGCAACCTCTGACTGTAAGTGGATGTAGTCTGGTGGGTTGATCAGTATCATCCCCAAAATCAAGTACTCTCTGGATGTCAGCTGCTGTAATTTCAATGTCATGACCATGAATGGAGCCCCGTATGCTGTAAGGCTCATGTGAACGATCTACGGAGGCATTTTCCTAGAAGGCCTGATGTAACGACCTGTAAGGAGTACACTGTGTGGATATGGCTTTATGTATCCGAGAGCGTCGAAGGAATGCAATAATATCTGTAAACTCGGCTCTATTCCGAGTCATATGGTCCAAATGAGCACATATATTGTGCTTTGGATTTATGGACCATCTATCAACCATTGACCTGAAACACAAGACACAGAACATTTGTAAGTCATACATTCAAAATTCAGTTCAAGGTGTATAGTTTAAATTCAATCCGATACATTCGTGCGAATGAATCATGCGACTGGAGTCAGTCGTTTGTTCTTTCGTGCGACTGAGCTCGTTTGGTTGAATGAGATATGCGACTGAGTTCAATTTGCTGACTGAGTCTGCGATTGGTGCAGTCGGCCGATTGAACTCATTCGCATGGTTCATTCTGCCGATTGATCCAATCGCAAGATTCAATCGTGTGATTGGAGTTCATCCGAACGACCAATCGCATGACCCACTGTTCACTCGACTGAGGTTCGAATCTTGACCTAATTCAAGTAATTTAACATGGTTTAATGGTCCATTAGACTCGCCATCTTGTCACTAATGACCTATTAAACTTAATTTTAACATTTTGCTTAGTTTATGTAGGTTATTAGGGCATTTTTCAATTCGGTTAATGTTTCATTCGTATAACACAAATTTGACTCAAGATCTTCTGATTTCTATAATTTCACTGCAATGTACCTGTATACTTGTCAATCGAATGTCAGAAAATCAATAGCAATGTGAAAACACGATCTCTAGAAATTTTGGCAGAGTAACGGGAAAGAAAGCGATTTGGGTGCGATTGGGAGTGATGAGTGAAATGCGATCGACTGAGGCCCTTTAAATACTGACCCTAATTTCAATCGGCCGACTGGCCTCATTCGCTCAGTTCATTCGGGCGACTGAGGTTCAGCCGTGCGATTGGCCCAGTCGGTCGCTTTCAGTTGGCCGACTGAGTCTCAGTCGGTCGACTGACTCATTCGTGCCCTTTCATTGCTTTCTCAATTAACCGACTGAGTCTCAGTCGGTTGACTGACTCATTCGCACCCTGTCATTCGGTCGAAAGGATCATTCTTAAACGCCATTCGGGTGAATGACTAAGTTTCATGTCCAGTCGTGCGAATGGGATCCATTCGCATGGTTGGTCCATATTCATGGTCCAATCGTGCGAATAGGTCACACTTAGTAGATTTTCTGCCATTTCGAACATTTTAACCTTTTGAAATAGACATTATGAGTTTTGATCATCTCAGACATGATAATTTTTAACCAATTTAGTCACCTCAGACGTGACTACTTTAAACTTGAAAATTCATGTCGTCATCTCAGACATGACCCATTCAGTGAGTTGATCCTTATCGATTTTCATCATGTAGTCCGGCAAACAAATTAACTAAAACGACTCGCTAAATTAGAGACTTAAACTAAAGACTAAAAATTAAGACTTTGTTTGGCTTTTTGTGAGAGATAGAACCTAAGGTGGAAATCTACTGGATTTGTTCCGGAATCGAAAGCTTCAACTTAGATTGACCACACCTAGACCAATTCAATTTTGGAATTGTTGGATTCTGTATACCCAAGACACATAGAACATTGATGTGGTTAGTACGTTGTGATCCAAGTCGGGTCATACCCAATAACAAGCTTAGCAAACACCAATTAAATTAATTGATGATATGACCATACATTAAATAATTACACCAATTTAGAAAATGGGTTTTCTAAATAGATTGTATGTGAGAAGGAACAAATTATGAGGATATTTTGTTCATGGATATTATTTGTTATGTGTTTAAATTAGTTAAGCAACGTCAAATAATAAAATGTGTGTACATATTATATATAATTAAAAGGTTAATTATGTATAATATTTAAACTTTTGTAAAATTTAAAAGGGAGATTTTTTAGAGGAAACCCTAAGGTTTAAGTTTTTTTCGGCCACCCCATGGCAGCCAACTCTCTCTTTTGTTTTGTGTTCTTGGAACAAAAGATCTCTTGAACACACACATACTTCATCTAGCCCTTTCTCACATGCAAAATCGACACAAGAATTCGAGTTTCTCATCTGGAAGAGAAGTCTCACGGCTGGAACAAGGCTCCAGCAGCCTCTTGATGTCTCACGGCTGAAAGAAAGTTCCAGAAACTTTCTTGATCTGATTTTGGTGTCAAATCCTAGCAAAGATGGTGTTTTCTTATAGGCTTGTGGGTATGATTGCTTGAGGACATCTATCTTGATGTTTTGGTCGTTCAAAAGCATCATCATCTTGATCCAATCCACGGTTTTGACAGCTTCTGGAAGGTAGTTCCATTGTGTTGTTTTGGTTGTTTTGTTTTATCTTGGTAACTAGTTCAAACACATATTTGATCCTATGGTTTTGGGTTTGTTGAAACAAAGTTATGAGCTTTAATTTTCAGATTATAGAACATGATATTAAGTTCATATTCCGCTGCGTTTTTCTTGTTTAAATGGTTAAACAACATTGTTAAGGTCCAACAAACCCCAACATTGGCATCTAGAGCCGGATATGTGGATGACTAGTTTCATGTGTTCTTATAAATTTTGTTTTATAAGGATTTAACAACCATTATTAGGGCTGTTTTGTGATGATTTGATGATACCCCAACCTTTCAAGGTTATAATCATGCATGCTTATGATTGAATCTTGAAAGGAAAGATATCATTTTGGTTGATTGTGTTTTGTTTGGACAAAAGACCCTAAATTCTTGGTTTATGTTGGCTGAAAATTTAGGGTCAAATGGGGTTCATTTTGGATCTTGTAATGATGTATATGGTTACATGTATTAGTGCATAACATAGCCTTGACCATGTTTGTTATGGTTTTGGTTGATTGTAATCTTGTCATGTTGGTTGCATTCATTCTTTATGGGTTGTAATTTGTTTATTCATTTGGCAATGTAATAAATAGATTAGGAGTATTTTTCTTTTACTAGAAAATATGTATTAGGATATATATTTTGTAAAAGAAGATGCTCGGGAGTTGAAGCACAAAAGGAAGACACAAAGGATGGACTTGAAGCATTTGGATGCAAGTTCAAGTGGGGGTCTTTGGAGATCTCACCATTTGTGTTATGTTGAACCCTTAGGAAGACCTTATGACAACACTTGTGATGGCAAACAAGTGTAGTCAACTTAGTGGCTATGGTTATGCACATATGTTTGAATGATTATGCTTGTTTGGTTGTTTGTTGTATGATTGTTGTTTGATATTTGGATATGCATAACAAACTCATTAGCAAACTTAACAAGCTAAATTTTATGGTTCCTAATCATTAAGTAACTAATAAAAGGTTATTAAAAGGATTATGATTTCAAAATAAAAGAGGTTTTATTAAAAGAGAACCATAGGGTACCATGTACTTGAAAGCATGCAATTACAAGGTACATAGAGCTTTCAAAGTCTTGAATTAATGGAAACTTAAATCCCTTTGGAAACAAGTTTAACACCATCCTTTTACACGACACTCGAATCACTTGAGAACTATTTGTGGGATAAAGGTCACCTAACCACTTGTAGGGAACTTGTGTTTTGAGATGAGTCTAACGTACTTGTGGGATAAAGGTCACCTAACCGCTTGTATGTGAAAACTCACACGTGTGTGTAAGTAGGACAACTTGAATTGGAAACCATGTGCTTAGGGTCACCGAAGCATGGCATACAATGGTGTTGATGGGATAAACATGCCGACTAAACATATGATGTTTAACCGATCCCATAAGACTAGAAGTTGCAATAGGTTGCAATTGTCAACTGTTGACTACCTTGTTAATTTAAATAATGGGATAAGGTCACCTAACCATCATTTAAATGTAACGTTGGATTCTAGATTTTAGTTGTTAATTGTCTATGAGACATTTAAGGGTATTAATGATTAAAATAATTTTATCAAAAAATACTAAAATGAACTTTGTCAAATATTGTAGTGATGACCGCTAATTATAACGCCCCACCCCGATCGTCCCTTCCCTATCACTGAGATCCATTCCCAAGAGGGATCGTCCTAACCATAATTATCTTATGAACTCAATTTTGAGACTTGAGAATCGTTCTCAAGAATGAGTAAAGGTATATGTCCTTGACGATTCCATACCTCACCAACCCACGCTGTTGATGTTAAGGCTTTTTGACGATTGGGTTAAGCACACTAAGGATTCTGTGCAAGCATCTGATCTCATGTTGGGAATATGATTCCCGAACTCCAAAAGGGTTTGGAGCCTCATGGGGCACATGACATGAAATCTAAAGAGGAAATGTTCCTTCAACTAACTTTAGTAAAATTGCTTCGAAACGGTTCAAGCACTTTATACATGTCACATGAAAGAGACCCAATCGATCATCTTACATATTCTTAAGATGAAAAGCCATATTGATAGCCTCAAGATGCTTAACTGTCCTGTCTCAAAGTAGTTGGCCAAGGATTTGATCCTTAATTGCCTAACTAAAGGTTTGAGACATTCATAATAAACTGTAATATGAACGATGGGACAAGAGTATCGGTGAACTTCACGCAATGATCAAAGCAACCGAGGCGGGGATAGGTAGAGAGGTTCTACCTATTCTCTCGATCATAAGGGAGGCTATAAGAAGTGGCTCATCCCGATCCTAAAGCAATTATTGCCAAAAGAAAAGGATACATCAAAGCAAAGGTTAAAGCGAAACCTCAAAAACCTAAGCTTATAAAGCCGAAGGTAACGGAGAATGATCCATGCTTTGAGTATGGGAGATAGGACTATAAAAAGGGAATTGTCCCTCCTATCTCAAGGAGTTGAAAGACAAGGGGGGTTTTGGGCAAACCTCAAATACAATTCCATGATTCACATGTTGTTTTAAATGCGATTTCTTCAATCACATGGGTATTGGACACCGGATGTGAGACTCACACTTGCAATTATTGCAAAGGGGTTCAAATGAAATGTGCGCTTCAAGGAGGGAAACTCTATTTTGAGACCTTCTAAAGGTTTGGAAGTTGTTCTCAAAACATTTTGTATGCACCTAGTGTGACTAGGAACATAATTAATGTTTCCTATTAAAACAATATGATCATGATTTAAAGTTTGCAAATAATGGTATTAAGTTTTTGGATGATGTATATCATTTTAAGAATATGCCCTTTTAATGATATCCAAATTGGTTCATGATAGATCGTCCTGTAATAACTCATTATACACATTAAGCAACAAAAACTTAAAAGGGTTTAAGTTATTATTATGTTTGACATTGTCATCTTGGTCACATAAACTAGAATTGGATTCAAACACTTCAAAAGAATGGTCTTTTGGAAACAAATGAAAAATTTCATTTGATGAGTATGAACCAAAGACTTATTAGGAATGATACATTTGGATGTATATGATCCTTTTAAGACAATGTCTAAAACTGGTAAAAGATACTTCATTACTGTTACTGACGATTACAGTCGGTATTATTGTGTGCACTTGATGACACATAAGCATGAAGCTTTTGAAATGTTCAAAATCTTCAATAATGAAGTAGAAAAGCAACTCCGCATAATTATCTATGTTCTTCATTCTGATAAAGGAGAAACTGAACCCTATTTGGATATGGTTCAATTCATTATGGCTATGAGCTTATCACCTTTATCATCTTGGTTTTTCGCACTACTCTCCACGCTCGTATTTTGAATATGGCCCAAACCAAGAAAGTGGGTTCGACACCTATTGAAATATGGCATGGAAAGGTTCCATCGCTATCATATTTAAAGGTATGGGGTTGTGAAGCTTATGTTAAGCTTAACACCCAAAACAAATTGGAAAGTCGATCCACTGAGTGTATATTGTTGGAAATCCAAAAGATTGTATAGGATACTGCTTCTTTGATCCAACAAAGCAAAAGGAATTTATTACTCGATGGGTCGAGTTCTTGGAAGCCAAGTTCCTTATGGAAGGAATGACGCATGGATCAGTGGAATCTGATGAGGATCAAGATCCACGAGCCGATACACGTTTGGTTGACACTAGCTATCAACAAGAGGTTGTTGATGATGATGAAGAGGTTGATCAATACATGCAAAACGTTCACAAATCTGGTAGAATTAGCATTCCATCTGAATGATAAGGATATTCCATGAATGGATGCTATGTGGTTGTACCCTGTGGGCTAACCATATACCAAGATGTTGTGTCCAATTTGGATTGGAACAAATGGCTAGAAGCCATGAACGTAAGGATGCAATTCATGTATAACAACCAAGTTTGGGAATTGGTTGAACCTCCACTTACTCCAAACCGGTTGGATACAAGTGGGTTTTCAGGATGAAAACAAATATACATGGAGACTTGAATACTTATAAGTCAAGACTTATAGCATAAGGTTTCCATCAAACTCAATTGGTGATTATGATGAAAATCCTACGCCCGTGCAATGCTAAGGTCGATTAGGATATTAAGTGCCATAACTGCACATTTTGAATATGAGTTGGCTAAGGATGTCAAAACCGCTTTCCTTAATGGACATCTCGTTGAGACGGTCCGTATAGTTCAGCATGATGGTTTTGTCGATCCGCGACATCCTAATAAAGTATACAAGTTAAAGTGATAAATCTATGGATTGAAACAAGCATCAAAAGGTTGTGTATATATGAAAGCTAGTGGGAGCATATTTGTACTCTCAGTGTTGTATGCTGATGACACACTACTATTTAAAAATGATATTCCAACCTTGGAAGGTGTGAAAACCTAGCTTGGAAGATGCTTTTCATAAGAAGATCTCGTTTAAACCACCCATATTTTGGAATAAGGATCTATAAGGATAGGTCGAGGTGGTTGATAGGGTTAAACCAAAGTGCATATATTTATAAAATCTTGAAAAGGTTCGAGATGGAAAACTCTTAGAAAGTTATGGTACCTATTCAAAAAGAGATAATGATAGACTACGTCTCAATGTCCAAGCTCATAGGATGAGCAAAATCAAATGAAAGATATCCCATACGCATCTGCTATAGGATCCATCATTTGACTGATGATATGCACTAGACCGGACGTGTCATGCTTATTAGGTATGACAAAGTAGATACCAATAGAAATAACCATTGGATGGCTGTTAAAAGTATGATGAAATACCTTAGTAGAACTAAGGATATGTTTCTATATACGGATCTATTGAAAAGGAAGTCCCGTGTAAAGGGTTACACAGATGCGGGCTCCCAAAACTGATCGATATGACTCTCGATCACAATCGGGTGTACTTCCATTATGAATGGAGAAGAGGTATCCTTGAAATGTTCAAAGCAGGACTTGGTAGCATTATTCACTATAAAATCCGAATACATAGCCACTTCATTGGCAGCTTTGGAAGCTGCATGGATAAGTTTGTCCATTGCTTATCTAGGGGTGGTCTCTACCATTCAAGACCCCCTAGACATCTTTGGTAAATTACGTGGGTGGGATTGCTCAAATCAAGGAACCCCGTACTCATCAAAGACTAAGCACCTTGAGCGGAGATTCAACATCATAAGGATGGAGTTGAAAAGGGTAAAGATATGTATTCGTAAATTTCATAAAGATCAAAATGTTATGAATCCACTCACGAAGCTCCTTGTGAGGGCAAAGTATGAGGGTCATACTTGTGCCTTAGAACTTCGATATTCTAGTGATTGGAATTGGTCTGTTTAGTATTTAATGTATGGAACAATTGTAACTTTAACTCTTTTATATCTTTGAGTCATGTTCCTTTTTTAGCATGATTACATCCATGAATATGTTTATTATTCTATGTTCATAGTCGGTCATATTTGTGGGAACAAGTATGAATGTAAGACTATTATGAACATGGATTGGTAGATATTCATAAGGTATGAATATAGAGCAATTGGTTGCTACCAAGGTTCATAGATATTTGTGGGATACAAATATTGGACTGACCCGCGTCTCAATTTTACTACATGGAATCTTCTAGATTGATCATAAGTAAATTTGAGTAAAGAAGAATATCATTTGGTATCCTCTAACCTGAGATACATATTGGGTTTTGATATTCACCGAGTGTTATACCTAGAGCTAGTTCTTCGTTGCTCTGAAATAATGGTCAGTACATAAGGCTATGTTTAGGTATAACATAAGGTGATTGTGAGAAACGTATGTAGTCAAGATGGAATTTTTCCTCTTTTCGTTGAGAGCATGATGTCTAAGGCCTGATTAAGTTAAATCAACAAGAATGATCTTTCTGTGTCCTTGGATTTAACATGACATCTGTAACAAAAGGATAGATGATTGATTCACCTAATCATTTCAAGTTGGATAAATTGAAGGGGATGATGTTATTGAATGGCTTTAAGTCATGCATATAAGGTAGTACACCGTTGTTAGGCGGTATTTACTGCTTGCATCAATCTTCTATTTATCTTGTGCAAGTGGGAGACTGTTGGAATTCTGTAATGCCCAGACACATAGACCATTGATGTGGTTAGTACTTTGTGATCCAAGTCGGCATACCCAATACAAGCTTTGCAAACACCAATTATATCTAATGATGATAGAATCAGACATTAAATAATTACAACCACCAATTTAGCAAATGGGTTTTTTCTAAATAGATTGTATGTGAGAAGGAAACAAATTATGAGGATATTTTGTTCATGATATTATTGTTATGTTGTTTAAATTAGTTAAGCAACCATCAAATATAAAATGTGTGTACCATCTTAATATAATTAAAAGGTTAATATGTATAATATTTAAACTTTTTGTAAAATTTAAAAAAGGGAGATCTTTTAGAGGAAACCCTAAGGGTTTTTAATTGTTTTTTTTCGGCCACCCCATGGCAGCCAATCTCTTTTTTTGTTTTGTGTTCTGGAACAAAAGATCTCTGGAACACACCATACTCATCTAGCCTTTTCTCACATGAAAAAATATCGACACAAGCAATTCGGTTTCTCATTCCGGAAGAGAGTCTTTGGACCAAAACCAATGAGCCAAGATCAGAAAACCTCTAAGTCCCACATGGTATCACAACAACTGCTGAAAGACTCATCAGCAGTTTGACAAGTGCTGAAGACTTCAACAGCTGAAGATCAAGTGCTGAAGATTCAACAGCTGAAGAACTAAAGTGCTGAAGTACAACAGCTGAAGAAACAAGTGCTGAAGCTGAAAGACCAAAGTACTGAAGTACAACAGCTGAAGAGTTTACAAGTGCTGAAGATCAACAACTGATGTACAAAGTCTGAAGACAAAGACTGAAGACATCAGCTGATGATATCTACTGAAGTCATCAGCTGATGAAACATCTGAAGGTCAAAGTCTGAAGATCAAGTACTGAAGCGTCAGTAGTTTGTCACAACTGCTGAAGAGTACTTCTTCAGTAGTTGTGATATCAGTAGTTTTATATTTCTAGTTTCAGTAGTTTTATGTTTCAGTAGTTTTGTAAAACGACTGAAGAGCTTGTTCTTCAGTCGTTGTAGTTTCAGTAGTTTTATATTTTGTACTTAACACTCTGATATGTTCTCAGTAGTTGTGAACATTTCAGTAGTTTGTTAAGAGTTAGTTATTTTGTATTAGATCTGCCAGTTGTCACTTTCCGTGATAACAGCAGTGATTGTTGCACTCTATATAGGAGTGACAACCTATTGTAATATGGTGAAGAATGAATGGAATGAATGAATGATTTGATTAGAAATATTCTACATCTATAAACATTCCTTGAAATCAGAAATATATTTCTCCCTATAACCGTATGTGCTCTTAATGCATACAAGTATCGATTGCTTGCTACAAATTGTCTAATTCTTGTTCGTATTCCGCTGCTTTGAACTCTAATACATCAAACTTGTGATCGCTGATCCTGTCAAATGGTATCAGAGCAGGTAATCATTGATCGATCTAATAATTGATCATTGAAACTGCTATTCAAGATCTAAGTTTGATTGAATTAGCTTTTGTTTTTGCAAGAAACGGTTATAGAGATTGAATTTTCTGTATTTCTGGTCATTCATCCTGAGATCTTCTCTTGGTTTTCATTGAGTTTGTTGTGGTCTGTTTAAAACTTTTAAAAGCTTGAATTAAATTGTTTTTGAACTGAAAATGACCACTCCCTCCAATGATCCTCACAATACTGGTTCCTCAACCAAGCCACCAATGCTGGTTAGGAATGAGTATAAATATGGCAAAGACGTATGCTCCATCACCTGTCTGTTAACAGCGCAGGTTGTTGGACATCAGTGGTACATGGTCCACACAAGCCTATGGTGAATAACCCGAAACCAATCAAATGGTTCCGAAGAGGAGGGAGCAATACTCAGATGAGGATAAGAAGTTGCTTGAAATTGATGCAAAAGCCCATGGAATTCTGGCCATGGCACTGCCAAATGAAATCTATTCTGGGCTAATGCATCATGAAACTGCCCATGACCTCTGGAATGCCTTGAAAGAACAATTTGGAGGAACAGATGAGGTCTTGGCAAATAATAGAGAAATTCTTGCCCAACAATATGAGACATTCTCTCATAGAAAGGGTGAGACACTGACTCAACAATATGAGCGGTTCTCTTGTTTGATCTCTGAACTAAAAATGGTCAAACTTGAGTACACAATATTCAGATGAATAACAGATTTCTCAGATCACTGCCTGAGAGATGGGACACATATACTATTGTCCTACGCTCCAGTGCAAGTTTGGACAAACTATCTCTCACCCAACTCCATGGGAAACTGCTCACGTTTGAGAGAGAGATAGAACAGAAGAGAAAGCTGTCTTCATCTGGAAAGCTCACTGAAGACTTTGTACCAGGCAACACTGCCTTGGTGGGTCATGAGTCAGAATATGCTTCATCTGAATGCCAGTATGATGAGCATATTAATTTCTCTTCAAGCACTTCTGATTCTGCATTTGTGAGTGTTGATGGTCAGTTTACTGGGTGTAATAATGACAATCTATGCTTCATTATGGATGATCTCAAGGGGATTGCTGATGATGACTTAGAGGAGATGGATATTTTGAGCCAAATGGCCCTGATAAATATCAGATCTCAGAAGTTCTATAAAAGAACTGGAAGAAAATTCCCAGGACTCTCTGGCAAAACCAAAGTTGGTTTTGACAAGAGCAAGTTGAGGTGTCACAAATGCCAAAGGCTTGGACACTTTGCAAGAGAGTGTAGATCAACTGGATCTAACTCCACTGCACCCTTTGTGACTTTTCCTGGCAATAGTCAACAACACAGGGGCAACATCCTGTCACTTCTAGTCATCATCCTCAACAACAATCTCCGGCATATTTTGTTCCTCAGGGTCAAATGCCATATCCGTACCCTTGTTATTACATGCCACAGTCAAATCAAGTTCAAGTTCCTATGGCACCACAACCTCATGCACTACCAGAACCTCAGCCATCCCAATCTCATCAACAAACTCAACCTCAACAACACAGCTTCTTCACCCCAGGAGTTGTTGACTGGAGCAGTTTACCAGATGACATGTCTGGTCATGACCAACTGTTTTCAGGTGCTGGTCAACATGGTGGTGACAGTCCTTTTGGGAATCTAGCTCTTATGGCTTTGGAGTCTGCTGATACTTCATTTTCTAATGCCTCACACCTCAGGTATCACAGGTATCCTCTGAGGCAAAAGCCAAATTATGTTCTGAACCATGCATAGCAGCATTTGCTTCCATTAGAGAAGCAAATGTAGCTCTAATTAATAAGAACATTGAGCTAGAACAAATAATTTCCAAAAACAAAGCTGAGTTTGAGTCTGTGCTTAAAGATAAAAATGATGAGATTTATAAACTGAATTGCCAAATAATTGATGATAAGGCTAGAGAAGAAGTACTTCTAGAGAAGTACAAAGATCTCAAAGAAACCCTTGCAGTTACCCAGGTCGAGTGTGATAGATGGGTACAATCATGCAAAGGTTTTGAAATGCTTCTTAGTAAGCAATCTGCTTCAAATGTGAAGTTTGGAATTGGTTACAATCACACTGCTCCACCTACAGATTTTACCCCAAGAGCAGAGGTAGAATCTGATGGTGAGAGTGATAACCAATCCATCACATCATGTGATCTACCTTCTGATACAGCACAATCAGAAGTAGCAGTCAGCATCAAGCCCTCTTTGAACTATCAGCTGATGTTGATGGTTCAAATGCTGACATTCACATGATTAATGAGTTGATCAACTCAGGAGTTAATTCTGAAGGTCCTGAAAGGACTAGAGAGCAGGATCTAACACCTGAAGTTCAAACTTCAACTGCTGTCAGTACTGAAGAGAAGAAAACTGACAGTAGAAAGAGTTTGAAGACTACTAAAGAGGCAGTCAAGAAAGCAAACAATGCTTCCAAAGCATTGAAGAACAAGTCTTCAGTTGCTTCACCCTCTTTAGTTGATGATCAACCTAAGATGAAGAAGAAACCATGTGAAGTATGTGGTTTGTTCAATCATCTTACAGATGATTGTTGGTACAAAAGAGTTCCAAACTCAAACAAAAAGAAGAAATTAAAGAGAAAATGGTAAAAATGAAAACTGAGTTTGAGACCACATTTGTATCAGCAACATCAAATCCTGTAACCCTTAAGTCCTCAAAGAAATCCAAAAAGGAAGGGGTTAAACAGGTGACAGCTGAGAATGCTCAGAAGAAGAAGGGGCAACATAGGAACTTATCAAACTCCACTGGCAATGTGTCTGATGAGCTGAAAGCTTATCACAAAATCAGACACAGCTGGTTATGATGGTTCAACATCTGTTGGGTAGAGTTAACCAACTAGATGCTCCTATGTTGAAACCACAGAAAAGGAGGTCCAAGCCAAAGGACTCCTCTTCTACACCATCTTCTTCCTCTCAGGCTGTTGTTTCAAAAACCTGTTAGTTTACCATCTATTGATGAGACCAGGCCCAAAACCAAAAAGGTTTGGGTCTCTAAAACTAACTGATTGTTTAATTGCAGGGTTCTTCAACATGCCAAAGTAGCATCTGGTATGTAGACAGTGGGGGATCTATGCACATGACTGGGAACAGCTCTCTTCTTCATGACTACTCTCAAGGAAAGAAGGGATTTGTTTCTTTTGGCAATGATGCTAGGGGTTACATCATTGGTAAGGGCTTTGTCTCCAATGGAGAAATCAAATTTGATGATGTTAATCATGTGGAAAATCTCAAGTACAATCTCTTGAGTGTCAGTCAAATGTGTGATAAAGGCCATGTTGCTCTTTTCACCAGTCAAAACTGTAGGATTCTGTCATCCAAAGTTTTGCACTTGATTGACAAGGTGTTGGATGATCACACTCTCCTGAAAGCCAACAGGACAGGAAGAGTGTATGCCTTAGATCTTTCTAAGAAGATAGATCTCAAAGGCAATCCTTGCCTATTTTCCAAAGCCTCTTCTCAAGAATCTAAACTGTGGCACAGAAGGCTTGGTCATGTTAATCTCAAAAACATGAATCAGCTTACCCACAAAGTTTAGTCAGAGGCTTACCAATAAAGGAGTTCCACTGTGATGAAACCTGCACTGCTTGTTTAAAAGGAAAACAGCACAAAGTCTCATTCCCTCCTATTGAAGTGCCTAAGTCCACTGCCTGCTTGCAATTACTGCATATGGATCTATTTGGTCCTGTGAGAGTAATGAGCATGGCAAAGAAGAAATACTGTCTGGTAATTGTGGATGATTACTCCAGATTTGTATGGACTTTCTTTCTACATTCAAAGGATGAGGCTGCTCAGAAGATTATTCACTTTGTGTTGTATATTGAGAAGCAGTATTCCCTTCCAGTCAAGTGTATTAGGAGTGACAATGGAACTGAATTCAGAAATCATACACTTGATGACTTCTATCTTTCAAAGGGAATCAAAAGGCAGTTCAGCATTCCAAGGACTCCAGAACAAAATGGAGTAGTGGAGAGAAAGAACAGGACCCTCATTGAAGCTGCAAGGTCCATGCTGGCTGACTCAGGTTTGCCACTGACCTTTTGGGCTGAAGCTGTCAACACAGCTTGCTATGTGCAAAATAGAGTTTTAGTAAATCAGAGGTTGATGAAGACTCCATATGAAGTTCTCCATCATTTGGCTCCTCTGATTTCATTTTTCAAAGCATTTGGGTGTCCCTGTTTTATTCTCAACACAAAGGATCAACTCCATAAATTTGATCCTAAGGTGGATGCAGGGTATTTTGTTGGTTATTCATCTACTTGCAAGGCATACAGAGTCTTCAACTGCAGAACAAAGATGGTTGAAGAAACTCTACATGTTAAGTTCAATGAATCTCCAAAGGACAAGATTCCACAAAGCCCTGTGGAGTTATTTGATTTGGACATACTGCAATATGTTCCTTATCAAACTCCTGCTGTTGCTCCTGTCAACAGTTCACCACCTGGTGGTACTGCTGATGATGATGATGATTGCAGTACTCACCTCTTCAGGTTTAGTGATCAGCTGCCTGATTCAGCTAGACCTGATGTTCCTGTAGCTCCAGTAGCACCATCCACAACAAATGCTGATGAGATCTCTTCGAATTCAACTTCCTTTGAATTACCATCCACTGATTGGTTTCAAGGAAATGATTCACCATCACCATCTGTTACTGCTGAGCCTGCTACAAACACTTGCACAGATCTCATTGTGTATCAAGATCTGAAGAATCACCCTATGTCTCAAATCATTGGTGATATCACTGCTGGAGTATCAACAAGAAGTCAATTGTCAAATTTCTGCTTCTATGCTCTCTTCATCAGTCAGCAAGAGCCAAAGAATTATCACATTGCTTTAAAGGACAATGGATGGGTTGATGCCATGCAGCTTGAGCTTCTTCAGTTCAAGAAACAGCAAGTGTGGGAACTGGTTCCTCTACCTCCAGGTAAGTGTGCAATAGGCACTAAATGGGTGTTTAGGAACAAAACTGATGAAAATGGGCTTATTGTTAAGAACAAGGCCAGACTGGTTGTTCAGGGGTTTGCACAAGAAGAAGGTATTGATTATGATGAAACCTTTGCCCCTGTAGCCAGACTGGAAGCAATTCGATTGTTTTTAGCTTATGCTGCTTATCAAAACCTTAAAGTTTTTCAAATGGATGTCAAAAGTGCATTTTTGTATGGAAAAATTAAAGAAGAGGTTTATGTATGTCAACCTCCAGGCTTTGAGGACAATAAACATCCTAATTGGGTGTATAAGCTTGATAAGGCTCTTTATGGGTTAAAACAAGCTCCTAGAGCCTGGTATGAGACATTATCAAACTTTCTTCTGGAAAACAATTTCACTAGAGGCTCCATAGATAAGACTTTATTCATTAAGAAAGCTGGGCAGCATAATCTACTTGTTCAAATTTATGTAGATGATATCATTTTTGCATCCTCTGATCCAAAGTTGTGTGATGCCTTTACAAAGTTGATGCAACAGAAGTTTGAAATGAGTGCCATGGGAGAATTACAGTTCTTTCTGGGGTTGCAAATCAAACAAAAGGCTGATGGAATTTTCATTCATCAGTCCAAATACAAAAGATCTTTTGCAAAAGTTTGATTTACAAAACTGTAAGCCCTGTTCTACCCCCATGTGCAGCACCACACAACTGGATACAGATCAGAAAGGTAAAGTGGTTGATGAAACACTTTACAGATGTATGATTGGGTCCTTGATGTATTTAACAGCTTCTAGACCAGATATTATGTTTGCTACATGTGTTTGTGCTAGATTTCAGGCTGCACCTAAAGAGTCTCATCTGATTGCAGTCAAGAGGATCTTTAGATATCTGCAAGGCACTCCATCTCTAGGTTTATGGTATTCTACTGGACATTCTGGTAAATTAGTTGCTTTTTCTGACAGTGACTATGCAGGGTGTAAGTTGACCAGGAAATCAACTTCTGGTGGATGTCAATTCCTAGGCAACTGCTTGATTTCTTGGCAGAGCAAGAAACAGACCTCAGTTGCTACATCAACTGCTGAAGCAGAGTACATTGCTGCTGCAAGTTGTACATCTCAGGTACTCTGGCTTCAAAACCAACTTTTGGATTATGGCATTACAGAGACTAAGACTCCATTGTTAATGGATAGTGCTTCAGCTCTTTGCATTGTCAAAAATCCAGTCCAGCACTCTAGGACCAAAATATAGAGATCAGACATCATAGGGATTGGATTGATCCTAAGTTTGTGCCTAGTGCTGATGAGCTTGCAGACATTTTTACTAAGCCTTTGGATAGTTCAACTTTCCAAAACCTGGTGTTAAGGCTTGGTATGCTGCAGCTAGAATAAGTGACAACTACTGATGATCTTAGTAATAAGTACTGATGATCATTAGTACTATGTCACATATAAGTACTGATGAGCTCTTTTACCCTCAGTAGTTTTATAACTACTGAAGGCTAAATGTCTCACAAGTACTGAAGTACTTCATCTGTTCTAAACTACTGATGTAGTTACAACTACTGATGCAGTTACAACTACTGCAATCAGTAAAAACAGATAAGTACTGATGTCCTATGAAACAACTGAAATCAGCCAAAAAGGCTGATGAATGTGTTGAGGACAGTATGAAACAGCTGAAAAGCTAAGAATTGACGAAAACAGCTGAAGAGAACTTTCTCTTCAGTCGTTTGTACAACTGCTGTTTCATTCTAAACAACTGAAGCAAACCACTGTCTTCAGTAGTTTTATAACTACTGATGACTAATACCAAGTCTTCAGTTGTTTACAACAGCTGATGACAAAACCACTGTCTTCAGTAGTTTCATAACTACTGATGACAAACACCAAGTCCTCAGTTGTTTCAATCATCTGAAGTCAAAACCACGGTCTTCAGTAGTTTTCTAACTTCTGATGCCTAACACCACGACTTCAGCTGTTTCAACGTCTGAAAGGATAATACCATGTCAACGGTCGTTTAAAACTACTGATGACTAACACCACATCCTTCAGTCGTTTTCTTACCCGTACCCTATAAATATCCCTGACCTAAGCTCTCAATGCTTCATCTTCTTCAAACCTAACGTTCCTCTCCAAAACTTCCCTTTCTCTCAATGGCGTCCATGCAAATTAAACCGCGACACAACTGTGTTGCCTACCTCACTAAATCGCCCATCTGGACTAAGTTCGATACTGCTATCGATCTTATGGTTCAGTCCCAATACAACACGGCATTTCTTCTGAATCCCATACTACATGCCGAATCCCTGCACCAATTTTGGATGAACGTTACTGTTACCACTGGGGAGAACAACACACCCTCCAGTCGGTCGTAACACAAAGAAGTAGTCATCACTCCTGCAATAATCCGCAAAATTCTTCATCTGAATGATGCTAGTTCTCCTGCTGGATATCCGAAGGGCACCACAGATCTATCCTTTGCCCAACATGGATATCAAGGCGATCTCAGTGCCTCCACTATCTGAAGAAACACTTTAATGACGCTGAGCGCCTAATCTTTCACATGGTGAATGTATGTTTGGCCCCTAAGACGTCGTCTTGGGATCAAATGTCGACGAAATGGCAGCAGGTAATGTATTCTATTCTTGAGCAACAACCGCTAAACTTTTCAGAAATAATATTTTCAGAGCTCAAATGGCTCAAAAACTAACTGCCAACCGTTGGATACTATATCCACGGTTCATAATGGCCATCATTACAAACCAGCTTAATGCTGAGGGACTTGTTGGCTTGGGAGTCCCTGCTACGGCTGTTCTGCCGGAAGTATACTCCCGGCACAACTCTGACCAGACACTTAAAATGGCTGCCAAGCTGCGAAAACCCACGCAGCTGGAACCCACAGCCACCACCTCCAAATCAAAAGTCCCCACCAAACCCACCAAAAAGAAACCCAAAACGGCTACTCAGGGAATTGAGTCCCCTGAGGATGCCCCTGCACACAAACGCAGGATATATCCACTAGTCCAAACCCCTAGTGGATACAATGACTCTTCCAGCCATAGCCGCTCAGGCTTCCTCTCAACAGGAGCCTGCAGCAACCACACAAGGGGTACCTACATATCTGGGATCTTCCTCACTTGAGGGGATTGCCATTGAAGAGCACCAACCTCCCCAGGTGCACACTGCTTCTATCCCTTCACCCCAAACAACCGCCCCTCACAGCCCAACTTTAATAGTTGCACAAGTGCTGACTCAACTGCACTCCTCACCCCCTCCCCAGAACCACTTACTACTGGGAATACCTCTACAATTGAGGGGGAGGAACACAGTGCACTTGAGAACCCACAGCACAGGGGTTTACCACTTCTATCTATCTCCTGGTGTAGACAAGGAGCTTAGAATATCTAGTGAGGCTGCCACCTCCTCTGACTCAGCACATGATCAGAATGAGGCTGGTAACATTGCTAAGACCTCACTAGAGGCAACAGCTGATGATGGACACTGTCCTGAGGCTGGAAGTCCCCAGTACCAAGCACAAGGGGCACATGCATCAACTGGTCTACACCCAGTGCATGTAAATCCTGCTCTAAGCAGGAGGTCAGATGATTCAGCTTCGGCTGATGATGACCTGGGCTTTTTCTACGATGTTCTTGCCCAGAACACAATCCTTGAAGAGAAAGTCAGTAGGCTGCAAAACCTACTTGATCAACTCTCACAAGGAGAAAGACCATCTGCCTCTACCCACCCACAGATGGCACCTTCACTTGAAGGTTTCCCAAACACTGAGCCACTCCAAACTCAACCACCTGCCTCTGCTTCAGGCCCTACTTCTCAGGAACAGAACCCTCCTGAGCAAATAGGTGCTGTACTTCAAAATTCCCCTCCTCTCATCACACCCATAATCACTGATATTGTGACTAAAGCCATTGATGAGAGGCTTTCCTCAACTTTACAGCCCTTGATTGATGCTGCTGTACAAAAGACTCTTTCTGCGGTACAAACCCCTTCCTCCAATGCATCCAAAAAGGGGGAGAGTACTGCAGTGAAAGAAAAGAAGAGGAAAAGATCCGAGGAAAAGAAGGAAGCGAAGCAAGCCCAAAAGGAGAAAGAACAGCAACCACTGCTCACCTACAAGCGAAAGAAGGTGCTGATGATCACATTGCTGAAGATAAAGCCTTGGAGCTACTGATAAAAGCTGATGCCGAACACAGCAGATCATGGACAACATCATTGATCAGCTGTTAGGCAAGGCCATGACACCAATAAACTTGACTCTGAGATTCGACGACTAGAGATTGAAGAAATCCAATAGATGGGCAAGTTATGAAGTGTTAGAAGAGAAAGGCTTGAAATCATGATTAGATTTATTGCAAAATATCTTGGAAGATCAATGATCGAAATCAAAGCTTGGTCCAGGGACAGTATCTTGGCAATCACCACCAAGATCTGTTCGTCTGAAGCATATACTAAGGGGCTTGTTATTGAAGCTTTGAATGAAGCGGGTGCTGGGAGCAGGACTGAGCTAGCCAAGCAATCAAAAGCCACACTCACCTCAAGGATGCTAGAACAGCCTGTCACATTCCCGCACCCCAAACCACCCAAACACAACCCACCAAACCAACTCCCTTACCCTCAAACCCATAGCCATGATATACCCTTGAAGAAGAAGAGAAGGATATTGAGGCTAGAAGATGATGAAGAGATGATGAAGATAGGCTGCCACTCTCAGCTGTGATTCAGTTGCCTAACCACAAGTCACTCCTCAGCAATTACTCCTGAAGTCCAGAGACAAATGGTTAAAGTGAAGCTAGAAGAAGAAGAGCTTCATAAACAGCATGATGAGGAATTGCTGAAGAGAGTTGACAAAGCTTATGCAGCCACATCTTCTATCATCAATATGAAGAAGCAAGCCCTCAGACTTTACACTCTCAGGCATACCTTTCAATATCAAAGGAAAGAGTGAGGATTTGGCCTGATCCCAGGGTCTCTCAGAATTCATAAGAAAATATACCTCAGAGATACATTGGCCAGGTGAAAAAGATCGTAGATGAAGTGATCTCTCTGGTCTTTGTAGTTTCACCCTGGGAAATCCTAGAAGACTTCAAGAAAGCCTACAAAGCTAATCTAACCCCTACTCAGAAGATGCTGGAAAACAAAATTGAAAAGGGTTAGTTTACAAGAGGCTTGAGGAAGTCAGAAAAATGAGCTCCAGTTGTTCCTAGAGGGTAATCACCCGGATGAGTTTGCTTACAGAATAATAACAACTGTGGAGCTAAAGAATGGGAAACAGGCCAAATACTGTCTGAGTATTATGGGCCTGAATCTTGTTTGAAGGAGGTGCTGAAGAGCTAACCATGGAGGAACAAATCACCTTCCTTGAGGCCTACACAAGAGAGTCGTACAGACTCATTATGGGGAAGTGAATCTCATGAATGGGATAACAACTCTGTGTCCTGTTCCCCAAAACAGAGTTCCCATTCATACTCTGCCAAACAAATATTTGAGGTTTCTTCCCAGGCCGGAGCTTACATGGGTCATCTTCTCTACTGATCAAGAAGGAAAAAGACCAACACTTTGCCAACAATAAGTGGGACAACGAATAATTTAGAGGTTTTGGCTGCATTGGTTCAGGGGGAGTTTGTTGGACCAAAAGAACCAATGAGCCAAGATCAGAAAACCTCTAAGTCCCACATGGTATCACAACAACTGCTGAAAGACTCATCAGCAGTTTGACAAGTGCTGAAGACTTCAACAGCTGAAGATCAAGTGCTGAAGATTCAACAGCTGAAGAACTAAAGTGCTGAAGTACAACAGCTGAAGAACACAAGTGCTGAAGCTGAAAGACCAAAGTACTGAAGTACAACAGCTGAAGAGTTTACAAGTGCTGAAGATCAACAACTGTACAAAGTCTGAAGACAAAGACTGAAGACATCAGCTGATGATATCTACTGAAGTCATCAGCTGATGAAACATCTGAAGGTCAAAGTCTGAAGATCAAGTACTGAAGCCTCAGTAGTTTGTCACAACTGCTGAAGAGTACTTCTTCAGTAGTTGTGATATCAGTAGTTTTATATTTCTAGTTTCAGTAGTTTTATGTTTCAGTAGTTTTGTAAAACGACTGAAGAGCTTGTTCTTCAGTCGTTGTAGTTTCAGTAGTTTTATATTTTGTACTTAACACTCTGATATGTTCTCAGTAGTTGTGAACATTTCAGTAGTTTGTTAAGAGTTAGTTATTTTTGTATTAGATCTGCCAGTTGTCACTTTCCGTGATAACAGCAGTGATTGTTGCACTCTATATAAGGAGTGACAACCTATTGTAATATTGGGTGAAGATGATGGAATGAATGAATGATTTGAATTTGATTAGAATATTACATCTATAAACATTCCTTGAAATCAGAAATATATATTCTCTCCCTATAACCGTATGTGCTCTTAATGCATACAAGTATCGATTGCTTGCTACAATTTGTCTAATTCTTGTTCGTATTCCGCTGCTTTGAACTCTAATACATCAAACTTGTGATCGCTGATCCTGTCAAATCCACAGCTGGAACCAGGCACTCCAGGAGCCTCTTGATGTCTCATGGCTGAAAGAAATTTCCGAACTTTCTTGATCTGATTTGGTGTCAAATCCTAGCAAGATGGTGTTTTCTTATAGGCTTGTGGTCTGATTGCTGATGACATCTATTTGATGTTTTGTCTTTCAAAAGCATCATCAATCTTGAATCCATCCACGGTTTTTTGAAGCTTCTGGCAGTCACTACGTTCCATTGGTTGTTTTGGTTGTTTTGTTTTATCTTGGTAACTATGTTCAACACATATATTTGATCCCTATGGTTTTGGGTTTGTTGAAACAAGTTATGAGCTTTAATTTTCAGATTATAGAACATGATTATTAAGTTCATATTCCGCTGCGTTTTCTTGTTTAAATGTTAAACACCATTGTTTAGGTCCAACAACCCTAACAGTAATCATACAGGCACATCAAATCATTTGGGCCTTGTTATCAAAATCTTTTGATGCTCAATTCTTGGTGTTCAACCAGAGTCCTTAGCACTTTAGGAATCCTACTTGAACTCTTAGATCACCACCTTGATTTGAATTTCAAGAATGTGCAGCCACATGATTGTCAATATGTTGTCCACTTAATCCATACACAGACTCTTGACACAAACTGGTGATTGTTTTTTGGTTTACTTATTTCACACGACATTTATGATCCCACACTTATATGGTAATCACATTTCCTCGGAGCTTTTGAGCGGTCTAACATACGGTTTTTTTTTACAAGAAGAGACTATTCTTAGAGCTTTCAGGAGAAGCCAACCTCAGTTCAGTGCCATCGCACACAGAGAGGCGGCAAAACAACTGAATTCTAGAATATCTAGGTTATGCTTATCCTCAGGTCAGTGCCATCACACAACAGAGAGACGCACACCCTTCTCCTTGTTAGAGGCAGCTAATATTATTTGCACCAAATGCACTAACAACATAAGTCATTAGCTTGATAGCATTTTTATTACATTTTTTTTCTGGTGCTTTGCTCTATTAATGCTTATCCGCACACATTTGTGGCGTTACATGCTCATTACCCCTTATTGGAATATTGTTGATTGTGTTAACCAGCGATAAGATGGGAGCCCACAGTCAGTTGAACCACTTAGTTGATCTTGAGATCACCAGTCAGGTCTATCATCTATTGTGTGAATCTACCGACATATCAATTGTGGTCTAGCAACCTGTAGGTCTACTTCATTGTGTTACCTTAAGAGTTACCAGTTTTTCTATCATCTTCCTTTTATATTGCTTAGACTACACAGACTTATACTTTGAATTTTCGCACCTTTTCTAAATTAAAATTTCAAAGTCCCTCTTGATTTGTCCTGTGTACTATCATATTCCAAAGGGTTTGAATTGGTATCACAGATACGATCTACCTTGTATCAGCTTTCCACTCCTTCTCCCTCGTTTTTTTTAATGTTGCTTGCTGACTTATTCTCCCCCTAAAATACTAAAACCATAACTGGTTTCATTATTTTAGAATTTTAATAAACAACAGAATAACATAAGTTTAATTTAAACAGACTAATTTAACCAAATGAGCTCAAATGAATGAAGAAGAATTAACTAAGCTACATCGGACTACACATGATCATCATCAGGAATAACCTCACTTCTCTGTTTAAGGCCGTTGACCTCTAGCAAATATTGAAAATGTGGTTTATCAAAGGATTTAGTATTGAGGTTAGCGCGTTGAAAATCAGTATTAATTTTGATCACATCAATTAAGTTCTTTTCAAAACAATCACGTATGAAATGATTATTTATACCGATATGTTTGGTCTTAGGATGTTGGACCGGATTTTTAGTTACTGCAATTGCAGCAGAGTTATCTACAAAATAGGAGTAGAATAGAACGTTAAACCGTAATCCCGCATTTGCTGTTGAATCCAGATGATTTGTGAACAGCAACTTGCAGCAGCAGCATATTCGGCTTCACAGGTTGACAATGCAACCGATGTCTGCTTCTTACACTGCCAGGTAATTAATCTTCTCCCAAAGAATTGACACCCTGCTGATGTAGACTTGTAGTTCATCTTGCAACCTCCGTAATCCGAGTCACTATACCGTGAGCTCAAAATCATCATCATGAGGATACCACAACCCAAGTGTGGGTGTACCCTTTAGATAGCGAAAAATCCTTTTGACCCCGATCAGATGATTGACCTTAGGTTTAGCCTGATATCTAGAACATAAACATGTGCATACATGATATCAGGTCTAGAGGCGGTGAGATACATGAGGGATCCAATCATTCCTCGGTACATCGTGGCATCCACAAGATCTCCATTTTCATCAGGTGCTATGTCATGATTCGGAGCCAGTGGAGTACCGGCAGCAGATGCATTCTCCATGTCAAAGCGATTGAGAATGTCTCTTACGTACTTGGTCTGATGTAGAAAGATCCCATTTGGTATTTGATCCACCTGTAGCCCGAGAAAGAACTTCATCTCCCCCATAGCACTCATCTCAAACTCTTTCTTAACTGCTTCAAACTCTTTGCATAACTCTTCGTTCTTTGAACCGAAAATTATGTCATCAACATAGATTTGTACGAGCAGTAGGTCGCCATCTTTTCTTTAATGAACAGCGTGCAGTCAATGACTCCCCTGCGAAAGCCGTGTTTCACAAGGTGAGTTGAGAGTTTTCATACCAAGCCTTGGAGCTTGATGAAGCCCGTATAAAGCCTTGTCGAGCTTGTAGACGCTATCCCGATGATAAGGATCTTCAAATCCCTCGGGTTGACTGACATAGACTGTTTCTCTGATTTCCCCATGAAGAAATGCACTTTTCCATCTAATTGATAGACTTTAATCTTCATGTACGATGCATATGCAAGGAAGATACGAATGGCTTTCATCCTTGCACGGGTGCAAACACCTCATGTAATCAATTCCCTCGACTTGGCGAAATCCCTGAAAAACCAGTCGAGCCTTGTTCTGATAATGACCCCTTGGTCATCCTTCTTGCATTTCAAGACCCATTTGGTGCCAATGACTTTAGCACCTTTAGGTTATCACCAGAGTCCATACACCTAACTTCTTGAATTGAAGAAGTTCTTCTTGCATGGCACTCACCCATGCCTCATCGTTTAGTGCATCACTAATGTATTTTGGCTCAAACTGCGAGACAAAACACCGATAAGCACCATCATGAATGTATCCCTTCTCCATAACTGAGGCGTAATCAGCTGAGTATAACTGATTTCGGGTTTGTACTCCTGATCTGACATCTCCAATGACATTGACTATTGGATGATAGACATTTAGTCGTGATCCTGGAGTAGTAGGAACAGCTACCTCAGAGCCAAGATGATGAACATTTGGTTCTGCATCTGAGGTAGTTGGAGTTTGAGGCTCTGAAGTCAAAGGTGCATCACTGGTAGATGCTTGTGGACTTTCAGGAACTGGAACCTGTTCCTCCTGATTATCCTGGTTATCTTCTTCAGCTTCATCTTCAGAGGAGGAGTCACTGTCGTCGACTACTCCCCCTGACTGAGTAGATGATTCTCCTGTGAGCTAGATGTTGGTGGATTCAAGCTATCATATATCATTCGTGTAGCTAATTCGTCATCCGAGGGAGATAGAGGGATGTTGAACGACTTGAAGAATCCATCATATTCGAAGAAGTAGGCGGGTCCTTTGCCAATAGGTGGTGTGGTAATCGCTGAACGTCAACATTACACCACACTTCTACTATACCCGTTGAGTTGTTGTAAACTCGCTTGTTCGGTATGTTGTATCCTAGAAAGATGCCTTCATCTGCCTTCTCACTGAATGTACCCCTTGTGTCTTCTTCAGAAGTGTGCACGGTGCCCCAATGGTTCGAGATACTCCAAGTTTGGTTTGCGTCTTGTAGTAGTTCGTAACATGTTTTACCGTGGCGCTTGACTATCAGGACTCGATTCAGTGTATAAAGCATTCGCCACTGCCTCATTCCATAATTGGATAGGCAGTTTCGAGTCTGCCAGCATAGTCCGTGCTGTCTCTATCAAGCTTCTGTCTTTCTCTCAGCAACGCCATTCATATGAGGTGTGTAGGCAGAAGTGAATTGATGCACAATTCCCTTTTCCTTGCAGTATGCCTCCATCCACTGGTTCTTGAATTCCGTTCCGTTGTCTGAGCGTACTTGTCTAACTTTTAGCTTGTAGAGGGATTCCAGTGTGGTTACCAACTCCTTGAATGATTCAAATGTTTCTAATTGGATTGCAGAAACATTACCAAGTGAACCTTGAGTAGTCATCGGTGACCACAAAACACTACAAGTCGCCTGCAATGCTCTTTGTACTGATTGGACCAAAGATCCATGTGAAGAAGTTCAAGAGGAAGTTCTATTGAATTACTTTCTTTTCCATATGAGACTTCTTTGTCTGCTTGCCTTTCTTGCAGGCTACACAAAGATCAGGAAGCTGAAAGTTCTTAACATTAACTCTCTCACCAGATCCTTCTGAATCAAGTGATTCATCTTCCTTTGACTAATGTGTCCCATTCTCCTATGCCAGGAGATGGAATCCTTTTCAGTAGCTTTAGATAGAAAACACTGAACCTCATGATCCATTGTAGAAGCTGTTGACAGATCCAAGACATAAGATCTTTATATCTTGAAGTAGTCATCAAAACTTGGTCCTCTGGGATCACGTAGTCTTTCTTCAGTACGTAACACTTCTTGTTGTCGAAGATGACTTTAATTCCTTATCACATATTTGAGAACAGAAGAGTAAGTTGTTTTGAAGTTGCTGGACATAGTTCACCCTATCAAACTTAACTTTCTGATTTCCAACTTCTCCCTGAGCTGTGATATAGCCTCCCTTGTTTCCCAAACGAAACATGCCCTCCTTTATTTGTTTGACATTTGATAAAAGAGCTCTGTTTCTGTCATGTGCCTGGATGCTCCGCTGTCTACTATCTCCACGTGTTAGTTTTAGCACTGTATTGAACAACCTGCACATACAAGGTAAAGGATTAGTTTAGGTTAGGAACCCAAGCCTTTACTGACTTGGGTATCCCAGTGGCATCCACATCAGAAATTCAACCCATTGACCCTTAGAAGGTGAGGGTATTAGGTTCCTTCTTGTTATCATTATCAGACATAGAGATTGACTTCTCTTTCCATAAGCCAGATTTGTGCAATGCCTGTTTGTGATAAACAGTCGACTGGCTAACGGGTTGAACCTTCTGTTCACTAGTTCTTCTAGGTGGAGTTAAGAGCTCCTTTTAGAAGACCTAGGTTTTGAGTCCTGAAGTTCAATCTTCTTCTTCTGGTGCTGATAATAAGAACAATAGGAAGCATGTGTCCACATTCTCCGTAATTGTAGCACGCCCTGCTATCAACTTTATGATTAAACTTTCTTTGTGGAGAGGTGTGTGACACTCTAGTAACATCACTCACTTTAGGTTTTTGCCCTCTGGTTCTTTTGATGCTTTCACAGATTTAACAAAATTAACTGATTTAACCTGTTTGTCATCCTTTCCTTTTTGGTTAATAGGTCTTGACTTGAGGATGTGAAAGATTATCCTTAAAAGCCCTTTAGGTTCTGATTTTACTCTGTTCGACCCTGACTTTAAGTTAACCTTTTCAAATGCCTTTTCCAGATTAACACAAGGCAATTTACCCTTTGCCTTTGAAGTGGCCTCCTTTTGTTTGTTTCCAGAGTCAATAGATGAACATAAGGAATCTGGATCACTAACAAGAGGAGTAGACACTACGTGATCCTTGATGGGATTACTATTTACTGGTCTAGTCTTAGTGTTCATTAAAGTCTCAGATGGTGTGGAACCACTTTGTAACCCATCCCTCCCCGTTGTTCGTCTCTCACTAAGTGTTGGACTATGTGTGAAGAACTAGTCCAACTATGCAGTTCTGTTTTAATGAATTTACTTCTACTTCTAGAACTGCCTTTTGCTTCTTAGTGTCTTCTAAGGAGTTTAGATAGTACCTAATGTCATTAGCTTGGTTAAATGCAACTACTTCGTTTCCCTGAGCTATTTAGTCAAAAGGTCTATCTTTCTTTATAACTATGCTCATTTTGTTTTAGTACCCTATTAGCCTCAGTGCACAGTTGCAAATCTTTTACTAAGTTATCATTATGATCTAATAACCTAGTAAAATTTTTCATCTATGCTATTCCTAAAAGTATCACAATCAGAACAAGCATGATTATTAAACATTTGGTCAGTAGTACTTACCTGAGTTGATTCAAAAGAGTTAGCCATCAACGCAGCATCAGATGTCTCTGGTTCTGGTGATCTGTCTTTTCTGTCTCTGACGTGGTAGTATCCTCTTTAGGCTGGTAACTAACCTCGGTGCATTGCTTCTTCACTATGTGACATTGCTATCTCAACTGCTAGATCTCCTTCACTAGCGGAATCACTGTCATATCTTCTACACTTGCAATGTCTGATTCCCCTGGTGAGACAAACCTAAAGCCCAATCCTGTCCTTCATCATCATGAGCAGTCAAGGCTTTTGGATCCTTGTTTGATAAAGTAGAACTGGTAGCTTGCTTTTCTTGACGAGTGAAGCACGAGAATGGGTTCCTGTTACCCGTCTTCTTAGGCTTGACACATTCTGTTTTGAAGTGCCCCTTCTCTCCACAGTTGAAGCAGGTCACTTTGCTCTTGTCAAAACCGAATGTGGTGTCCTTAGTAGCTACTAAGTTCTGTCCGGTTTGTTTTACAAACTTCTTTGCCCTCCGGACAGCACTGGCTAAAGCCCACATTATATCCATTCTCTCAAGCTCCATTTCGTCCACCTGCTCGTAGTCCTCATCTGCCAAATGGCAGTTTCCAATCTTTCCAGCAACCAGTTCATCATAAGAATGAACCACTGCTGCCAAAAGATACATGTGCTCTTGAGCTACTTCCACATCACATTACCGAGGTTCTCGGTGTTCAGTCTAGTAGCATTCGCTTCAGATCCAATGTATTGGGTACAAGAAGACCTTGACTTTTCTGAACCTGAAGGAGGTGCATGTGTAGGACCCGATGAGCTAGACACAAATGCAGTCTGGAGAGATGCTCCAGATGTCTTAGCTCGAGGCGTGGCATTGTATAAAGCTGGATTTTGATTGTACGTAGACTTTGAGCTCTGTACTTCATTCTAAGTGATTCTTCTCGCAACTTAAGAATGAAGTCATTAATATCCAGTTTGATAGCATTCCATTCTGTCTAAGATTAGACATGAATGAAACCCATTTTTCAGGCAATCCGTCTGCAAAATTAGTAACTTTCTCTTCCATGGTAGTAGCCAATCCATGTGTATGCAGTTCACTCATCAGATGGTAGAATCTATCTATAACATCGTCCAAACTCCGTTTCCATCAATGAGAAGTTGTCGAATTCCTTCTTTAACTCCTTGGCCTTGATTGCCTTCAACGAGGCATTCCGTCGTACCTCTTTTCTAGCTCATCCCATAGTTTCTTGGACTGCTTATTCTCTGAGTACTGGTGGAATATGTCTTTAGGGATAGACTGTGTTAATCAATGCATAGACCCTCTTCTCTGCATTATATTTGACTTTCTGCGCGTCTGTCATATCTCCTAAGGTTAACTTTACTCCATCGGCTCCCACCGGCGTACTATATCCAATCTCGATGGCTTCCCACAGATTCGGATCCACTCCATTGAGGTAGATCTCAAAACGTTGTTTCCAGTGGGGAAACTCATCTAACGTTAAAAGCTTGGTGGTTTATTATGATTACCCACCTCACTCTCAAGTAACAGCAGGTTTTGGATCCTAGAGTCCTTCCTAGCAGTAAAGGCTGACATTTGATCTTCCATTGTGAATAACCTTAAGTCTCATACACAATTTTCACTGGGGCGACTGAAGGGTGCGAATAGACTAGTCGTGCGTATGAACTCTATGACTGGTTCAATCGTGCGGCTGAACTAAGTGATTAGCTCAGTTGTGCGAATGAATCTGATGCGTATGAACAGTACGACCGAACGGTGCAATCGTACGAATGGAGATACGACTATGTCTAATCGTGCGTCTGAGCAATGTGAATGAGGTCCAGTCGTGCGAATGGCTCACTCGTGCGACTGAAGCTGCTGTTATGCGAAAATTTCTAGGTTAAACGTGTTTTAGCCGTAAAAATTTGAACTTTCGCAAGGTTTAATTGCCTAAGTCCGTAGAAACCAAACTTTGATGAGCAGGGAATGTCCAAGATCACTTTTGACACAAAAGATTGCGTTTTTAGTGCAAAAACACAAACCTTTATCAATCTTGATTGAATCACACGTAATAAGAGCCAAAGCCTGATACCACTGTTTAGACCTGGTATTTGAACAAAAATACCTAGAGATTAGCGTGTATACCAGATCAAATAGTGCGGAATCCTATTGATGGCGATCCAATCAGTGAGAACACACGACGAATCAATAAAGAATTGAAACTAACATTAGAAATCGATTGGAAATCGATCTAATGTGTTCTATGAACTTGGAGAACGAATTGGGAGGTTTCTGGATGGCTAGGGTACGTCTGGAATTGTAATTGATCGAGAGTCCTTATTTTTCACTAATTGAGTTGTATTTATAGGTTGGTATTATTCAATCGTGCGACTGAACCATTAGTATGGTTCAGTCGTGCGATTGAGCCATGCGGTTGATTCATTCGCACGACTGAGTGTTCAGTCGTGCGACTGAGCCAATCTTATGTTACAATCATACGACTGATTCAGTCTCCTGGTTCAGTCGTGCGACTGAGTCATTCGTATGAAGGTGTTCATGCTTATGGTCCATTCGCATGGGCCATTCGCATGATAACTTCATTATTTTAAGTTTGAATGTATTAATTAGTAAACATTATATGTAAACATTCAATCAATCTCTAACCTAATTAATTAATTTAATATCAACTTATTAATGAAATATTAATCATTACAAATCACAAACACCCAATATATTCATTATCATATCAAATTACACCAGAATCAGATAAACAAGATCTATTACATTTCATATCATGATCTAGGGACATACATGTATCAACAAAACTTTGATAAGGCTTTTGATAAGTCTTCTGAGCTTGTTGAAACCTTTGATTGCTTGATTGAGCACTTCCTCCATTATTTCTGGAGCTTTGCATTCTCTTGGAGAAATGGCCTAGCTGTTACAATTAAAACACCTAGATTTTGACTTGTCAAATCAAAGTTTGTTAGCACTTGGCTGTACTTCTGTTGACATATGAGTATTTTGTGTCCTATAAGCAATCATCACCATTGGCCAATTTAAGTCCATTTCTTCCACATCTTCAGGATCCATTTCAAATGAATCCTGCAAAACAAGATCTAATTGAGTTAAATGGCTACCTGTATGCTTGAAAACTAGCCATAAATGCAGTAAACGTAGTTTTTGATTCTCCATCCTCTAATAGAATGTTTATCACATCTTTACTTTGCTAGATTTAGCAGAGTTAGATGAAGAAGTCTATGATTGAACATTTGATGTTGAGACTGAGATTTAGGAGGAGATTGAGATGAGATTTGTTGTGTAGCAAGGGGCACTAGTAAATGATGAGTCAGTGAAAAATCCTGCTCCGACCAATAATATCCTTCTTCTTCTTTAACTTCTCACCTTTTGCCATGAAAGCATTTTCAATGTGTTTGCTGGAGAAACAACAAACTGATACTGAGACATTGATGCTGCTCTATCATAGTCCTTAAGCTTTCATCAATTTCTGCTGACTCAATCTTGGCAATAAGTAGATCTAAATCCATAGGAAACTTCTCAATATGCTTTAGTAAGGTTACTGTTTGTTTCCATGATGATGGTAAAGCATTGGAGTAGTCTAAGATTTAGATCTTCAAGATCAGGCTTAATACCAACTGTTGACAATCAAGTAGTAAGTTGAACAAATCTGTTCATCATCGTTTATAGTTTCTCTAGATAAATGTTGAAACAGTTCCAATTGCCTTTTCAACTTTGTTTCTTGAGATTTTGAATCTTCCTTTCCTCCTCACATATAGTCTTTAAGGCTTATACATGGTATATCCAGTTGATATCCATCAAGCCTTGCAAGAACTTCCAGAGGTAGTCCTTTAGACCATCAAGGAGTATGCTCTGACATCATTTTTTACTCTTCTCAAGTCGTCTTTGAAGACCATCTTCAAGATAGGGTTCCTAAGAGTTTTTAGTGTATACCACCCTCTATCAGGTCCATCAGTGATTATTGGAATGAATGGTTCTTTTTCTATGGATTTCCAAAGCAGTATCAATGGAATTTAAGTGACGTTTCAAGCTAAGTGACCAATTTTTAAAATCAACCCTGTTTTTAAGTTTTGGAACTCTATTTCCAAAATCCATTTCACCATTCTTATATTTTGGTGTTTCTTATATTTTGAATTAAAAAAATCGAAAAAGTTTTCAAAGAATTTTCTAAAAAAAATTCTAAGTATCAAGGTTGAAATGCCTGAACAGTATTCAAACGCCTCAACAGTTGATGTGTCTAAGTTGAATGTTGTCTAAGGGAATGCCTTAGAATTTTTTCCAAAGCGCCTAAAATGATGCGCCTGAACAGTTTGAAACGTTTTTGAACAGTAGTGATGCGCCTACATAATTGATGCACCTACACAATTGTCAAATGTCTAAACAGTTCAATTACTTCTCAATAATGATACGTCTGGACTCTCTCGAACAGTGGTCAAACGTCTGAACTGAAAACGTCCACACAGTGTTGGTGCGACTAAATAGTAGTCAAAAGCCTAACACTTGGACATTGTCGGCAAAATCAACCTAATGCGTCCCATTCATCATGTTCATATGAATATAACAGACTCAAATCTTCTGAAAATCTTCAAAAGTTGATGAAATTGATTGAAACTTTTCAATTAGATGAGTTTATACGACAATCCTTCTTTTGAAATCAATTTCTATTGATATCAACAACGAATCAATAATTTGCAATTTCAGTTCGAATAAACAATGAACTTTTCGAACACAAATTCACAAATTATCTCCAAATTTGATGAATTCAACTGCTAATTGTGGTTCAAGTCATATTTTCGATGATGAAACACATCTGAAATCCACAGTTTTCATTTGAATTGTCTAATCAATCAAAGATTCAGTAGGTTTTGAGTTTCAAAGTTTGATAAACTTCAAAATTACTTAATTAACAGCTACCAACAGCTTTGATACCAATGATAGGTCAATTGAGCTAATCTGTGATGATATTTGAACACAATTCAAGAAAAAACACATACAAGTAATCGAATTCAAACAAGATATTAACAAATTCACAGTGTCATTAATATCAAGCAAAGACAATTACACGTAATGAGTAGTAGTTCGTTCACTCTCTTCTTCGAAACTCTTACTAACAGTCTAATCTATTTATAATGAAACACAAAAGGAACTAACAATTACAAAAATAGTCCCTATACTATTACAAATATCAAAAAGACACATAAAGACAACCGTTAATCTTCTAGAGTCCTAACACAAGTAAAAAGAAGGGTCATAGAACTCACCTTTGCAGCTCTTTGGGTAAGACTCTTCAAACCCATTTGCAAATTCAGTTCAAACACCTAAAACCCACCGAACACACCCAACTGAACATACAAACACACATAAAACATATAACCAAGGATAAAACCAGTTAACAACACCATAAACATATGAATTCTTACCTTGAATTCGATCTTTCAGCTCTTGTTCTTTAAAATCCGAGAGTTTTCAGCTCTTCATCTTTCTCTCTCTAAAATATCTGAATGATATGAGCAAGAGAAAGATATGGGCGGCCATCACCTTTACACCCACTTTTTCAAACATTTTGTCCTTTTGGACACCTTTTACCCCTCAACTTGGGTAAAATATCTTTTCTTTCTTTTTCTTCCCTTATTCTTCTTTCTTTGTCTTATATAAATAACCGGGTGTTACTGTTGGTCACATCAGAAAGATTAGCTTGCTGCTTGATCCTCAAAATGGTGTTCCATAGACAATCACCTTTTCATTATGTTAGGCATGCTCTTAGTGTAGTTTCCCTCAATATGAACCTACTCACATATCGACATACTTCTGATCAGATTTAAATTAAGTTAATTACTCAGGAAGTAAGAAAAGGCATAGTGTACTATCATTTCCCACATATGTCATGCTAAATCAAAAGACACAATACTAAAAGACAATATTTTTGTATTTTTCTATGTTTTTCTTAATGTTTTTGGGTTTTTATAAGTTATATTTACAAGGACAGTCATATGCTTTTCTTGGTTGATGATGATTAATCTAAGTTTATCATGCCCAAAGACTAAATAAGAAAAATAATGTAACTGAATCAAAGGATTTAGTGAATAAATCAGCTAGCTGATTTGTTGTATCCACTTTAACTAACTTGATTAAACCCTTTTCTAAGCAATCTCTTAGAAAGTGGTATCTGATTTGTTTTAGTATGTTGAACTGGTTTAGCAGTAATAAGCATAGCAGCTGAATTATCAATAAGAATTGGAGTTTGAAGGAAATTGTAACCATAATCAAGCAATTGGTTTTGCAACCAAAGGACTTGAGAGCAACCAGTTGAAGCAGCTATGTACTAAGCCTCAGCTATGGATACTCATATATTTGTTTGCTTCTTGCACTGCCATGAAGCAAGTCAGGTCCTAAAAATTGACATGCACCAGTTGTAGATTTTCTGTTGTTGTTGCATCCTCCAAAGTCACTATCTGAATATGAGTAAAGAGTAAAGTCACCATCCTTTGGATACCAAAGTCCAAGGGCGGTTTCCCCTTCAGATATCGAAAATTCTCTTGATAGCATTCAAATGAGACTCTTTTGGATCTGATTGGTACCTAGCACAAACACACACAGCAAACATTATGTCAGGTCTGCTAGCAGTTAAATACATAAGAGATTCTATCATGGATCAATATGATCTTTAATCAATAGATTTTCCTGTAGGATCTGGTACAATCTTGTGAATTATTGAAGTAGGTGTTTTGCAAGAGGATGTGTCAACAAGATTATACTTCTTCAATATTTGATGAATATACTTCTCTTGATTGATGATGTTAATACATATGTACCTAGTTTAGGAGCTTAATGTAAATGTCTATCATGTCTTACACATATGTAATGAATGAGTTGAATGAAATACAATATGTGATTGATGCTTATAATGTTTAATGTTTCATTGTTTATTGTGTGATAAAGTATATTGAACTAACTATATATCCCCTCCAACAGATCAAGACTCAGCTCACGATGATTCTTGATCTGCAGGGTATAGTCAGGAGATCAGTGAATTACACTCCTGAAGAAGGAGAGACAATTCATGATCTCACAAACGAGCAACTTGCTGAAATATTCCGACTCAATCTAGATGAGATTGTGAAAGATGCTCCAACAGTCCAAGTGAAAGTGACAAGGAGCTCAACGATTTTGATGAGATCACAAAAGAAGATGTCACGGACCAACACTATCCAGAGTACACTGCACTGAAGGTAATGTCGTTCCCAATCTGGTAGAACACCTTGTTAGTGAAACTTTTGAGACTTTGGATAGAATGGAAGAAGAGTCAGACAAGAAAGAAGACACAGCCCAAGCCTCGGAATCTGAATTTAATATCAGAAAGGCTGAGTGGGCTGCCTGCTTTGAAGAAAAAAGCCCAAGAGTGCTTCAATGTCAACTGCCTACACCAAGCTGTATAAAGTGAAGAAACATTCAAAAGTGTCGGGCAGAATCATAGCATGGGTGTATTTTAAAGATCTCAACATTTATGCAGTTAACGTGAGAAAGGGATTGAGTACTTCAGTTTCCCCATGACCTGAAGACTCTTCCTGGATTGAGCTAAACCAGTTAGCAAAGTTAAAATGGCTATACGCTGACCCACGAAAAATGTCAGCCTGTTTGAGACTGCTCTTAAAAGAAGTACCACACCAGATGGGTCACTTCAAACCTCAACAGCCAACGAGGTATATCAGACGGTCTGAGGTTGATCCCATTACCGGAAAACCGAAAGTAGTGCTGAAGTGGAGTCCTCCATACACAATGTTAAAGATCCCTCCACGGGAAATGCCACATGACTTCACTCCACACTTCAAATGGTGGTACTATGATGGGAGGACAGGAGAGGTAGTCATAGTATTGAATAAGAATGGTGTAATGGAAACCATCAGGTGTTTGACCCTTTTTGGCTTACAAACTTGTCAGCAGATGATTGTTACATTGTACAGTGGCCTTATCTATGACTCTTAAGATATTGTACAAGCTTACAATTTCAGAACATTATAAGACTCTGTTTGCCTTTGAGATACATGCTAGAGTCACTAGAGAAGAGAAGTACAAGAAGTTTGAGGAACTCATGAAGGATGTAAGACATTAGATGAAACTAGGTCCAAGGGGGAGTTTGTAGATACATGTGTCCCTAGTTTCTAAACTTAATGTATATCTTTTATTATCTTACACATATGTAATTATACGGGTACTTAATGAAATACAATATGTGGTTGTGCTTAATGTTGAATATTTCATTAGTTGATATGTATAACGCTTATTGACTTAACTATATAGGTTGTGGTTTTTGAATACTATCTAAATCATTAATGACTATGAAACATATTCAAACTTAATCATGTGAAGTTCTCATGCGATTGGCCCATGCTAATGGACCATGCGCATGAACAACTTCATGCTAATGAACCAGTTGTATGAATGAACCAGGAGACTGGATCAGTCACATGATTGAAACATGAGATTGACTCAGTCGCACGACTGAACACTCAGTCGTGCGAATGGATCAACCGCATGACTCAATCGCACGACTGAACCATGCAAACGGTCTAGTCGCACGATTGAGAAACCCTAACCTATTAATACCACTTAAATCGTGGAAAAACTAGACACTTTGAATATCTTGATACCCACATACCCTAGCCGTCCATAGACCTCTAATAGCCTGCTCCAACTTCATAGATCGCAGTAGATTGATTGCTAATTGTTCTTAACATTTAGATTCAATCCTTAATTGATTCTACATGCATTCTCACTGATTGGATCGTCAATCAAATAGGATTCTGCACTATTTGATTCGGTACACTCATAATCTGTTAGTGTTCGTCCGGTACACGATCCCTAATACAAGAAGTGTCCAAACCCAACCAGACAAAAGTCACACCTGTATCATACACTTCCCCACAAAGACAATTTTCCCAACATGTAGAAGGTAGATCATGCTACAATTGTGGAAAGAGAGGACACATCGCTTCTAATTGTCCTTATTATCAGAGACCAAGAAAGAAATTGAACTTTATGATACTAAACCAATTTCTTTGAAAAGGAGTTCTATTAGTCCACCAAAAAGAAGTAATGAACCTAAAGTTCAAACAGTAAGCCAGTCGTCTGTTTATCACAAACAGGCCTTACACAAAATTGGCTTATGGAAAGAAAAGTCAAGTCCAGTGTCTGATAATGAGAATAATAAGAAGAATGATATGCTCTCACCCTCAAATGGACAGTGGGTTGAGTTCAAGATGTGTGATTCCTTTGGGTCACCCAAGCCAGTTAACGCTTGGGTCCCAAACCTAAACTGATAATTTCCTCTGAATGTGTAGGGTGTCCGTTACAATGCTATCACAAACACCTGGATTGTTGATAGTGGGGCATCTAGGCACATGACCGGCAACCTGTTTCTCCTTTCAAATGTCAAACAAATTAAAGGGGGACATGTCTCATTTGCTGGAAATAAAGGAGGATACATCACCGCTCAAGGCGAAGTGGGAAACCAGAAAGTCAAGTTTAATAAGGTCAACTATGTTCAACAATTACAGAATAACATGCTTTCAGTCTCCCAGATCTGTGATAAAGGATTCAAGGTTGTTTTTGACAACAATAAGTGGTATGTGTTGAAGAAGGATTACATTATCCCAGAGGAGCAAATCCTAATGTCAGCTTCAAGATATAATGACTTATATGTCTTGGATCTGTCAAAGGTCCCTAGAACCGATCATCAAGTTCAATGCTTCTTGTCAAAGGCAACTGAGCGGGACTCGATCTCTTGGCATAGGAGAATGGGACACATAAATCCATGGAAGATGAATCATCTGATTCAGAATGACTTAGTAAATGGAGTTAATGTTAAGAATTTTCAACTTCTAGATTTTTGTGTAGCGTGTAAGAAAGGTAAACAGACCAAGAAGTCTCACAAGGCAATGAAAGTAAATTCTATTGAATTGCCTCTCGAACTTCTACACATGGATCTGTTTGGTCCTGTGAGCACCAAGAGCATCGCTGGTGATTTGTACTGTTATGTAGTCACTGATGACTACTCCAGATTCTCTTAGGTAATGTTTCTCATATCCAAATCAAAGACATTTGAATCATTCAAATAGTTGGTGACCACATTGGAATCGCTCTACAAGCTAAAAGTGCAGTAGATTCGCTCAGACAACTGCATGAAATTCAAGAACCAGTGGATGGAGGCATTCTACAAAGAGAAAAGAATTGTACATCAGTTCACATTTTCCTACACTCCACAAATGAATAGAGTTGCTGAACGGAAGAACAGGAGCTTGATAGAGACAACACGAATGATGCTAGTAGACACAAAACAGCCCATCCAATTTTGGAATGAGGCAGTTTCCAATGTATGTTACACCCTAAATCGAGTCCTGGTGGTTAAAGTCATGGTAAAACGTGTTATGAGTTGCTCCAGCGACGGAAACCTAATCTGGAGTACCTCTAACCATTTGGCGCACCATGTGTTGGATTTTATGCCCAAGACACATAGAACATTGATGTGGTTAGTACGTTATGATCCAAGTCGGGTCATACTTAATAACAAGTTTAGCAAACACCAATAAATATTTAATTGATGATATGATGATGCAAGTAAATAATTATACCAATTTAGAAATGGGTTTTCTAAATAAATTGTATGTGAGATAGAACAACTTATAAGGATATTTTGTTCATGGACATTATTTGTAATGCTATTTAAGTTGGTTAAATAACCTCAAATAATAACAGTGTGTGTAAGTTATATAAGTAAAAATTTAATTACATAACTCATGATATAACTAGTTAACAATTAAGCGGGTGTTTTAAAATGGAGGAAACCCATCTTAAACCAAGAATTTCGGCCGCCCCTTTAAGGGCATTCTTGGTCTTTTGTTGCTTTGAAACAAGACACTACATTCACTAGTTACACACTCCAACTTTCCACTCTCTCTCATACATGCAAGAACCATCATTTTTTCTCATCTTTGAAGATAACTAGGCTGAAAAAAGGGGTTTCTGCAGCCATATTCTTGCACGTTTTGGTGTTAAAATCCTAGCAACAAGGTGTTTTGCTTGATGCTTGTGGGTATGCAAGCTTGAGGACATCTTCTTTGGTGTTTTGGTCCTTCAAGAACTTCATCCTCTTCTTCAAATCTCACATTTTGGCAGCCTTTGGAAGGTAGTTCCATGGTTTCATTTTGGTTGTTATATTTTACTTGAATGCTAGTTCTTTCACATATAAATGATCCGTATGTTCTTGGGTTTGTTGTTGAAAAATAATATGCTTAAATTTCAGATTATAAAACATATTATTTAGCTTTTTTTCCGCTGCGTTTTCATGTTTAAATGGTTAAACAACTATGTTAATGGTCTAACAAAGCCAACATTGGCATCTAGAGCCGGATATATGGATGACTAGCTTTTATTATCCTTGTGAAATTGGTTTTATGGGGTTTTAACAACCTAATAGGGGCTTTTTTGTGGTGATATAATGAATCCCCAATATTTCAAGGTTATATCTTACATGCTTGTGATTAAACCTTGAAAGAAAGGTGTCAATGGTTGATTATTGTGTTTGGACAAAAACCCTAGATTTTGGGTTTATGTTGGCCGAAATTTAGGGTTAAATGGGGATATATTTTGGTTCTTGTATGTTGTATATGATGTTTCATATTGGTGGATAACCTAGCCTTGACCTTGTGTTGATTTGGTCTTAGATGATGATTTTTTTGGTTGATTTCTTTCTTTATGGGTTGTAATATTTATTCTTTTGTACTTGTTTTGGATGTAATTTATTTATTAATTCAATGGTGATGTAATAAATAGATTAAGTGTGTTTTCGTTTATTAGAAAATTTGTATTAGGATATAAATTTTGTAAAAGAAGATGCACAAGTTGGAAACACAAAAGGGAAGAAACATAGAGAAGGACTTGAAGCATTTGGATGAAGCTTCAAGTGGAGGTCTATGGAGATCTCATCTTTTGTGTGGTGTTCAACCCTTAGAAAAGACCAAATGACAACACTTGTAATCGCAAACAAGTGTTGTCAACTTAGTGGCTTTGGTTATGCACTTGTGATTGTTTTGTGTATGCTTGTTTGATTATCCATTTTATGTTGATTGTTTGATATGTGGATATGCTTACAATCTTAATATATAATCATAACAAGCTGAATTTTCATGGTTTTTAATCATTAATATGTTAAAAAAAGTTATTAAAAGGATTAATGATTTCAAAATAAAAGAGGATTTATTAAAAAGAACCGTAGGGTACCATTTATTTGAAAGCATGTGAATACAAGGTACATAGAGTTTTCAAAAACTCAAATTAATGAAAACTAAAATCCCTTTGGAAACAAGTTTAACACCATCCTTTTACACGACACACGAATCAATTGAGAACTAGTTGTGGGATAAAGGTCACCTAACCACTTTTAGAGAACTTGTGTGTTTGAGGTGGGCTAAATGTATTTGTGGGATAAAGGTCACCTAACCACTTGTACGTGTAAACTCACACATGTGTGTAAGTAGAACGACTTGAATTGGAAACCATGTGCATAGGGTCACCGAAGTATGGCATACAATGGTGTTGATGGGATTTTACATGCCAACTAAACATAAGATGTTTAACCGATCCTTTAAGGCTAGAAGTTGCAAAAGGTTGCAATTGTCAAGTGTTGACTACCTTGTTAATTTAAATAATGGGATAAAGATCACCTAATCATCATTTAAATGTAACGTTGGATTCTATATTTTAATTATTAATTTTCTATGAGACATGAAAAGGGTATTAATGATTAAAATGAATTTTTTCAGAAATACTAATATGAACTTTGTAAATTTTGTAGAAATGGCCGCAAATAATAATGCTACCACCCCGACCGTCCATACCCTATCACCGAGAACCATCTTAGAGAGGGAACGTCTTACCCATAATAACTTTATGGACTGGTTTCAAAACTGAGAATTTTTCTCAACCAAGAGAAAAAGGCCTATGTGCTTGACGATCCCATTCCTGACCAACCCAACCCCGAGGATGTTGAGGCCTATAACGATTGGCTTCAATACACTGAGGATTCCATGCAAGTTTCCTGCCTCATGTTGGGAACTATGATTGCCAAACTCCAAAAGGACTTGGAGCATCATGGGGCATATGACATGATTACCCAATTAAAGGAAATGTTCCTTCAACAAGCTAGGGTAGAGCGCTTCGAAATGATTCGAGCACTTCATGCGTGTCACATGGAAGAAACCCAATCGATATCATCTTATGTTCTTAAGATGAAAAGCCACATGGATCACCTCGAGAGGCTTAACTATCCCATCTCAAAGGAATTGGCCACGGATTTGATCCTTAATGGCTTAACCAAAAGGTTTGAGACGTTCATAATGAATTACAATATGAACGGGTGGGACAAGAGCATTGGTGAGCTTTATGCAATGCTCAAAACAGCTGAGGCAGGGATGGGTAGAAAGGTTCAACCTTTTCTCTCAATCAATGAGGGAGGCAATAAGAAAAGGCCATTCCCCGATCCCAAGGCAAATGTTGCCAAAGGAAAGGGGTACATCAAAGGCAAAGGGAAGGGAAGGCTAAACCAGAACCTCCAAAGCCTAAGCTTAAGAAGCCTAAGGTAACAAAGAATGATCCATGCTTTGAGTGTGGTGAGATAGGACATTGGAAAAGGAATTGTCCAACCTATCTCAAAGGATTGAGAAACAAGAGGGATGCTGGGCAAACCTTAGGTACAACTTTCATGATTCACATTGGTTTAAATGTTATTTTTTCAAATACATGGGTATTGGATACCGGATGTGGAACTCATATTTGCAATTTGGTGTAGGGTTTCAAAAGAAATAAGCATTTCAAGAAGGGATACACAAGTCTCTACATGGGAAATGGAGCAAAGTTGATGTCGAAGCCCAATGAGACTATATTTTGAAACTTTCAAATGGTTTGGAAGTTGTTCTTAAGATATTTTGTATGCTCCTAGTTTGACTAGGAAAATAATTTCTGTTTCCATTTTAAACCAATGTGGTTATGATTTAAAGTTTGTAAACCCAGGTATTTATGTTTGTATGGATGATGTATTTTATTTCAAGGCTATTCCTTTTAATGGTATTTATGAATTGGTTCATGATGATTCATCCTATAATAACTCCTTATACCAATCAAGGAACAAGAAACTTAAAATGGCTTTAAGTGATTCATATCTTTGGCATTGTTTTCTTGCTCACATAAATAAGAATCGGATACAAATACTTCAAAAGAATGGTCTTTTGAAACAAATGAAAGTGGTTCATTTGATTAGTGTAAATCTTGTTTACAAGGTAAGATGACTAAGTCGCCCTTTAGTGGTACTAACGAGAGGGTAACAGACTTATTGGGAATCATACATTCGGATGTATGTGGTCCTTTTAAGACAATGACTAGAAATGGTGAAAGATACTTCATTACCTTTACCGATGATTATAGTCGCTATGGTTATGTGTACTTGATGGTAGATAAACATGAAGCTTTTGAAATGTTCAAAATCATCAAGAATGAAGTACAAAATCAACTTAATAAAACTATCAAAGTTCTTCGTTCAGATAGACGAGGTGAATACCTAAGTGAGGCTTCTCAGGATCATCTAAGAAGTTATGGAATCGTCTCACAACTTACTCCACCTATGACACCAAAACATAATGGTGTGTCCGAAAGGAGAAACCAAACCCTATTGGATATGGTTCGATCTATGATGGCTATAAGCTCACTACCTCTATCATTTTGGGGATTCGCATTGCTCTCCGCGGCTCGTATTTTGAATATGGCCCCGACCAAGAAAGTGGATACGACACCTTTTGAAAAATGGCATGGAAGAGTTCCATCGCTATCATATTTAAAAGCATGGGGTTGTGAAGCTTATGTTAAGCTAAACACCCAAAACAAGTTGGAAAGTCGATCCACTAAGCGTATATTTGTTGGATATCCCAAAGACTGTATAGGATACTACTTCTTTGATCCAACAGAGCAAAAAGTATTTATTGCTCGAAAGACAGAGTTCTTGGAAGCTAAGTTCCTTATGGAAATAATAACGTATAGAACAGTGGAATTGATGAGGATCAAGATCATAAACCGATACACGTTTGGTTGACACTAGCAATCAACAAGAGGTGTTGATGATGATCAAGAGGTTGATCAATACACACAAAACGGTCGTAGATCTGGTAGGGTTAGCATTGCACCTAAAAGCTATGGATTTTTCATGAATGGATACTATGTGGTTGACTCCGATGAGCCAACTACATACCATGATTCAATGTCCAACTCAAATTGTGACAAATGGCTGGAAGCCATGAACGTAGAGATGCAATCCATGTATGACAACCAAGTTTGGGAATTGGTTGACCCTCCATGTTAGGACCATTTTCGGTACGGAGTCCTAACTGATTAACGTGTGTACCAAACCAAATAGTGCGGAATCCTATTTGATTGGCGATCCAATCAGGAGAACGCGAGTAAAATCAATCCAAGAATGAAACTAAACGTTAACGAAACGATAGTAGGACGATTTACTGCGAGCTATGAACTTGGAACAGGTGTTCTAGGGTCTCTGGATGGCTAGGGTACGATTTAGTGCGTAGGTATTCGAATTGTTATGTTTTTCCACAAATTAAGTGGTATTTATAGGTTAGGGTTTTCCATTCATGCGACTGAGGCATTTGCGTGGTTCAATCATGCGATTGAAGCATGCAGTTGATCCATCCACACGACTGAAGATTCAGTCGTGCGACTGAGTCAATCTCATGTTACAGTCGTGCAACTGATCCATTCTCCTGGTTCAGTCGTGCGACTGGTTCATTAGCATGAAGTATTCATGCGTATGGTCCATTAGCATGGTCCATTTGCATGAGAACTTCACACAATTAAGTTTAAGCATGTTTCACAATCATTATTGACTAAGAACTATGTAAACAACCACAAGCCCATATATGTTAGTTCAATATGCGTTAACACACAACAATCAATGAAATATTAAACATTATAAGCATTGTTGGACCAATAGAACCAATGAGCCTGATCAGAAAAACCTCTAAGTCCTACAGACATCACAACAACTGCTGAAGACTTGATCAGCTATTGTAACAAAGTCTGAAGATCGACAGCTGAAGACTAAAGTACTGGAGACTTCAACAGCTGAAGACTAAAGTACTAAAGACTTCAACAGCTGAAGACCAAAGTCTGAAGATCAACAGCTGAGGAACAAAGTACTAAAGATCAACAGCTGAAGTACAAAGACTGAAGACATCAGCTGATGACAACAGCTGAAGTTCAAGTACAAGTACTGAAGCCTTCAGAGTTTGTTACAACAACTGACTTGTTAGGATCAATGATCTATGTTTGATTGATTAGAGAGTATAGCAGCGGAAATCAAACAATGAATTAGCCAATTCACAAGAACGAAACGATATTCAATGAAGAACAAAGACGGTTATAGAGAGAGAATTTCTACAAATATATTTCATTCAATATTCGCTTTCGTGGTAACAGAATGTCACACTTACAATTAGGTCGACACTCTTATATAAGAGATGTGACGTCTGCTGATGTCACTTGATAGTGACATCTAACAGATTTATACAACTGAACACACACTACTGAAGATGTCAAAACAGCTGACATCTCCTTACAAAAATGCTAAGTGTTATCAGTTGTTATAACTACTGAAAAACATAAAACTACTGAAACTACAACGACTGAAGAACAAGCTCTTCAGTCGTTTTACAAACTACTGAAAGTAAAAATATAAAACTACTGATATCACAACTACTGAAGAAGTACTCTTCAGCTGTTGTGACAAACTACTAAAACTTCAGTACTTGATCTTCAGACTTGAAATTCAGATGTTTCATCAGCTAATGACTTCAGTAGATATCATCAGCTGATGTCTTCAGTCTTTGTCTTCAGACTTTGTACATCAGTTGTGATCTTTAGCACTTGTAAACTCTTCAGCTGTTGTACTTCAGTACTTTGAACTTCAGCTTCAGCACTTGTGTTCTTCAGCTGTTCAGCTTCAGTACTTGTGTTCTTCAGCTGTTGTACTTCAGCACTTTAGTTCTTCAGCTGTTGAAGTCTTCAGCACTTGATCTTCAGCTGTTGAAGTCTTCAGTACTTGTCAAACTGCTGAGAAGCTTTCAGCAGTTGTTGTGATATCATGTGGGACTTAGAGGTTTTCTGATCTTGGCTCATTGGTTCTTTTGGTCCAACAAACTCCCCCTGAACCAATGCAGCCAAAACCTCTAATTTATTTATTATCCCACTTATTGTTGGCAAAAGGTTGGTCTTTTTCCTTCTTGATCAGTAGAGAAGATGACCCATATAAGCTCCGGCCTGGGAAGAAGTCTCAGATATTTGTTTGGAAAGATATGAATGGGAACTCTGTTTTGGGGAACTGGACACAGAGTTGTTATCCCATTCATGAGATCTACTTCCCGTGTATGAGCCTGTAGGATTCTCTGGTGTAGGCTCTGAGAAACATGATTTGTTCTTCCATGGTCAGGTTCTCGGCTTCACCATCAAACAATCCTTCTCGCCCATACAGCTCTGAGATGTACTTGGCCTGTTTGCCATTTTTGAGCTCAACTGTTGTAATTTGTCTGTATGCAAACTCATCAGGATGATTCCCTTCGAGTACAGACTGAGCTCATTTTGTTTGAAGTTCTCAAGCCTCTTGTAGACTAACCCCTTTTAATAATCCTGTTCTCTAGCATCTTCTGGGGTGGTTGTTTAGTCTCGTAGGCCTTCTTGAAATCTTCGACAATCTCCCAGGGTGATACTACAAGGGCCACTGTGATCTCTTCATCTACGATCCTCTTGACTTGACCCTTGTATCTCGAAGGAATGTCTTTCTTTACAATCCTGTGAGCCACCCTCGGATCAGGCCATACTCTCACCCTTTCCTTCTGATATTGAAATGTGTTGGCGAGAGTGTACAACCTCAGAGCTTCTTTCTTCATGCTGATAATTGATGACGAAGCAGTATAAGTTTGTCAATGCTTTTCAGCATTTCATCATCATGAAGCTTTTGCTGCTCCTCTTCTTCAATCTTTACTCTCACAACATCCATTTGTGAGGTGGGAGTGATGGGCATAGGTTTGGCTTTCGCCAATGTTAGGACTACAGACAGAGGCATCCTATCTTCTTCCAGATCATCCTCTTCTTCTTCTTCTTCTAGCCTCAACACCCTTCCCTTCTTCTTCTTGGGTGCATCATCGGCTGTTGGTTTAGATGGTAAGGGAGTTGGTTTTGTGGGTTGAGGTTGTGGTTGTGTGGATTTGGGCTTTGAGATTGGTTTGGAGATTTGAGGGGTAGGGTTTTTGAGTGGGTGGAAGGGAAGTTGTTCCAGCATCTTGGTTGTGAGTTTAGCCTTTGTAAGTCTTGCCATTTCAAACCTTTTTCCAGCCCCAGCCTCATCAAGGGCTTCAATGATAATCCCCTTGTGGAATTGCTCAGACAGACAGATTCTGGTGGCTATAGCCAGAATACTGTCTCTGGTCCACGCACGAATCTCCATCAAAGATCTTCCTAAGTATTTGGCAATGAAACGGATCATGATCTCCAATCTTCCTTCTCCAGTACATCATACCCAGCCCATCGGGTTTGAATATCCTCCACTTCCAACTTCCTGATCTCACTATCTAAAGTAGCTGTATCAAAACCTTGCTTGAAGAGTTGCTCAATAATTTTATCCATGGATCGACTGTGTGTATCATCAGCATCTTTTACCAGCTCTTCCAAGGATTTTTCTTCAGCAGTAGGTTGATCATCAGCACTTTTCTTTCGTTTATAGGTGATCAGTTGTTGCTTTTCTTTTTCCAACTCCTGGGCTTGCTCTTGGGCCTTCTCATCCTCCGTTCTTTTCCTCTTCTTTTCTTTCACTGCAGTACTCTCCCCCTTTTTGGATGCATTGGTGGTAGGGGTTTGTACCGCAGAAAGTGTCTTTTGCACAGCAGCATCAATCAATGGTTGTAAAGTTGAGGAAATCCTCTCATCATTGGCTTTAGTCACGATGTCAGTAATTATGGGTGTGATGAGAGGGAGGGAATTTTGAAGGACAGCAACTATTGCTCAGGAGGGTTCTGTTCCTGAGAAATAGTGCCATAAGCAGAGGAAGGTGGCTTAGTTGTGGGAGTGGCTCAGTGTTTGGAACCTTCAGATGAAGGTGCCATCTGTGGGTTGGTGGAGGCAGATGGTCTTTCTCCTTGAGAGAGTTGGTCAAGTAGGTTTTGCAGCCTACTGACTTCCTCCTCAAGGATTGTGTTCTGGGCAAGAACATCGTAGAAAAAGCCCAGGTCATCATCAGCAGAAGCTGAATCACCTGACCTCCTGCTTGGAGCAGGATGTACATGCACTGGGTGTAGACCAGTTGTAGCATGTGCCCCTTTGTCTTGGTACTGGGGACTTCCAGCCTCAGGACTATGTCCATCATCAGCTGTTGCCTCTAGTGAGGTCTTAGCAATGTTACCAGCCTCATTCTGATCATGTGCTGATGCAGAAGAGGTGGCAGCCTCACTAGATATTCTAATCTCCCTATCTACACCAGGAGATAGAAGTGGTAAACCCCTATGCTGTGGGTTCTAATTGCACTTTGGTCCTCCCCCTCAATGGTAGAGGTGTTCCCAGTAGTAATGGTATCTGGGGAGGGGGTGAGGAGTGCAATTGAGTCAGCACTTGTGCAACAAGCAATGTAGGGCTTTGAGGAGCGGTTGCATGGGGTGAAGGGATAGAAGCAGTGTGCACCTGGGGAGGATGGTGCTCTTCAATAGCAATCCCCTCAAGTGAGGAAGATCCCAGATGTGTGGGTACCCCTTGTGTGGTTGCTGCAGGCTCCTGTTGAGAGGAATCCTGAGCGGCTATGGCTGGAAGAGTCCTTATATCCACTAGGGGGTTATAGCCAGTGGATATATCCTGCGTTTGTGTTGCAGGGGCATCCTCAGGGGACTCATTTCCCTGAGTAGCCATTTGGGTTTCTTTTCGTGGGTTTGGTGGGGACTTTTGATTTGGAGGTGGTGGCTGTGGGTTCCAGCTGCGTGGGTTTGCGCAGCTTGGCAGCCATTTGAGTGAGTGGTCAGAGTTGTGCCGGGAGTATACTTCAGGCAAAACAGCCATAGCAGGGACTGCCAGGCCAACAAGTCCCTCAGCTTGAAGCTGGTTTGTAATTATGGCCATTATGAACCGTGGATATAATATCCAACGGTTAGCAGTTAGTTTTTGAGCCATATCCTTGAGCTCTGAAAATATTATTTCTGAAAAATTTAAAGGCTGTTGCTCAAGAATAGAATACATTACATGCTGCCACTTTGTAGACATTTGATCCCAAGACGAAGTCTTAGGAGCCAAACAGACATTTACCATGTGGAAGATTAGGCGTTCAGTGTCATGGAAATGTTTCTTCATTATAGTGGAGGCACTAAGGTTGCCCTGATATCCATGGTGGGCAAAGGATAAATCAGTTGTGCCCTTGGATATCCAGCAGGAGAAATGGCATCATCCAGATGTAGAGTTTGACGAAGGATTTCGGGAGTGATGACCACTTTTGGTTGTTGACGACCGACCGGAGAGACTGTGTGTTGTTCCTCGGTGGTGATGGTGACGTTCATCCAAAACTGTGTGAGGGATTCGGCATGAAGGATGGGATTGAGAATAAATGCCGTTTTGTATTGTGACTGGACCATAAGATCGATAGCAGTATCGAACTTAGCCCAGAATGGCGATTTAGTAAGGTAAGCTACACAGTTGTGTCGCGGTTTGATTTGCATGGACGCCATTTAGAAGAGAGAAGTTTTGGAGAGGAACGTTAGGTTTGAAGAAGATGAAGCTTTGAAGGATTAGGTCAGGGTATCAGTAGTTTTAAACGACTGTTGACATGGTATTACCCTTTCAGACGTTGAAACAGCTGAAGTCGTGGTGTTAGGCATCAGTAGTTAGAAAACTACTGAAGACCGTGGTTTTGACTTCAGATGATGAAACAACTGAGGACTTGGTGTTTGTCATCGGTAGTTGTGAAACTACTGAAGACGGTGGTTTTGTCATCAGTTGTTGTAAACAGCTGAAGACTTGGTATTAGTCATAGTAGTTATAAAAATACTGAAGACATGGTTTTGCTTCAGTTGTTTAGAATGAAACAGCAGTTGTAGAAACAACTGAAGAGAAAGTTCTCTTCAGTAGTTTTCGTCAAGTCATAGCCTTTCAGCTGTTTCATACTGTCCTCAACACTTACTCATCAGACTTTGCATCTGCTTTTCAGGTGTTTCATGGGACGTCAGTACTTATCTGTTTGTACTGATTTCAGTAGTTGTAACTACATCAGTAGTTGTAACTACATCAGTAGTTTGGAACAGATAAAGTACTGCAGTACTAGTGAGGCATTCAGCCATCAGTAGTTATAAAAACTACTGAAGGTGAAAAGACTCATCAGTACTTATATATGACATGGTTACCAATGATCATCAGTAAGTTTTACTAAAATCATCAGTAGTTGTCACTTATTCTAGCTGCAGCATACCAAGCCTTAACACAAGGTTTTGGAAAGTAGAACTATCCAAGGTTTAGTAAAATATCTGCAAGCTCATCAGCACTAGGCACAAACTTAGGATCAATCAGACCTTTTTCAAAGCAATCCCGAATAAAATGATGTCTGATTTCTATATGTTGGTCCTAGAGTGCTGGACTGGATTTTTGACAATACACAGAGCTGAAGCACTATCCATTAATAATGGAGTCTTAGTCTCTGTAATGCCATAATCCAGAAGCTGGTTCTGAAGCCAGAGTACCTGAGAAGTACAACTTGCAGCAGCAATGTACTCGGCCTCAGCAGTTGATGTAGCAACAGATGTTTGTTTCTTACTCTGCCAAGAAATCAAACAGTTGCCTAGGAATTGACAACCACCAGAAGTTGACTTTCTAGTTAACTTGCACCCTGCATAGTCACTATCTGAAAAAGCAACTAATTTCAAGAGTGTCCAGTGGAATACCATAAACCCAGAGATTGTGTACCTTGCAAATATCTAAAGATTCTCTTGACTGCAATCAAATGAGACTCTTTAGGAGCAGCCTGAAATCTAGCACAAACACATGTAGCAAACATAATATCTGGTCTAGAAGCTGTTAAATACATCAAGGACCCAATCATACATCTGTAAAGCGTTTCATCAACAGCTTTACCTTTCTGATCAGCATCCAGTTGTGTGGTGTTGCACATGGGAGTAGAACAGGGCTTACAGTTTTGTAAATCAAACTTATTCAAAAGATCTTTTGTATATTTTGACTGATGAATAAAGGTTCCATCAGCCTTTTGTTTGATTTGCAAGCCTAGAAAGAACTGTAATTCTCCCATTGCACTCATTTCAAACCTCTTTTTCATTAATGTTGTAAAATCATCACACAACTGGGGATAGAGGATGCAAAAATGATATCATCAACATAAATCTAAACAAGTAGCTTATGCTGATCCACCTTCTTAATGAACAAAGTTTTATCAATGGAGCCTCTAGTTAAATTATTCTTAAGAAGAAAAGTAGAGAGTGTCTCATACCAGGCTCTAGGAGCTTGTTTCAACCCATAAAGAGCCTTATCAAGTTTATACACCCATTCAGGATGTTTATTATCCTCAAAGCCTGGTGGTTGACACACATAAACTTCTTCCTTTATTTTACCATATAAAAATGCACTTTGGATCCATTTGAAAAACTTTAAGATTGTGGAATGCAGCATAGGCTAAAAACAATCTGATTGCCTCTAGTCTGGCTACAGGGGCAAAGGTTTCATCATAGTCAATACCTTCTTCTTGTGAAAACCCCTGTATAACCAGTCTCGCCTTGTTCTTAACAATAAGCCCATTTTCATCAGTTTGTTCCTAAACACCCATTTAGTGCCTATTGCACACTTACCTGGGGGAAGAGGAACCAGTTCCCACACTTGCTGTTTCTTGAACTGAAGTAGCTCAAGCTGCATAGCTTCAACCCATCCATTGTCTCTCAAAGCAACATGGTAGTTCTTTGGCTCTAGATGACTGATGAAGAGAGCATAGAAGCAGAAGTTAGACAATGACTTCTTGTTGAAACACCAGCATTGATATCACCAATAATCTGGGACATGGGGTGATTCTTCAGTTCTTGATAAACAATGAGATCTGTGCAAGTGTTTGTAGAACCTTCAGCAGCAGCAGATGTTGATGTAGACTCTTGAAACCAAGAATTAGATGGTAACTCAAAAGATGTATGGGAAACATAGATCTCATCAGCATTTGTTATGGATGGAACTGCTGAAGCTACAGGAACATCAAATTTAGCAGACACAGGCAATTGGTCACTAAACTTGAATAGGTGAGTATTGATATTATCATCATCATCATCATCGATACCACCAGGTGGAAGACATGCTGCAGAAGATGATTTATCCACAGGATCTGCAACAGCTGGAATTTGATAAGGAACATATTGCAGTATGTCCAAATCAAACAACTCCACAGGGTTTTGTGGAATCTTGTCCAAAGGAGATTCATTAAACTTCACATGCAAAGTCTCTTCAACTATCTTTGTTCTGCAGTTGAAGACTCTGTATGCCTTGCAAGTAGATGAATAACCAACAAAATACCCTGCATCCACCTTAGGATCAAATTTATGGAGTTGATCCTTTGTGTTGAGAATAAAACAGGGACACCCAAATGCTTTGAAAAATGAAATTAGAGGAGCCAAGTGATGGAGAACTTCATATGGAGTCTTCATCAACCTCTGATTTACTAAAACTCTATTCTGCACATAGCAAGCTGTGTTGACAGCTTCAGCCCAAAAGGTCAGTGGCAAACCAAAGTCAGCCAGCATGGATAGTACAGCTTCAATTAGGGTCCTGTTCTTTCTCTCCACTACTCATTTTGTTTTGGAGTCCTTGGGGCTAAATTGCCTTTTGATTCCCTTTGAGAGATAGAAGTCATCAAGTGTATGGTTTCTGAATTCAGTTCCATTATCACTCCTGATACACTTGACTGGAAGGGAATACTGCTTCTCAATATACAACACAAAGTGAATAACCTTCTGAGCAACCTCATCCTTTGAATGTAGAAAGAAAGTCCATACAAATCTGGAGTAATCATCCACAATTACCAGACAGTATTTCTTCTTTGCCATGCTCATCACTCTCACAGGACCAAATAGATCCATATGCAGTAATTGCAAGCAGGCAGTGGACTTAGGCTCTTCAATAGGAGGGAATGATACTTTGTGTTGTTTTCCTTTTAAACAAGCAGTGCAGGTTTCATCATAGTGGAACTCTTTTATTGGTAAGCCTCTGACTATACTATTGTGGGTAAGCTGATTCATGTTTTTGAAATTAACATGACCCAGCCTTTTGTGCCACAGTTTAGATTCTTGAGAAGAGGCTTTGGAAAATAGGCAAGGATTGCCTCTGAGATCTATTTTCTTGGAAAGATCTAAGGAATACACTCTTCCTGTCCTGTTGGCTCTTAGGAGAGTGTGATCATCCAACACCTTATCAATCAAATGCAGAACTTTGGATGACAGAATCCTACAGTTCTGACTGGTGAAAAGAGCAACATGGCCTTTATCACACATTTGATTGACACTCAAGAGATTGTACTTGAGATTTTCCACATGATTAACATCATCAAACTTGATTTCTCCATTGGAGACAAAACCATTTCCAATGATGTAACCTCTAGCATCATTGCCAAAAGAAACAAAACCCTTCTTTCTTTGAGAGTAGTCATGAAGAAGAGAGCTGTTCCCAGTCATGTGCATAGATCCCCACTGTCTACATACTAGATGCTACTTTGGCATGTTGGAGAACCCTGCAATAATAATAGTCAATTAGTTTTGGAGACCCAACCTTTTTGATTTTGGTCCTGGTCTCATCAACAGATGGTAAACTAACAGGTTTATTGGAAACAACAGCCTGAGAGGAAGAAGATGGTGAAGAAGAATCCTTTGCTTGGATCTCCTTTTCTGTGGTTTCAACATAGGAGCATCTAATTGGTAACTCTACTACCCACAGATGTTGAACCATCATAACCAGCTGTGTCTGATTTTGTGATAAGGCTTTCAACTCATCAGACACATTGCCAGTGAGTTTGATAAGTTCCTATGTTGCACCTTCTTCTTCTGAGCACTCTCAGCTGTCACTGTTTAACCCCTTCCTTTTTGGATTTCTTTGAGGACTTAAGGGTTACAGGATTTGATGTTGCTGAAACAAATGTGGTCTCAAACTCAGTTTTCATTTTTACCATTTTCTCTTAATTTCTTCTTTATGTTTGAGTTTGGAACCTCTTTTGTACCAGCAATCATCTGTAAGATGATGAACAAACCACATACTTCACATGGTTTTCTTCTTCATCTTAGGTTGATCATCAACTAAAGAGGGTGAGCAACTGAGGACTTGTCTTTAGTGCTTTGGAAGCATTGTTTGCTTTCTTGACTCCTCTTTAGTAGCCTTCAACTCTTTCTACTGACAGTTTTCTTCTTTTCAGTACTGACAGTAGTTGGAGTTTGAACTTCAGGTGTTAAATCCTGCTCTCTAGTCCTTTCAGGACTTTCAGAATTAACTCCTCATTGATCAACTCATGGATCATGTGAGTGTCAGCGGTGGAACCATCAACATCAGCTGATAGGTTCTGAGAGGGCTTGATGCTGACTTCTACTTCTGATTGTGCTGTATCAGAAAGTAGATCACATGATGAGATGGATTGGTTGTTACTCTCACCATCAGATTCTACCTCTGCTCTTGGAGTAAAATCTGTAGGTGGAGCAGTGTGATTGTAACCAATGCCAAACTTCACATTGGAAGCAGATTGCTTACTAAGAAGCATTTCAAAACCTTTGCATGATTGTACCCATCTATCACACTCTACCCTGGGTAACTGCAAGGGTTTCTTTGAGATCTTTATACTTCTCTAGAAGTATCTCTTCCCTAGCCTTATCATCATTATTTGGCATTTCAGTTGTAAATCTCATCATTTTTATCATTAAGCACAGACTCAAATTCAGCTTTGCTTTTGGAAATTATTTGTTCTAGCTCAATGTTCTTGTTGATTAAAGCTACATTTGCTTCTCTAATAGATGCAAATGCTGCTATGCATGTTTCAGAACATAATTTGGCTTTTGCCTCAGAGGATACCTGTGACCCTTTGGTGTAGAGGCATTAGAGGATGAAGTATCAGCAGAATCCAAAGCCATAAGAGCTAGATTTCCAAAGGACTTTCACCACCATGTTGACCAGCACCTGAGAACAGTTGTTCATGACCAGACAAGTCATCTGGTAAACTGCTCCAGTCAACAACTCTTGGGGTGAAGAAGCTGTGTTGTTAGGTTGATTTTTGATGAGATTAGGAAGTTGTGGTTCAGGCAATGCTTGTGGTTGTTGTGCAATTGGAGCTTGAACAGGATTTGGTTGAGCACATAATAGCAGGGATAAGGATTGACATTTGACCCTGGGGAACAAAGTATGCAGGAGATCTAGGATGTGAATGATGACCAGAACCAGCAGGATGCTGCCCTCTTTTTGTGGACTAGTACTAGGAAAAGTCACAAAGGGTGCAGAAGAGTTAGATCCAGTTGATCTACACTCTCTTGCAAGTGTCCCAGCCTTTGGCATTTGTGACACCTTAACTTACTCTTGTCAAAACCAACTTTGGTTTTGCCAGAGAGTCCAGGAAATTTCCTGCCAGTTCTCTTGTAGAACTTCTGAGATCTGATATTAATCAATGCCATTTGGCTCAGAATATCCATCTCTTCTAGATCATCATCAGCAATTCCTTTCAGATCATCCATAATGAAGCATAGATTGTCACTATTACTGCCAGAATGACTCTCAATACCAACAAATGCATGATTAAACTATTTGAAGAGAAATCAATATGCTCATCATAATTGCTTTTAGATGCAGCATATTCTGACTCATGACTAACCAAGGCAGTATTCCTGGTACAAGTCATGAGTGAGCTTTCCTGATGAGGACAGTTTTCTCTTCTGCTCTATCTCTCTTTCAAATGTAAGCAGTTTCCCATGAAGTTGGGTGAGAGATAGGCCATCCACATTTGCATTGGAGCGTAGACAATAGTGTATGTATCCCATCTCTCGGTAGTGATCTGAGGAATCTGTTGTTCACTGGCTATTGGTATATTCTTGTTTCACCATTTCAGCTTTCAGCTCAGATCAATCAGGAAAAACGCTCAAACTGTTGAGTCAGTGTCTCACCTTTCTATGTGAGAATGTCTCATATTGTTGGGCAAGGATTTCTCTATTGTTTGCTAAGACCTCATCTGTGCCACCGAATTGTTCCTTCAGGGCATTCAAGATCATGAGCAGTTTCATGATGCATAAGCCCAGAATAGATTTCATTAGGCAGTGCCATGGCCAGAATTCCATGGGCGCTTATCATCAGTTATTTGGCATTTCAGTTTGTAAATCTCATCATTTTTATCATTAAGCACAGACTCAAATTCAGCTTTGCTTTTGGAAATTATTTGTTCTAGCTCATGTTCTTGTTGATTAAAGCTACATTTGCTTCTCTAATAGATGCAAATGCTGCTATGCATGTTTCAGAACATAATTTGGCTTTTGCCTCAGAGGATACCTGTGATACCTTTGGTGTAGAGGCATTAGAGGATGAAGTATCAGCAGAATCAAAGCCATAAGAGCTAGATTTCCAAAAGGACTTTCACCACCATGTTGACCAGCACCTGAGAACAGTGTTTCATGACCAGACAAGTCATCTGGTAAACTGCTCCAGTCACCAACTCTTGGGGTGAAGAAGCTGTGTTTTGAGGTTGAGTTTGTTGATGAGATTAGGAAGGTTGTGGTTCAGGCAATGCTTGTGGTTGTTGTGCAATTGGAGCTTGAACAGGATTTGGTTAGGCACATAATAGCAGGGATAAGGAAATGACATTTGACCCTGGGGAACAAAGTATGCAGGAGATCTAGGATGTGAATGATGACCAGAACCAGCAGGATGCTGCCCTCTGTTTTGTGGACTAGTACTAGGAAAAGTCGCAAAGGGTGCAGAAGAGTTAGATCCAGTTGATCTACACACTCTCTTGCAAAGTGTCCCAGCCTTTGGCATTTGTGACACCTAACTTACTCTTGTCAAAACCAACTTTGGTTTTGCCAGAGAGTCCAGGAAATTTCCTGCCAGTTCTCTTGTAGAACTTCTGAGATCTGATATTAATCAATGCCATTTGGCTCAGAATATCCATCTCTTCTAGATCATCATCAGCAATTCCTTTCAGATCATCCATAATGAAGCATAGATTGTCACTATTACTGCCAGATTGACTCTCAATACCAACAAATGCATGATCAGAACTATTTGAAGAGAAATCAATATGCTCATCATAATTGCTTTTAGATGCAGCATATTCTGACTCATGACCAACCAAGGCAGTATTCCCTGGTACAAAGTCATGAGTGAGCTTTCCTGATGAGGACAGTTTTCTCTTCTGCTCTATCTCTCTTTCAAATGTAAGCAGTTTCCCATGAAGTTGGGTGAGAGATAGGCCATCCACATTTGCACTGGAGCGTAGGACAATAGTGTATGTATCCCATCTCTCAGGCAGTGATCTGAGGAATCTGTTGTTCATCTGGCTATTGGTATATTCTTGTTTCACCATTTTCAGCTCAGATATCAATCAGGAAAAACGCTCAAACTGTTGAGTCAGTGTCTCACCTTTTCTATGTGAGAATGTCTCATATTGTTGGGCAAGGATTTCTCTATTGTTTGCTAAGACCTCATCTGTGCCACCGAATTGTTCCTTCAGGGCATTCCAAAGATCATGAGCAGTTTCATGATGCATAAGCCCAGAATAGATTTCATTAGGCAGTGCCATGGCCAGAATTCCATGGGCTTTAGCATCAATCTCAAACAATTTCCGATCTTCATCAGAGTATTGTTCCTTCTTCTTCAGAACCATTTGATTGGTTTCCGGATTGTTCACCATAGGCTTATGTGGTCATGTACCACAGATGTCCAACAACGTGAACTGTTAACAGATAGGTGATGAAGCATTCTTCGTTGCCATATGTTATACTCGGTCCTAACCAGCATCGGAGGCTTGGTTGAGGAACCGGTATTGTGAGGATCATTAGAAGGAGTCGTCATCTTAGATTCAATCAAATTCGTTTAAGCTAAAACAGATTTAGAACAAACACAACAACCAATTGAACCAAGAGAGATCTCAAGATAAATGAACGAAAGCGACAGAAATTCAATAATCTATATCCAGTTCTTGCGAATACGCTAATTCAATCAAACACAGATATCAATTAGCAGTTTCAATGATCATTGTTAGATCGATCAATGATTAACAATGCTCTGATACCACTTGTTAGGATCAGTGATCTATGTTTGATTGATTAGAGAGTATAGCAGCGGAAATCGAACAATGAATTAGCCAATTCACAAGAACGAAACGATATTCAATGAAGAACAAAGACGGTTATAGAGAGAGAATTTCTGCAAATATATTTCATTCAATATTCGCTTCGTGGTAACAGAATGTCACACTTACATTAGGTCGACACCTCTTATATAAGAGATGTGACGTCTGCTGATGTCACTTGATAGTGACATCTAACAGATTTATTACAACTGAAACACAACTACTGAAGATGTCAAAACAGCTGACATCTCCTTACAAAATGCTAAGTGTTATCAGTTGTTATAACTACTGAAAACATAAAACTACTGAAACTACAACGACTGAAGAACAAGCTCTTTAGTCGTTTTACAAAACTACTGAAAGTAAAAATATAAAACTACTGATATCACAACTACTGAAGAAGTACTCTTCAGCTGTTGTGATAAACTACTAAAACTTCAGTACTTGATCTTCAGACTTGAACTTCAGATGTTTCATCAGCTGATGACTTCAGTAGATATCATCAGCTGATGTCTTCAGTCTTTGTCTTCAGACTTTGTACATCAGTTGTTGATCTTTAGCACTTGTAAACTCTTCAGCTGTTGTACTTCAGTACTTTGAACTTCAGCTTCAGCACTTGTGTTCTTCAGCTGTTCAGCTTCAGTACTTGTGTTCTTCAGCTGTTGTACTTCAGCACTTTAGTTCTTCAGCTGTTGAAGTCTTCAGCACTTGATCTTCAGCTGTTGAAGTCTTCAGTACTTGTCAAACTGCTGAAGAAGCTTTCAGCAGTTGTTGTGATATCATGTGGGACTTAGAGGTTTTCTGATCTTGGCTCATTGGTTCTTTTGGTCCAACAAAGAAGCATTCTTCAGTTGTTGTGATGGTTTCCTTTTAGTAGTTTTCTTTTTGTTTCAGTATTTGTAAAACAACTGAAGAGCATGTTCTTCAGTCGTTATAATTTTAGTAGTTTCTTTTCAGTAGTTGTAGTGACAGTTAACACTTAGTATTTTTGTAAGAAGATGTCAGCTGTTTTGACATCTTCAGTAGTTGTGTTAACTATCAGTAGTTTGAAAAAATTCTGTTAGATGTCACTATCAAGTGACATCAGCAGACGTCACATCTCTTATATAAGAGGTGTTGACCTAATTATATGTGTGACATTCTGTTACCACGAAAGCGTATATTGAATGAAATATCTTTTGCAGAATTCTCTCTGTCTATAACCGTTTGTTCTTACCTTGAATATCTTTTGTGTTCTTGTGAATTGGCTAATTCATTGTTTGATTTCCGTTGCTATACTCTCTAATCAATCAAACGTAGATCACTGGTCTTAACAAGCATAAACCACACATTGTATGTCATTCAAACTCATTCTGTTACATATATGTAAGACATGAAAGACATTTTACATTAAGCTTATAAACTAGGTACATATGTATCTACAAACTCCCCTTGGACCTAGTTTACTCTATTGTCTAACATTCTTCATCAGTTCTTCATATTTCTTGTACTTCTCCTCCCTTGTAACTCCTGCATGTATTTCGAATGCAAAGCAGAGTCTTATCACATTTTGGAATTGGAGGGCTTGTACAATGTCTTGCGCATCATAGAATAGTGGCCACTTGTATAAAGTGTAGACATCGTCAGAAGACAAGTTAGTTAGCCATATTGGGTCAAATACCTTGATAGTTTCCATATTTCCATTTTTGTTCAGAATTATGACCGCCTCACCTGTTCACCAATCACACTACCACCACTTGAAGTGTGGAGTGAAGTCCTGTGGCATTTCCCTTAGAGGGATTCTTGACATCGTGCACAGAGGACTCCACTTCAACACAATTTTTGGCTTTCCAGTAATGTCATCAACTTCAGACCTTCTGATATACCTCGTCGGTTGTTGAGATTTGAAGTTGACCCACCTGGTGTGGTACTCTCTTTTCAAAGCAGCTTCAAACTAGCCTGACATCTTTTTTTGGTCAGCATATAACAACTTCAGTTTGGCGAGCTGGTTGAGCTCAAAACCAGGAAGAGTCTTCAGATCGTGTGGGAATCTGAAGTACTCGATTCCCTTCTCCCTCTTGATAGAATAAACATTAAGATCTTCAAAATAGGCCCACATGATAATCTTGCCTGACACCTTGTGATGCTTCTTCACTTTATAGAGCTTGGTGTAGGCACTCGGCTTTGGAGCACTACGTTGGGCTCTGATGTCCACAAAACATGCCACCCATTCAGCCTTTTACATGTTGACATCAGCGCCCAAGGCTTGGGCTTGATCCTTATTCTTCTCCGACTCTTGCTCCATTTTATCCAGTGTTTCGAATGTATCACTGACAAGAGTGTCACCAAGATTGGGGACTATATTTCCCTTGTTCTCAGCATACTCTGGATAATGCTGGGCTGTGACGTCTTCAATTTCTATCTCGTCTACATCATTAAGCTCATCATCGCTATCCATGTCAACTGTAAAAGCATCCTTCACTATTTCATCTGGGTTTAGTCGGGATATCTCAGTTAGTTGCTCATCTATAAGGTCATGAATTATTTCTCCTTCTTCAAGAGTATAACTCACAGACCTCTGGACAATCCCTTGCAAATCAAGTATCATTTTTAGGACCATTTTCGGTACGGAGTACTAACTCATTGACGTGTGTACGAAGAATCCTATTTGATTGGTGATCAAATGAGTGAGAATGCGAGTAATATCAATCCAATAATGAAACTAAACGTTAAGAATGATAGTAGGACGATTTACTATGATCTATGAACTTGGAACAAGTGTTCTGGGGTCTCTGGATGGCTAGGGTATGATTTAGTGCGTAGGTATTCGAATTGTTATGTTTTTGCATGAATTAAGTTGTATTTATAGGTTAGGGTTTTCCATTCATGCGACTGAGCCATTCGCATGGTTCAGTCGTGCGATTGAAGCATGTGGTTGATCCATCTGCACGACTGAAGATTCAGTCGTGCGACTGAGTCAATCTCATGTTACAGTCGTGCGACTGATCCAGTCTCCTAGTTCAGTCGTGCGACTAGTTCATTAGCATGGTCCATTCACATGGGAACTTCACATGATTAAGTTTAAGCACATTTCTCAATCATTATTGACTAAGAACTATGTAAACAACCACAAACCCATATAGTTAGTTCAATATGCATTAACACACAATAATCAATGAAATATTAAACATTATAAGCATAAACCACACATTGTATTTCATTCAAACCCATTCTATTACATATATGTAAGACATGAAAGACATTTTACATTAAGCTCATAAACTACACATGTATCTACACTCCACTTAACTCCAAACTGGTTGGATGCAAGTGGGTTTTTAATAAGAAAACAGATATGCATGGAAACTTGGATACTTACAAAGCAAGACTTGTAGCAAAAGGTTTCACTCAAACTCAAGGGGTTGATTATGATGAAATCTTCTCGCTTGTGGCAATGCTAAAGTCAATTAGGATATTATTTGCCGTAGCTGCATATTATGACTATCAAATTTGGAAAATGGATGTCAAAACTGCTTTTCTTAATAGACATCTTGAAGAGACTGTCCATATGGTTTAGCCTGATAGTTTTGTCGATCCACAACATCCTAGTAAGTATACAAGTTAAAGAGATCAATCTATGGATTGAAACAAGCATCGAGAAGTTGGAATCAACATTTTTATGAAGGGAATCAATATTTTGATGAAGAGATCAAGAAATTTGGTTTCATCAAAAACGCTGACGAGGCTTGTGTATTTAAGAAGGCTAGTGGGAGCATAATTACATTCTTAGTATTGTATTTTGATGACATACTACTTTTTGGAAATGATACTCCAACCATGGAAGGTGTTAAAACCTGGGCTGGAAGTTGTTTTTCCATAAAAGATCTTAGTGAAGCCGCCATATTTTGGGAATAAAGATCTGTAGAGATAGATCGAGGCGGTTGATAAGTCTAAACCAGAGTGCATATATTGATAAAATCTTGAAAAGGTTCATGATGGAAAACTCTAAGAAAGGTATGGTACCTATTGAAAGAGGGACAATATTGAGTACATCTCAATGTCCAAGCTCAAAGGATGAGCAAGATCTAATGAAGGACATCCCATATGCGTCTGCTATAGGATCTATCATGTATGCGATGATATGCACTAGACCGGACGTGTCATGCGCGTTAAGCATGACAAGCAGATGTCATCAGAATCCAGGTAATAGCCATTGGATGGATTTTAAAGGTATATTGAAATACCTTAGGAGGACTAAGGATATGTTTCTAATATACGAGTCTGGTGAAGAGGAACTCGGTGTAAGGGTTACACGGATGCGAGCTTCCAAACTTATCGAGATGATTCTCGATCGTAATCCGGGTATGTCTTCATTATGAACGGATGAGCAGTGTCCTGGAAGAGTTCAAAACAAGACGTGGTAGCATTTTCCACTACAGAATCCGAATACATAGCCGCCTCATTACCAGCTCAGGAAGTTGTATGGATAAAGAAATTTATCGCCGATCTAGGGGTGGTCTTTACTATTCAAGACTCCCTAGAAATATTTTGTGATAACGAGGGTGCGATTGCACAAATCAAGGAACCCCGTGCACATCAAAAGACTAGACACATTAAGCGGAGATTCAACTACATAAGGGATGAAGTTGAAAGAGGAAAGATATGTATTCGTAAAGTTCACAGCGATCAACACATAATGGATCCACTCACGAAGCTCCTTGAAAGGGCAGAGCATGAAAGTCATACTTGTGCCTTAGGACTTTGATATTCTAGTGATTGGAATTGATCTGTTTAGCATTAAAAGTATGGAACAATTGTAATATTTAACTCTTTTATATATTTATGATATTTTGAGTTATGTTCCTTTTAGCATGTTTACATGCATGAATATGTTTATTATTCTAAATGTTCGTAGTCAGTCATGTTTTTGGGAACAAATATGAACACAAGACTATTATAACATGGATTGGTGGATATTCATAAGGCATGAATATAGAGCAATTGGTTGCTGCCAAGGTTCATAGATATTTATGGGATACGAATATTGGACAGACCCGCGTCTCAAATTTTACTACATGAAATCTTCTTGATTGATAATAAGTAATTTGAGTAAAGATGAATATCATTGGTATCCTTCGACCTAAGATACATATTGGGTTTTGATATTCACCAAAGTGTTATACCTTGAGCTAGTTCTTTACTACTTTGAAATAGTGGATAGTACATAATGCTATGTTCAGTTATGACACGAGGTGATTATGAGAAACATATGTAGTCATGATGGAATTTGTTCCTCTTATTCGTTGAGAGCAAGATGTCTAAGGTCTGATTAAGTTAAATCAACAAGGAATGATCATTCTGTGTCCTTGGATTTAACATGACATCTGTAACAAAAGGATAAATGTGTCGGGTTTTTTAGAACATAAAATCAAAGTTTAACCTCTTAAACTTTCTGAAAAACACAGCGATATAAGTTTGAAACATGATTATAGAACTGAAAAATCATGTTTTTTAGGTGACAAATATATGTATAAAACAAACCCGAAATACAAAGGATCATATTATGTGAATAAGCAAGCTATGTAAGCATAGAAACAACATAATATGACAACCACAAAGGGCTGCCAAACTACCTTCCAGCAGCCTCCAAAAGTCGAAGGAAAGAGAGGATTAATGCTCAAAATTCGGCCAAGGCTCCAAAAGAAGGACCCCTCAAGCTTGTATACCCCAAGCTAACTTGCAATCAACTTCTTGCTAGGTAGATTGCACCAAGAAAAACGCCCAAAAGTGCTCTTCTTCTTGCTTCAGCCAAAAAAAACAAAAGAGAGAAGAAGTAGAGAGAGTTTTTCATGCAAAAGAGATGGAGAAGTAGATATTGGGTTTTGCAACTACAACATCCTTCATAAAGAGTGTGTAGTAATCAATAAAAGACTTCCAAGGCCATTGGCCCCTAGGGGTAGCCGAATTTGAAGTGAGAAAGGGGTTCCCCCCAAAACTAATCTTCCATAACACATTAAATAAGTCACTCACTAGGGCTTATTTAATTTATGTGACATGTATCATCTTAATTAAACAAATTTAATTAAAGGATACTAACATATTATTAGTGTTATTTAAACCCTTTTAAATAACAAAATTAATAATAAAAACCCATCAACAAATTATCCTTGTAATTTGTTCCATCTCGAATGCCTTTGTTTAGAAAACCCTATTCTAAACATGGTGCGATTATTCAATTGCATGATCCCATCATCAATTAAATAATTCTTGGTGATTTCAAAGCTTGTTATTGGGTATAACCCGACTTGGATCATAATGTACTAACCGCATCAATATTCTATGTGTCTTGGGCATATAAAATCCAACAAAATGATTAATTCACCTAAATCATTTCAAGTTGGATACTTGAAGGGGATGATGTATTGAATGGCTTTTAGTCATGCGTATTAAGGGTAGTAAACCATTGTTAGGCGGTATTTACTGCTTGCATCAATCTTCTATGAATCTTGTGCAAGTGGGAGATTGTTGAATTTTATGCCCAAGACACATAGAACATTGATGTGGTTAGTACGTTATGATCCAAATCGGATCATACCCAATAACAAGTTAGCAAACACCAATAAATATTTAATTGATGATATGATGATGCAATTAAATAATTACACCAATTTAGAAAATGGGTTTTCTAAATAAATTATATATGAGATAGAACAACTTATAAGGATATTTTGTTCATGGACATTATTTGTAATGTTATTTCAGTTGGTAAAATAACATCAAATAATAATAGTGTGTGTAAGTTATATAATAAAAAAGTTAATTACGTAATTCATAATATAACTAGTTAACAATTAAGTGGGTGTTTTAAAATGGGGGAACCCATTTTAAACCAAGAATTTCGGCAGCCCCTTCAAGGGCATTCTTGGTCTTTTGTTGCATTGAAACAAGACACTACATTCACTAGTTACACACTCCAACTTTTCACTCTCTCTCATACATGCAAGAACCATCATTTTCTCTCATCTTTGAAGATAAACTAGGCTGAAAAAGGGGGTTTTCTGCAGCCATATTCTTGCATGTTTTGGTGTTAAAATCCTAGCAACAAGGTGTTTTGCTTGATGCTTGTGGGTATGCAAGCTTGAGGACATCTTCTTTGGTGTTTTGGTCCTCAAGAACTTCAGCCTCTTCTTCAAATCTCACGTTTTTGGCAGCCTTTGGAAGGTAGTTCCATGGTTTCATTTCGGTTATTATATTTTACTTGAATGATAGTTCTTTCAAATATAATGATCCTTATGTTCTTGGGTTGTTGTTGACAAATAATATGCTTAAATTTCAGATTATAAAACATATTATTTAGCTTTTTTTCCGCTGCGTTGTCATGTTTAAATGGTTAAACAACTATGTTAATGGTCCAACAAACCCAACCTTGGCATCTAGAGCCTGATATGTGGATGACTAGCTTCTATTGTCCTTGTAAAATTGGTTTTATGGGATTTTAACAACCTAATAGGGGCTTTTTTGGGGTGATAGAATGAATCCCCAATCTTTCAAGGTTATATCTTACATACTTGTGATTAAACCATAAAGAAAGGTGTTAATTGGTGATTATTGTGTTTCGACAAAAACCCTAGATTTGGGTTTATGTTGGCCGAAAATTTAGGGTTAAATGGGGATTATTTTGGTTCTTGTATGTTGAATATGATGTTTTATATTGGTGCATACCTAGCCTTGACCTTGTTTTGATTTGGTTTGGATGAATGATTTGTTTTGGTTGATTTCATTCTTTATGGGTTATAATATTTATTCTTTTGTGCTTGTTTTGGATGTAATTTATTTATTCATTCAATGGTGATGTAATAGATAGATTAAGTGTGTTTTCTTTTATTAAAAAATTTTTATTAGGATATAAATTTTGTAAAAGAAGATGCACAAGTTGGAAGCACAAAAGGGAAGGAACAGAGAGAAGGACTTGAAGCATTTGGATGAAACTTCAAGTGGGGGTGTATGGATATCTCATCTTTTGTGTTGTGTTCAACCCTTAGGAAAGAGCAAATGGCAACACTTGTGATGACAAAAAAGTGTTGTCAACTTAGTGGCTTTGTTATGCACTTGTGATTGTTTTGTGTATGCTTGTTTGATTATCCATTTTATGTTGATTTTTTGATATGTGGATATGATTTACAATCTTAATATAATCATAACAAGCTGAATTTTCATGGTTCTTAATCATTAATATGTAAAAAAAAGTTATTAAAGGATTAATGATTTCAAAATAAAAGAGTCTTTTGTTTCTTTGAAACAAGACACTACATTCACTAGTTACACACTCCAACTTCCACTCTCTCTCATACATGCAAGAACCATCATTTTCTCTCATCTTTGAAGATAAACTAGGCTGAAAAAGGGGTTTCTGCGGCCAGATTCTTGCACATTTTGGTGTTAAAGTCCTAGCAACAAGGTGTTTTGCTTGATGCTTGTGGGTATGCAAGCTTGAGGACATATTCTTTGGTGTTTTGGTCCTTCAAGAACTTCATCCTCTTCTTCAAATCTCACGTTTTTTGCAGCCTTTGGAAGGTAGTTCAATGGTTTTATTTTGGTTGTTATATTTTACTTGAATGATAGTTCTTTCACATATAAATGATCCTTATGTTCTTGGGTTAGTTGTTGACACATAATATGCTTAAATTCAGATTATAAAACATATTATATAGCTTTGTTTCCGCTGTGTTTTCATGTTTAAATGGTTAAACAACTATGTTAATGGTCCAACAAACCCAACACCATGTACGCTGCTGAAGAAAACTCAGTCAGGGAAGTTCAGTGAGAAGGCTGAAGAATGGATTTTTCTAGGTTATGACATACCAAATAAGAGAGTTTACAACAACTCAACGGGTCAAGTAGAAGTGTAGTGCAATGTTGACGTTCAGAGATACACCACCCCCCTGCTGGAAAAGGACCCGCATTCTTCTTCGATTATGATGGATTCTTTAAGTCCTTCAACATCCTTCTCTCCCCTCCTGATGGTGAGTTATCGACCAAAATGATGTATGTTGCCTTAAGCACACCGTCACTAGACTCGACAACATCAGGTTCACAAGGTGAGTCTTCTAGTCATTCAAGGGGAGCACCGGAGGTAAGTGACTCTTCATCTGACGATGAAGAAGTGGAGAATGATCATGTGGATAAGGAGGAATAGGTTCCTGCTACTGAAAGTACACAAGCATCAGATATTGATGCCTCTTACACTTTGGAACTTCGCACTCCAACGCTACAGATACTGAACCAGGAATTCAAAATCTGGATAAGGAAGTAGTCGTTCCCACTACTCCCGATCTCGACTTAATGTATACCATCCTCTGGACAACGTCGTAGGGGATGTACAATCGGGATTACAGACAAGAAATCAGCTATACTCAGCTGATTATGCCTCAGTCACGAAAAACGGCTATCTTCACGACGGTGCTTATCGATGTTTTGTGTCTCAATTTGAGCCAAAATATGTAAGTGAAGCCTTAAATGACGAGGAATGGGTGAGTGCCATGCAAGAAGAACTCCTACAATTCAAGAAGTTAGGAGTTTGGACACTGGTGGATAGACCAAAAGGTGCTAAGGTCATTGGCACTAAATGGGTCTTGAAATGCAAGAAAGATGACCAGGGATCACAAATTGAAACAGGCTCGACTTTTCGTTCAAGGTTTTAGAAAAGTCGAAGAAATAGATTACAATGAAGTGTTTGCACCTGTGGCTAGAATGGAAGTAATCCGTATCTTCCTAGCCTATGCATCTTACATGAAGATCAAAGTTTATCAACTAGATGTAAAGAGTGCATTCCTTCATGGTGAAACATGAGACAGTGTATGTCAGTCAACCTGAAGGATTTGAGGATCCTTATCATCGCGACAGAGTTTACAAGCTAGATAAGGCTCTCTACGGGCTCTATCAAGCCCGGGAGCATGGTATGAGAAACTCTCAACTTATCTGGTGAAACATGATTTTGGCAGAGGAGTTATTGACTGTACACTAGTCATCAAAGAAAAGGATGGAGACTTACTGCTTGTACAGATTTATGTGGATGACATAATCTTTGGCTCCAAAAATAAAGAGTTATGTAAAAAATTTGAATCTGTCATGAAAGCAGAATTTGAGATGAGTGAATGGGGGAGATGAAGTTCTTCTTAGGATTACAGGTGGATGAGATACCAAAATAAATTTTCTGGCATTAGACTAAATATGTAGGGGACATCCTAAGTCGGTTTGACATGAAGAACTCTTCAGCCGCAAGAACTCCACTTGCCACGAACCACGATGTGGCCCCTGACGAAAATGATCTGGTTGATGCTACAATGTATAGAGGAATGATTGGATCCCTTATGTGTCTCATAGCGTTTCATCCGAATATTATGTATGCAATGTGACTCTGCTCCAGATATCATGTGAAACTGAAAGTCAATCATCTCATAGGAGATAAACAGATTTTCCGTTATTTGAAGGGTCCTCCAACACTCGGGTTGTGGTATCCTCATGACGATGACTTTGAGCTTACAGCGTATAGTGACTCGGATTATGGTGGGTGCAAAACGAACTACAAGTCAACATCAGCAGGATGTCAGTTCTTTGGTAGACGGTTAGTCACCTGGCAGTGTAAGAAGCAGACCTCCATTGCTCTATCAATATGTGAAGCTGAATATGTTGCTGTTGCAAGTTGTTGTTCACAAATTATTTGTATTCAACAGCAAATGCGAGACTACGCTTTGCAATTTTCTAACACTTCTATATATGTTGATAATTCTGCTACTATAGCCGTAACAACAAATCCAGTCCAACATCTTAAAACTAAACACATCGGCAATAAGTATCACTTTATACGTGATTGTTTTGAAAAGCAATTAATCGATGTGGTTAAAATAAATATGGATTTTCAACACGCCAACCTCACAAATGCATTTGATAAACCGAGGTTTTTATATCTATTAGAGGTTAATGGCGTGAAAAAGAAAAGTGATGTACTCACAGAGGAAGAAAATGCTTAGTCCGACATTTCATTATTTTCTTTTATTTTGTCTTATTTTATTTTCCTATTATATAAGATCCAAAAAACTCAAAAATATTTTTGGTTTTAGAATTTTAGGGGAGAATAGGTTAGATTAGTATTAAAATAGTCGTTTTAATTAATTACTTAAAATACGAGGGAGGAGGAAAACTTAGCTAAAAGAAAAGAAATCAAATCTGTGATACTGATTTAACGTATATGGAAAATGATAGTACACAAGGGACAGATTGTTTGGGACTTGAAAAGAGTTTAACTAATTAAGATGCAAAATTCAAAGTTTAAGTCTGAAAAGTGTAAGCAAAATAAAGGAAAAATGATAGTAAAACTAGTCGGCTACCAAGGTAACATAGAGAAAGTAGACCTAGAGGCTGCTAGTTCGTTATCTAACGTGTCAGTAGATTCAACACAATAGATAAGTAGACCTCATTGGTGGTTTCAATTACAAACTAAGTTGTTCAACTTGCTGTGGGTTCCCATCTTATCCTCGTTAACACAATCAACGTTGTTCCAATAAGGGGTGAAGAGCAAAATAAACGCCACAAATGTGTGCGGACGATTATAAAATATGAGCAAAGCACATAAAAAATGCAAAACGCAATCAAGCTAATAACTTATGTTGTTGTGTGAAATGTGTAAAAAGATAATAAATGCTGGAACAAGAAGATAGGTTGTGTGCCTCTCTATTGTGCGGTGGCACTGACCTGAAGATAAGCATAGCCTAAATATTCTAGAATTCATTGTTGTTTACGCCTCTCTGCTATGCGATGGCACTGACCTGAGGCTTGGCATCTCTTTGAAAGCTCTTAGAATAGTTTCTTCTTGAAAAATACCCGTAGACCGCTCAAAAATCTCCTGAGGAATGTTGATTACCAAATAAGCGTGGGATCCACAAATGCTTGTCGAAATAATTAAACCCTAAATCATAACCAATGTGTGTCAAAAATCTGTGTATAGATTTAAGAGGACAAGTATACTGACAATCATCGTGAGCTGTAGTTCTTGAAAGTCAAAATCATTATGTGCATCTTGTGGCTCTAGTATGATTTCCTAAAATTGCTATTGACTCTCAGAAAAACAAGAATCTAGCATCAAAATTGTTTATTTAAATGTCCTAAATGATTCTGGTATACTTGTATGATTCCATAATGAATTGTACCAGAAATGATAAACTAGAATTGAAGTTGTGATGTCCAGGAAGTAAAATCGATTAGAATTACTCTAATAGGTTTAAAATCCATCTCAAATCAAACATACAAAATTATGTCTTAACTTGTTTTTAATTTCTAGTTGTTTTATTTATTAATTTTTAGTCATTTAGTAGGTAAAAGTCAGACTGTGCATCGGAATTCAAAATATGAATCACTTACTTAAAAGGGGTCACGTATGAGGTGCCCAATCAGGTTTTTAAGTTAAAAGGATCACGTCTGAGGTGGCCAACAATTTTTCAAATTAAAAAGGTCATGACTGAGATGATCATTGCTCGTAACATTTTATCTATAGTTAAAAAGGCTAAGTGTTTGAAAGGTCATAAGGTCAAACTCATAAGTATGAGCCATTCGCACGACTGGACCATAAGTATGGACCAATTGCACGATTGGATCATATGTATGAGCCCAATCGCTCGACTGAACCACACGTATGGATCAGAAATATGATTGGACCATCATGGGTCAACCATACGATTGAATCACCAGAATGAATCAACCGTACGAATGGAGGTGACCGAATGAGTCAGTCGCACGACTGAACGTGACCGACTGAGCCAGTCGCACGATTGAGCCCCAGTCGCATGAATGAAGCATGCAAATAGGTCCAGTCACACGACTGAAAGTAAACCTAGATTAAATAGAGCAGAGTCGATCGCACTTTGTCACCAAACCCTAAATCGCTCTCTATTCGTACGACTACTCCCAAACTCTACGAAAATTCCGTTTGAGCATTCTATACCTGTTCTTGTTGATTCTAATGATTATCACTTACACCTACAGGTATTGTGCAAAGATCCTGACCTAAACACTCCATTAAATCGAGCCCTAATTGATGGAACTTGTTCAAAATAGAACCGAGACTAAAGTGTTAAAATAAACTTGCAAAAATAAACAAAATCGCGAACTTAAATAGCATCAGATGTTTTTTAGAGCGTTTGCGAGACTAATAAGTCAATCCATAATGTTTAACATTGAGTTTAGCCCAAGATTTGAATTTAAATTGAAAAACAGAGAGTTATGTGAATGAACACACCGATGATCTTCAATCGCACGACTGAACTGGGCGAATGATTTAATCGCACGACTGAGCTGGGCGAATGATTCAATCGCACGACTGAGCTGGGATAATGGCTCAATCGCATGAATGAACCATGCATCTGAGTTCAGTCGCACGATTGGCTCAGGCGTAAGGTATAGCATACGACTAAGCTCAGTCGCAGGCTCAATCGTACGAATGAGCTTAATCGCATGACTATGGCTGAGTCGCACTGTCTATTCACACGACTAAACACGATGTCTTCAAGCTCATTAAAGTTAAAATGTCATTCACTTACCAAAATTCTAACGTTTATGTGTATTTATGTTATAGCACATGGCTAGTAGGTGGACGATGAGCACGAAGCACAACATCTGTGCACATCTTGATCTCAGATCCCGAATGCTTCTGAGTTTGTGAGCATTATTACTTTTCTATGGAGATCTAGGATCTTCAAGGCTATTTCTACTCCGTTCACACCATACAGATCGATTCAGCAGGTGTTCTGGGAAAACACTATAGCAGACAAGTTTGCTGAGCCCCATCGCATTTGGAGTTCCATTTTTGGCCAGAAGATTGAGATCAGCGAGGATGATCTAAGGAGGGTTTTAGAGTTGAGTGATGATGGTGACTACCCAACCAGACTGCATCCACTATGCTCCCAGTTCAAGTACTCAGCCCATGTGTTGCTCAGTGCATAGCCTCAAGGAAGGGAGGCTTTGATAAGATGTCTGATCAGATGTGGCTCTAATACTGAATCATCCATTCAGTTTCTCATAAATGATCTTCACTTACTGGTCGAGAATATAGAGGCCAAAGGCAAGGAAGGCTTTTGCATGTACCCCCGATTCCTTTAGATGATTATAGACCAGAAGCTTCCTTTGCTGGAAACGGAGAGTGATGATGTTGTCACACTTGAGGTCATGGATGACACCACTCTTGGAAGGATGAAGGTATACCGGGGCAAGCAGGTGAAGCCCCCGGTAAGGAGACTGTTTGGGCATCTTGCCCGAGAGGATTATGTGGTGCCCGCTAGGAGGAAGTGGCATCACAACGACAGTGACTCAGGTTTTGAGCTTATTGTTCTACCAGCTGATGACTAAGATGACGATAATAACCACGGTTATGGTCAAGAAGGTGAGGCTCCGGGTGGATCCGAGTCGGCTCCAATACACCCCAACTTTCAAATAGATGAAGAGGACTCGGATGAGGAGCCTCTGGTACGGACGGTGGGAAGCCGGGTCGTGGCCACTGAGATAGGGCTCATGGCGGTTGGTGGATGCCAGGGTTAGTCCGGGGATGTTGTTACTGCTGACATTGATCCATCTTACACCCAGCCCATTCCAGTAGCCAAAGGGGAGCTTCTATCTCTAAGGGCTCCAGGAAGAATAGGATGGCTCACCCTTATGGCAAAAAAGGTAAGAGGCCTAGATTTACTTTGATCACATCTACAACCATTGCCATAACCACCACCACTACCATAACTACCACCACTACCAACCCCTTACCACTACTACCACACCTCCCACCATCACTACCACACTCCCAACCACCACTACTACAACCACCCCTTCACTATCCACTCCTATCCCACCACCCATATTCCCCACATCCACCACTACCACCACCAGCCACCAAGCAGGTCCCTCAACCCACTCTACCTTCACCACCGGACCCACTCTACCCTTCATTAGGGTAGAGAAACAACTAGCCGCACTAAACTGGATGGTGCTAAAGCTGTTAACTGCTGATGAGCAAAGAGCTACAGCTAAGTCAGCTTGTGGAGCTCAATGTTGCTCAAGCACAGTAGATTACCTAACTTTAGGAGCAGAGTGATCAATTAGTCAAGAGGATTGAGGAGTTGGAGGCCAAGAACAAGAAGATCCTGTTCAGACTTAAAGGATCAAAAGATAAGCCTCTAAAGATGTAGGAAGGTGAAGATGATGATGATGATGATGATGGAGACGATGGTGATGATGATGAGTCTGATGAAGAAGATGACAGTGATGATGAAGGATCAAGGGGAAAGAAGAGAGGTGATGATAATGATGAAGAAGGTGATGCTGCTGCATCAGCCTCTGCTCAAGTTCAAGAAAGGAGGACTAAGAAAGCACAAGACCAAGGAGCATTATCCTCAGCCCCTGCTGTTGAAGAGTTGACAGATAAAGACAAAAGTAATTACTATATGTTTATGTATTTGAAAACTTTTGTACTTGAATCTTATATCACAGTTTTGTAATTAATGTTTATATTTATTTATTTAATGTTTAGATGTCTTGATTAATTACTAATTGTTGATGTGTTAAATGTTTAAATCAAGCAGATCAAACGTCACAGCAAGATGAATATGATGTTGCTCCCCTAAAACAAATCAAGTCCTAGTTCACCATGATTCTTGATTTGCAAAGGATTGTCAGACGGTCGGTGAGCTACACTCCTGAAGAAGGAGAAATCATTCATGATCTAACTGACGAGCAACTCGCTGAAATGTTCAGATTGAATCCTGAAAAACTCGTAAAAGACGCTCCAGAAAAATATTATGAGTGATGACGAGCTAAACGACGTCGATGAAATAGAGATTGAAGATGTGACAGCTGAACACTATCCAGAGTACACTGACCGAGCGGGCAATGTGATCCCCGACTTGGGTGACACTCTCAGTAATGTTGGTTGAGTGCAAGACACAAGAACATAGAAGTTGATGCAGTTAGTACGTTATGATCCAAGTCGGGTTATACCCAAAAACAAGTTTTGCAATCACCAAGAATTATTTAAAATTTTTTATGGGATCATGCAATTAAATAATCGCACCATGTTTAGAAAAGGGTTTTTCTAAACAAAGGCATTTGAGATGGAACAAATTATAAGGATAATTTGTTGATGGGTTTATTGTTATATTTGTTATTTAAAAGGGTTTAAATAACACTAATAACATGTGACAGTACTTTAATTAAATTGTTTAACTAGAGAAGACATGTGTCACAATTTTAAATAAGTCTAGTACAAGACTATTAATGTATGACATAAGACTAGTTTAAAAATAATGTGTCCTGTGGTTTAAGGGGGAAACTCCTTTCATTTGAACTAGTTGGCCGCCCCCCTTTATTTTGATTGGATCCTTGCTTTTCTTGAGAATACACATTATTTACTAGGTCTAACACTCAACCTTTCTCATCATTCAACACATGCAAAAACAAAAACTCTCTCTTCTCTTCTCTAGTTTACGAAAATAGCAGCAGCAAGGAGAGGGTTTTGGAGTTGTTCTTGGAATTATTCTTCCTAACGAGAACGTTCTTTGCAAACAAGCTTGGGGTATACAAGCTTGAGGACCTCTAATCTTGAAGTCTTGGCCGATTTAAGCATCAAAATCTTCCTTTCTTTGGTCGGTTTTACTGCTGAATGAGGTAGTTATCACAGCTCATTGAAGCTGTGATTTTATGTAATTTTACATATGTTCATAGCTTGCTTATTCACATAAATGATCCTTTGAAATATGGGTTTGTTTCAAACATTAATATGGTCACTTAATGAAATATTTTCAGCTTATAAACAAGTTTATAAAGTTGTAATTCCGCTGAGTTTTCAGAAACATTTAAGAGGTTAAACTATAATTTTATAGTCTTACAAACCTCTCAATGGCATCTAGAGCCGGTTATGTGGATAGCGTGCTTGTTTGTATCCTTTAAAAATTGTTTTGTGGGATTTTATACCCTTTAAGGGCTGAAATGTTCTTGTATGTTGAATCCCCAAGCTTTCAAGGTTATATCACACATGCTTGTGATTAAACCTTGAAAGATATGTATGATGACATGTATATTGTTGGACAATGTTTGAAACCCGTATTTCAGTTTATGTGGCTGAAAACGTGGGTTTTAATGGGGATTCTTAGTTTATTTGGATGATATGATGTATGTTCATATTGGTGCATAACCTAGCTTAGACCTTGTGTTGTTTGGTTTGGATTGAATGTATTTATTTGATTATATTCATTCAATGGGGTTGTATATTAATTTGTGCTTTGTTTAAAATGTATTTTGTCTATTTATTGATTGGGATGTAATAATAGATTAGGAGTAATTTCCTTTACTAGAAAATATGTATTAGGATATATATTTTGTAAAAGAAGATGCTCGGGAAGGAAGCACAAGAGGAAGACACAAAAGAAGGACTTGAAGCATATGGATGCAAGTTCAAGTGGGGGTCTATGAAGACCTCAATTTTGTGTTGTATTCAACCCTTAAGAAAGACCAAATGACCACACTTGTGATGGCAAACAAGTGTGGTCACAATAGTAGCTATGGTTATGCACATTGTGGTTGTTTATATTATGCTTGTTTGATTGTGAATGATTGCATGATATTTGGATATGTTAAACCATCTTAATAAAAATAATCTAACAAGCTAATATAAAATGGTTCTTAATCATTAAGTGTTAATAAATGGTTATTAAAAGGATTAATGATTTTATAATAAAATGGGTTTTATTAAAAGAACCATAGGGTGTCTTGTAGTTGAAACCATGCAAATACAAGTACATAGAGTTTTCTAAAATAGAATTATGAAATCTCTAAACTTTTGTCAAACAAGTTTAACACCGTCCTTTTGCACAACACTTGAGTCATTTGGAAACTCTTAATGGGATAAAGGTCACCTAACCATTTAGAGGGAACTTGTAACTTAAGTTGGGGATACCATATTGGTGGGATAAAGGTCACCTAACCACTTATGTGGGTAAACTCACACGTGTGTGCAAGTAGGGTAACTTGATTTGCAAACCATGTTAAATGGATGACCTACAATATGTTTTCCAAATGGTGTTGATGGGATTAACATGCCGACTTTACATATGATGTTTAATGTCAATCCCATACCTCTAAAAGTTGCAAGTGGTTGCAACCGTCAATCGTTGACCACCTTATTAATTTAAATCGTGGAATAAAGGTCACCTAACCACAATTTAAATGTAATGTTGGGTTCTAGATTTAATATAAAAATAACCTTAAATAGCATTAATTATTAAAACTAGCAATATCAAAAATACTAAATAGAACTTTGTTATATTTTGTAGATGGCCACCAATAATGACAATTATGATAACTCATCCGCGTCCACCCAATCATTACGAGCGATCCTCCAAAAGGAACGTCTAAATCATAATAATTTCATTGATTAGTATCGAAACTTGAGAATCATTCTCAAGCAAGAGAGAAGATCATATGTTTTAGACGACCCTATCCCCGATCAGCCTATTGAGGATGATGAGGAGGCCACAAAGATTGGCTGAAGTACACTGAGGACTCCGTCCAAGTGTCTTGTCTCATGCTAGCGAGCATGACTCCGGATCTCCAAAAGGAGTATGAACATCACGGAGCTTATGACATGATAACCCAGCTGAAGGAAACGTTCCAACAGCAAGCAAGGGTTGAGCGCTTCGAAACGGTTCGAGCACTCCATGCATGCCGTATGGACGACAACCAATCAGTTTCATCTTATGTACTTAAGATGAAAAGTCATATTGACCGCCTCGAGAGGCTTAATTGTCCCATCTCGAAGGTATTGGCCACGGATTTGATCCTTAATGGCCTTACCAAGAAGTTCGAGACATTGTGTTGAATTACAACATGAATGCATGGGACTAGAGCATTGGTGAGCTTCACTCAATGCTTAAAACGGCCGAGGCGGCCATGGGTAAAAGGGTTTTACCTGTTCTCACCATCAATGAAGGTGGGAAAAAGAAAAGGCCTCATCCCGCACCCAAGGCAAAGGTTGCCAAGGGTAAGGGACCAGTATGGGGAAAAGGGAAAGGGGTGGCAAGGGTGCCACCCAAACCATAAGAGAAGAAGCAAAAGGTTGCTACCAATGACCCATGCTTCAAGTGTGGGGAGATTGGACATTGGGCAAGGAATTGTCCTGTCCATCTCCAAGAGTTGAAAGCAAAGAGGGATGCCGGGCAGACCTCAGGTGCAATATATATGATTCATATTGATCTTAATGTTACATCTTCTAACACATGGGTATTGGATACCGGATGTGAAACTCATATTTGCAATTTGTTGCAGGGGTTCACAGGAAGTAGGGACTTCAATCAAGGGGATGTAAGCCTCTTCATGGGCAATGGAACTAAAGTCATAGTTGAAGCTCGTGGGGACTACATCCTAAAACTTCCAAGTGGCTTGGATGTGATTTTGAAGAATGTTTTGTATGCTCCTAGTTTAACTAGGAACATTATTTCTGTATCCCAATTAAGACATTATGATTATGTATTATCTTTTGTTGAAAATGATATTCATGTTTCTTTAAATGATATGTTCTATTTTAAAGCTATTCCCATTAATGGAATTTATGAATTGGTTCATGAAAATACTTTAAATAGTTCAATGTACCAAACTAACACCAAAAAACTCAAGTTGGATTTGAGTGATACCTATCTTTGGCAGTGTCGCCTTGGTCATATAAACAAGAAACGTATACAAACACTTCAAAAGAATGGTCTTTTAAAAATAAATGAATATGATTATTTGATGTATGTGAATCTTGTTTACAAGGAAAATGACTAGGCACCCTTTAGTGGAACTAACGAAAGGGCAAAAGATTTATTAGGAATCATACATTCGGATGTATGTGGTCCTTTTAAGCCATGACTAGGAATGGTGAAAGATACTTCATTACCTTTACCGACGATTATAGTCGCTATGGGTATGTGTACTTATTAAGGCACAAAGATGAAGCTTTTGAAATGTTCAAAATCTTCAAGAATGAAGTGGAAAATCAACTCAACAAGACAATTAAAGTTCTCCGTACCGATAGAGGAGGTGAATACCTAAATGATGCTTTTCAAGATCATCTTAGGAGTTATGGGATTGTCTCACAACTCACTCCACCTGGAACACCACAACATAATGGTGTGTCTGAGAGGAGGAATCGAACCTTATTGGATATGGTTCATCTACATGGCTAGAAGCACATTGCCTCTAGCATTTGGGGGTTCGCTTTGCTCTCCGCGGCCCGTATTCTAAATATGGCCCCAACCAAAAAGGTGGAAAGGACACCTTTTGAGATATGGCATGGAAGAGTTCTATCCCTATCATACTTAAGAATCTGGGGTTGTGAGGCTTACGTTAAGACTCCCACCCTAACAAATTGGAAGTCCGATCCACCAAGTGTATCTTTATGGATATCCTAGAGATTCTATGGAATATTATTTCTATGATCCACTGGAACAAAAGGTGTTTGTTGCCAGAAAGGGTGAGTTCTTAGAAGCAAAGTTCCTTATGGAAGGAACTAGCAGTAGAACAGTGGATCTTATGGAGGATCAAGAACCACAACCTGATACATGTTTCGTTGAAACTAGCACTCAACATGAGGATGTTGAGGATGATCAAATGGTTGATCAATACACACAAAACGTTCGCAGAAGTGGTAGAACTAGTAATCCACCTCAAAGATACGGATTTTTCATGGATGGATGCTATGTGGTAGATTCAGATGAAGCAACCACATACCATGATGCCGTGTCCAATTTGGATTGTGACAAATGGCTTGAACGTTGAGATGCAATCCATGTATGACAATCAAGTTTGGGAACTTGTTGTACCACCTCTTAATTCCAAAGTAGTTGGAAGCAAGTGGGTTTTCAAGAAGAAAACCGATATGCATGGAAACTTGGATACTTATAAAGCTAGACTTGTAGCAAAGGGTTTCACTCAAACTGAAGGGGTTGACTATGATGAAACTTTCTCACCTGTTGCGATGCTAAAGTCTATAAGGATATTGTTTGCCATAGCTGCTCATTATGATTATGAGATTTGGCAAATGGATGTCAAAACCGCTTTCCTAAATGGATATCTTGAGGAAGATGTCTATATGGTTCAGCCTGAAGGTTTTGTCGATCCAAAACATCCTAATAAAATATGCAAGTTAAAGAAATCAATCTATGGATTGAAACAAGCATCGAGAAGCTGGAATCATCATTTTGATGTGGAGGTAAAGAAATTTGGCTTCATCAAAAATGCTGATGAGGCTTGTGTGTATAAGAAGGCTAGTGGGAGCACAATAACTTTCCTAGTATTGTATGTTGATTACATACTACTATTTGGAAATGACATTCCAACCTTGGAAGGTGTAAAAACCTAGCTTGGAAGTTGTTTTTCCATTAAGGATCTTGGAGAAGCCGCCTATATTCTGGGAATAAAGATCTATAGGAATAGATCATGGCGGTTGATTGGTTTGAATCAAAGTGCATACATTGATAAGATCTTGAAAAGGTTCAAGATGGAGAACTCTAAGAAAGGTATCGTACATATTCAAAGAGGAACGATATTGAGTACGACTCAATGTCCTAGCTCAAAGGATGAGCAAGATAAAATGAAGGCAGTCCCATACGCATATGCTATTGGATCCATCATGTATGCAATGATATGCACTCGACCGGACGTGTCATGCGCCTTAAGCATGACAAGTCGTTACCAGCAAAATCCTGGAAACAGTCATTGGATGGCTGTTAAGAACATACTTAAATACCTAAGAAGGACAAAAGATATGTTCTTAATCTATGGATCTGGTGATGAGGAACTTGTTGTAAGAGGTTACACGGATGTCAGTTTCCAAATAGATCGTGATGATTCACGATCACAGTCGGGATATATTTTCATTCTGAATGGAGGAGCGGTCTCTTGGAAGAGCTCCAAACAGGATGTGGTGGATCTATTAACTACAGAATCAGAATACGTCGCCGCCTCATTGGCAGCTCAAGAAGCTGCATGGTTGAAGAAACTCATTGCCGATCTAGGGGTTGTCCCTTCCATTCAGGACCCCCTGGAGATCTTTTGTGATAAAGAGGGTGCGATTGCTCAAATCAAGGAACCTCGTGCTCATCAAAAGACTAGGCACATTGAGCAGAGATTCAACTACATACGAGATGAAGTTGAAAAAGGAAAGATATGTATTCACAAAGTTCACATGGATCAGAACATTGCGGATCCTCTCACGAAGCTCCTTGAAAAGGCAAAGCATGAAGGTCATACTTGTGCCATGGGACTTCGATATTCTAGTGATTGGATTTGATCTGTAATTTTGTATTTGGATATATGGAACTCTTTATTAGTGAATAAAATTATTTGGTAATAATGTTTCAATTAATATTCCAATTTAGCGTGTCTAATCCATGAGTAAATTGCTTACTCTAAATGTCCGTTGTCGTTCAGACTTGTGGGAACAAGTGTGAAGGTAAGATTATTATGAACTTGGATTGGTTGATATTCATAAGGATGAATATAGAGCAATAGGTTGCTACCAAGGTTCATAGATATTTGTGGGATACAAATATTGGACTAACCCGCAACTCAAACTTTACTACATGGAATCTTATTGATTGATCATAAGTAATTTTGAGTAAAGGCGAAAATCATTTGGTATCCTCAGACCTCAGATACATATTGGGTTTTGATATTCACCAAGTATCATACATTGATCTGGTTTTCCGCTGTTCTGAAATAATGGGCAGTACATGAGACTATGTTCAGGTGTGACACAAGGTGATTGTGAGGAACGTATGTAATCAAGATGGGATTTGTTCCTCTTATTCGTTGAGAGATAGATGTCTAAGGCTTGGATAAGTCAAATCAACAAGGAATGATCACTCTGTGTCCTTGGATTTGACATGACATCTGTAACAAAAGGATAGATGATTAATTCACCTAAATCATTTCAAGTAGGATACTTGAAAGGAATGATGTTATTGAATGGCTATAAGTCATGCGTATTAAGGGTAGTAGACCGTTGTTAGGCGGTATTTACTGCTTGCATCAATCTTCTATGAATCTTGTGCAAGTGGGAGATTGTTGGATTGCATATGCCCAAGACACATAGAATGTTGATGCGGTTAGTACGTTATGATCCAAGTCGGGTTATACCCAAAAACAAGCTTTGCAATCACCAAGAATTATTTAAAATTGTTGATGGGATCATGCAATTAAATAATCGCACCATGTTTAGAAAAGGGTTTTTCTAAACAAAGGCATTTGAGATGGAACAAATTATAAGGATAATTTGTTGATGGGTTTATTGTTATTTTTGTTATTTAAAAGGGTTTAAATAACACTAATAACATGTGACAGTACTTTAATTAAATTGTTTACTAGAGAAGACATGTGTCACAATTTTAAATAAGTCTAGTACAAGAATTATTAATGTATGACATAAGACTAGTTTAAAAATAATGTGTCTTGTGGTTTAAGGGGGAAACTCCTTTCATTTGAACTAGTTGGCCGCCCCCCTTTATTTTGATTGGATCCTTGCTTTTCTTGAGAATACACATTATTTACTAGGTCTAACACTCAACCTTTCTCATCATTCAACACATGCAAAAACACAAAATCTCTCTTCTCTTCTCTAGTTTACGGAAATAGCAGCAAGGAGAGGGTTTTGGAGTTGTTCTCGGAGTTATTCTTCCTAACGAGAAGGTGCTTTGCAAACAAGCTTGGGGTATACAAGCTTGAGGACCTCTAATCTTGAAGTCTTGGCCGATTTAAGCATCCAAAATCTTCCTTTCTTTGGTCGGTTTTACTGCTGAATGAGGTAGTTATCACAGCTCATTGAAGCTGTGATTTTATGTAATTTTACATATGTTCATAGCTTGCTTATTCACATAAATGATCCTTTGAAATATGGGTTTGTTTCAAACATTAATATGGTCACTTAATGAACATATTTTTCAGCTTATAAACAAGTTTATAAAGTTGTAATTCCGCTGAGTTTTCAGAAACATTTAAGAGGTTAAACTATAATTTTATAGTCTTACAAACCTCTCAATGGCATCTAGAGCCGGTTATGTGGATAGCATGCTTGTTTGTATCCTTTAAAAATTTGTTTTATGGGATTTTATACCCCTTTTAAGGGCTGAAATGTTCTTGTATGTTGAATCCCCAAGCTTTCAAGGTTATATCACACATGCTTGTGATTAAACCTTGAAAGATATGTATGATGACATGTATATTGTTTGGACAATGTTTGAAACCCGTATTTCAGTTTATGTTGGCTGAAAACGTGGGTTTTAATGGGGATTCTTAATTATATGTGGATGATATGATGTATGTTCATATTGGTGCATAACCTAGCTTAGACCTTGTGTTGTTTGGTTTGGATTGAATGTATTTATTTGATTATATTCATTCAATGGGGTTGTATATTAATTTGTGCTTTGTTTAAAAATGTATTTTGTCTATTTATTGATTGGGATGTAATAATAGATTAGGAGTAATTTCCTTTTACTAGAGAATATGTATTAGGATATATATTTTGTAAAAGAAGATGCTCGGGAAGGAAGCACAAGAGGAAGACACAAAAGAAGGACTTGAAGCATATGGATGCAAGTTCAAGTGGGGGTCTATGAAGACCTCAATTTTGTGTTGTATTCAACCCTTAAGAAAGACCAAATGACCACACTTGTGCTGGCAAACAAGTGTGGTCACAATAGTAGCTATGGTTATGCACATTGTGGTTGTTTATATTATGCTTGTTTGATTGTGAATGATTGCATGATATTTGGATATGTTAAACCATCTTAATAAAAATAATCTTAACAAGCTAATATAAAATGGTTCTTAATCATTAGGTGTTAATAAATGGTTATTAAAAGGATTAATGATTTTATAATAAAATGGGTTCTATTAAAAGAACCATAGGGTATCTTGTAGTTGAAACCATGCAAATACAAGTACATAGAGTTTTCTAAAATAGAATTATGAAATCTCTAAACTTTTGTCAAACAAGTTTAACACCGTCCTTTTGCACAACACTTGAGTCATTTGGAAACTCTTAATGGGATAAAGGTCACCTAACCATTTAGAGGGAACTTGTAACTTAAGTTGGGGATACCATATTGGTGGGATAAGGTCACCTAACCACTTATGTGGGTAAACTCACACGTGTGTGCAAGTAGGGTAACTTGATTTGCAAACCATGTTAAATGGATGACCTACAATATGTTTTCCAAATGGTGTTGATGGGATTAACATGCCGACTTTACATATGATGTTTAAAGACGATCCCATACCAAATGGTGTTGATGGGATTAACATGCCGAGTTAACAAAAACTCTCTCTTCTTTTCTCTAGTTTACGGAAATAGCAGCAGCAAGGAGAGGGTTTTGGAGTTTTTCTTGGTGTTATTCTTCCTAACAATAAGGTGCTTTGCAAACAAGCTTGGGGTATACAAGCTTGAAGACCTCTAATCTTGAAGTCTTGGCCGATTTAAGCATCGAAAATCTTCCTTTCTTTGGTCGGTTTTACTGCTGAATGAGGTAGTTATCACAGCTCATTGAAGCTGTGATTTTATGTATTTTTACATATGTTCATAGCTTGCTTATTCACATAAATGATCCTTTGAAATATGGGTTTGTTTCAAACACTAATATGGTCACTTAATGAACATATTTTTCAGCTTATAAACAAGTTTATAAAGTTGTAATTCGGCTATGTTTTCAGAAAAATTTAAGAGGTTAAACTATAATTTTATAGTCTTACAAACCTCTCAAATGCTACATTTGACAAACTATATAAGATGGAAAAAGAAACAAAAAAAATTATGAAAGCCAAGCCCAAGCATCGGACGCTGATGTTGATATTTGCTTTGATACGAGCCCAACGCACAGCTCAAAAGCAAAATGCCTACACCAAGCTCTACAAGGTCAAGAAACATCTAAAGGTGTCTGGTAGATTATTGCATGGGCGTATTTTGAGGATCTTAACGTTTATGCTGTTAAGAGGGAGAAGGGAATATGGTACTTCAGATACCCACATGATTTGAAGACTCTCCCTAGTTTTGAGCTCAACCAGCTGACAGCTTAAACTTGTTATATGCTGATTCTAGAAAAATGTCTGGTTGGTTTGAGGCTGCCGTATAGAAGGAATACCATACTAGATTCATTAGTAGGTCTGAAGTGGATCCTATTTTTGGAAAGCCTAAGGTGGTGCTAAAGTGGAGTCCCCCGCGCACGATGTCCAAGATTTTCCTTACGGGAAATGCCACAGGACTTCACGCCACACTTGAAATGGTGGTATTATGATTGGAGAACAGGCGAAGCGGTCATGGTACTAAATAGAGAAGGAAAAATGGAAACTATCTGGGTATTCGACCCTATGTGGCTAACAAACTTGACTGCAGAAGATGTCAATACATTATACAAGTAGCCACTATTTTATGACGCGGAAGATATTGTACAAGCCCTCTAGTTCCATAACATTATACGAATCTATTTTGCATTTGAGATACATGTAGCAGTTACTAGAGAGGAGAAGTACAAGAGATTCGAGGAGCTTATGAAGAATGTCAGACACTAATGTAGACTATGTCTAAGGGGGAATTTGTTGATACATATGTACCTAGTTTAGAAGCTTAATGTAAATGTCTGTCATGTCTTACACATATGTAATGAATGAGTTGAATGAAATACAATATGTGATTGATGCTTCTAATGTTTAATGTTTCATTGTTTATTGTGTGATAAAGCATATTGAACTAACTATATAGGTTTGAGGTTATTATGCATAGTTCTTAGTAAATAATGATTGAGAAATGTGTTCAAACTTAATCGTATGAAGTCTTCATGTGAATGGACCATACGCATGAATACATCATGCTAATGGACTAGTCGCACGACTTAACCAAGAGACTAGATCAGTCGCATGATTGAGGCATAAGATTGACTCAGTCACACGACTGAACCTTTAGTCATGCGTATGGATCAATTGGATGATTCAATCGCACGACTGAACCATGAACATGGTTCAGTCGTACGATTGAAAAACCCTAACCTATAAATACCACCTAATTCGTGGAAAAAGAAAAACACTTGAAGAATTTCGACTCATATTAGTACCCTAGCCGTCCAGAGACTCCAGAAAGCTTGTTCCAACTTCATACTTCGCAGTTGATCTTGTTCTAATCATTCTTAACATTTCTTTAATCGTTAGATTGATCGGAACTGCGTTCTCACTGATTGGATCGCCAATCAAATAGGATTCCGCACTAATTGATCTGGTTTCACACATTATCAGTTAGTAATCCATACGTACACGGTCCTAACAGAAGATCCCATCTGTTTTCTAATGAACTTGTAGACCAAGAAAGATGGTTAATTCTCCTATTGAACTCACCTGAAATTTAGATTTCATCAAAATTACAAAGCATACACACAGTCTCTTGTTTGATGATCCAAATATAATGTCATCAACATATATTTGGAGAACTAAAAGATCTTGATGCTCTTGTTTGACAACTAGAGTCTGATCAATAGTTCCTTTTTTATAGTCATGTTTGAGCAAGAAAGATGATGATGTTGCATACTATTTTCTTGGTGCTTGATAAAGTCCAAACAAAGCTCTGTCAAGCTTGTACACCCTATGTAGGTAATTAGGATCTTCAAAACCAGGAGGTTGAGCTACATAGACTTCTTCATCAATTTTCCCATATAAGAAAGCACATTTGACATCCATTTGATAGACAATGAACTTCTTATATGATGCATAGGCTAGGAATACTCTTATGGCTTCAATTCTTGCAACTGGTGCAAAAGCATCATCATAGTCTATCCTTTCTTCTTGTGTATAACCTTGTGCAATCAGCCTTGCTTTGTTTCTCACAATTATACCTCTATCTTCTAGTTTATTTTTGAACCTTGTTCCAAATGGATGTTGACCTTTAGGTAAATTAACTAGATCGAGACTTTCTGCTTTCTGAACTGTTGAAGCTCTTCTTGCATAGCTTTAATCCAACTATTATCTTTTAGTGAAGTAGTGATGTTTGGAGGAACCACTTATGAAAGAAAACAAGTGAAAAGACAGATGTTTGCAGCTCCCCCTTGGCTTCTTGTGGTTCAATCATTAAGATCACCAATGATGTTTATTGGACGAGTCTTATGAATTCTTGTTGTTTGAGTAGATGCAATTGGAAAAGATGATTCCAAATTAGTCATATTCATTGATGTAGATTAATCCAACCGAGCTGATGAATTTAGGAAGTAATCAAAGTGTTCCTCATGTTCATTATTGGAAGTGGAGTGATCTTCCTGAGTTTGAACATCTGGTGCATTTTGAATGTCTTCCACAGGAACTTCTCCGGAAGTATTTTGTGCTTCCATAGGAGTTACAGGAACAACTACAGATGGTATATGTTGACTTTTCAACATCAACTCTTTGGAATGCAGTGAATCATCTCCAATGTGTGAATTATTTGATTGAGAAGATGGAACAGCTGCTAAGGTATTATTCATATCTACGGATAAAGGATGCTCATCTAAGGATGATAAGGATGTAGATCCATTTTGCTATACTTGGCAGCATCATTGTTATTATCGATTGTTCCTTGTTCCATGACATTTGATGTTTATATTCTTGGTGGATTAGCAGACAATGACACCTCATTCATAATTGGGGGAACAAATGGATAAGATGTAACATCAGATCCTACATCATTAAAATAATGAGAGTTAAATGAGTTTGTTAGTGCATCTATATCAAACAACCATGATGATCCTTTTACATATTTAGGAAATAAGGATTGCAGGACCATTTGAGGGAACGGTCACTTACAACATAACACACAATGAGGAGAGATTGATTTTAGAACACTTAACAGATCAAATGGGGAACTAGAAACTAGTTGCAATGATACTAAGAAACACAAGTAATTGAGAGACAGAACAAGAACAAAATACATAAGTGTTTGGTTTACAAGAATGTTGTATATTGCTCTCTAGTTCCTTACAAGTGTTACAAAGCATACTTAAAGATACAAAGGACCAGAGATACTTTATAGTACATCCTACAGTCGGCCATACTTTGAAGACTAGCTAGATACATGATCTACACAACAACAAAAACAATGTAGAGCCAAAAGGCAAATTGCCTTTTGACTAGTGACTATGACATGTGGTAGCTCACATCCTAATATATTATAAAAAGGATAAAAGTACATGAAGTAGAAAGAAACAGACTCTCGACTTAATGTACAGTTTACCAAAAGCATGGACCTTTTCACCAACTTGTGAAAGTTGGTGAGTCAAACAGAGTTGAAGCTATAAGGTGGTCGAGCTTTATTGTAAAAGGTACATCAGATTAAGCATGTACTCAAAAGTCTTCAGAAGAAATCTGTCTTCATAAACTGAATTCGGAAGAATTTGTCTCTAAAGCTTCGAAAGAATTCATGTTTTGCTTCGGAAGATATTGGTCTTGGCTTTGGAGGATTTCGCACTTAAAATATTTTCTAATGCAGAATGTGATACTTCTGTAGCATTCTACTTCAGCACTTTGTGTCGGCATGTAGGATCACTGCTTTGGATGTTTTGGATTGCATCAACCTTATATGAAACCTTACAAACTCCCTATACACTGGTACTACCAAAACACTTGAAGACTTCAGATATTGACAATCCTCATTATGATGATGACCATGCCATTTGACAGGATCATCAAGTTATGCTAGCTTGGGTCACATCACTTTTAGGGCCTTTCATGCTGTTTGGGACATTTATTGTTGTAGTGGTCATATTTTGAAAACAATAACATTAGTTCTACTTCTTTCGAAATTCAACTCTGAAACAACTTTGTATTTTTAAACTATTTTTAACGTATGTTTACCAAATCATGTAGTGGTTGATCAATGACTATGGTTTCCATGACGTTCACGCCCCACGAGAAACCGCCGTGGTTGAGGGTATGACATCTTGACACCATTCTGATACAGGGTCGTCTGCATTCAGAAAAGCACATACATTATGCTCTTTGGCAAATCGATTAGCCATCTGTACATGAAAACAATCAAGTTAGATTAGAATCAAAATTCCAGATATGAGAATATGAATAGTTTTAATGGTAAAAGTGTATCAAACAGTTTAATATTGATGATTATGACATACTTTACCTTCAAAACAATGATCCGAGTCAAGATTATGTGTTTGTTTAAGGTTTTGATTTGGTAATTTTGAATGTTTGTTAACGGGGGGAAAGGTTTGTTGTGCACTTTTTAGGTCTGAAAAGTGCTCTAGAAAAGTGAATATTTAATATTTAAGTCAAAAACATCATTTATATTCAATTGAACACATTAATTTCATTTTCTTAATGAAGTGGGACCCTCTATCCTTATTATCAAATATACTGTATCCACAATTCTTAGTTCTTTCATAGATCATCTACGGAGTCCGTAGTTCATCTACGAATGACTTAAAATTAAAAAAGTAATTTTTGATGAAGTATAATTTAAATTTTCATAGGTTACCGATCTATGAAATTAGATTATACTTATAAAATATTAACTCATCTGTAGTTTACAAATCTACGGATAATCATATTTTATTAAGTTTCCCGCTGTAGCTTTTGCTGATACGAAAATGCATTGTAGCTTCTGCTGATGCATAAAATGCATTGTAGCTTCTGTTGATGCTGAAAATGTAAAGGTTGAAACTTCTTTAATTGTATGGTCCTAATCAACTCATAGGTTACCATTTATTGCTATTGGACCTTGTTGACTTTGTTTTCATGACAATTGTGCACAAGAAGGTTCAAATTTTGAAAAACTTCATGTATCCTGCAGTCAAGTTAGTGCTCAAGCTCCAATTCCTGCTTTGATTTTTGATCAAATTTAGATATTATGTTTTAATGCACTAACTACTCCCTCTAAATTTCTGATTAATGATAAGATGTTGCATTCATCATTCAGACTCTCAAAATGTCTTCTCATCTCAAATAGATCATGTAAAGGTAGATTGAACATGTCTTGCCATGTGTAAATATTTTCAACACCTTAATCTCTAATGACATGCCATCTTTCTTGATTTGTAGAGTGAGTCTAGGAAAAGATGGGTCTTCCTGATGCCAGAGGAGCTACTTGGATTGGAGTTGGTTGAGCTACCTCTTGTTGCACATCCTAAGGATGTTCTTACTCATCCTGAGATTTGGAGATGGATGCCTCTTTCTTCTTCTTCTTTGACTTTGCTTTAGAAGTCATCCTTTTTATCCACTTTGAACTTTTTAACTGAGAAGACTGGCCTGGAGCACCTTGTTGATCATCTTGGTCTTGCTAAGTTAGGTTTTCCTCTCTCACAGGTTCTTATTGAGGGGGGACGAAACCCTGTTATGGATTAGAAGATGAAGCTTGTTGAGATTCAGCAAGAGGTCAAGGTTGTGTTGTCTCAAAAGGTTCAACCTTAACCTCCACTTCTTGAGGGACCTGACTTGGTAGGGAGTGTAAGTCAACAAGTTCTCCTCTTTTGATCTTTTGCTTGATCACCCTAATGTGTTAATCCATGGTAGATAGAGACATTGGGCCAAGTCTCCTTCCAGAGAATCCATATAACTTTAAAAAGTTGATCATCCTCTGCCTATCAGCAGACTTCTTCATGCTCTTTTGGATGATGGCTCTTTCCTATATAGCTTATTCTCTCATCTTTCTCTTTGTTGTCTTTCTCTCTTCGAGTAATTCGAGTTCAAGCTATTTGAGATACTCAAACTCTATGTACTCAAAGGACAAGGGAAGAAGTGCATCTGCCTGATATAGGCCTGTGGCACACAGGTAGTTGATCATATTGATCCTATCAGTTCTTTGTCTACCTGAGGTTCTTGTGGAGCCATAACCTATTGTCCAAGACTTTCTTGCACTGGTGAAAGGGTAGGAACATATTTGTAGAGCCTTTTTAGTCTCTTTTCTTCCTATATTTGAACAAGCAATCTTGCATCCTCTGCCTCCTTACTTTCTCTTGACATTTCCATGTCAACCAGTTCATTATGAGTGTTTGGTCTGGGAGCAGCCCTAATTGCAGCTTCCGTGAACCCAACAGACCCAACAGAGGAACTTTCTCCCCTTAGCTTCCTTTTCCTCTCTCTCTCTCTCTCTCTTTCCTCCTCTTTAATCTCCTTAGGAGTCATTTTCCTTTTCCCTTTGCCTCTCACAGATCTTTGTGACTAAGAGTGGAGAGAGCTTTGGCCTTCATTGCTTGGTGTAGGATCCAAGCTCTGGCCAGAGAGAGGTTGAGATGCACCTTCACTGGCAGGTTTCTCATTAAAGGAATGGACTTCTAAAGAAGTTGTAGGTGTGACAGAACTCTCAGATTCAATCATTGGGACTTCAATCAAGGTTTTTCCTTTGAAGCTAATCTCAGGGTATGCCTTAACATTAAGTTGACCAATGACATTGCCTTTGTCTCCTTTTGAGGCTGAACTCTGTAGTAATCCTGTCTTGAATCCTTTGAGCCAACTTGTCAGCTTGTCTAGATTATCTTGAATTGACATGTGGCATGTTGACAAGGTCAAGACCTTCAGAGTAGTTCAAGGTCTGAAAATTGAAGAGTTCTTGTTGCCCTTGAACTCTTTGAAGAATGAAGGCTCTTTAGTTGGCATCATACATCCACCCTATGATGTAACTGGAAGTTCCTTGAGGTGGAGCTGACACAGCCCTTGGAATGCTTCCTTAAAAGGAATCCAAATGAAGGAGTTATAGAGTCCACATCAATGTGAACTTGAGGAAGTTGCTGAGTATGGATAGTTTTAAGTGAAGATGGAGAGTCTTTAATGTCCATGCTCTGTGAAGAACTCCCAGGTTCTGCGTCTGTAATGACTTTCTCCCTTTTTTTGGTAGCATCACCCTCTTGCATAGGTGAGCTAGGAGTTAGGTCAATCATATTCATAGGTTCTTATGTTCCTAGTTGAGCTCTTCTTAAAGGTCTCCTAGCTAGTTTCCCCTTGAGGTAAGAAATCTCAAGTTGCTGATCTTTGACCCTGTTGTGTAAGGTAGTCACCTGATATTCCAAGTTACTAATCTTACAGACTAGATAGGTGCATGTGTTTGACAATTTTTGCACCTTTAGTCTCAGATTCCCCTCTCCTTCATTAGAAGATTCTTTGGGGATGAGGTAATTGAACCAAAGTCCTCATTCTTACCACTAGCATGATGTTCTTGGCTCCTGGCTCCCTCTGCTCACTGACTACTTCAGATAGAGTATCAGTGGGTTGAGTTTGCATGGTTGAGGTCTTGAAGATGTAATCACTTACAAAAGTGAGAGCCTCTTCCATATGGATTTCTTCAGCAGAGTCAGGAACATGCACCTTAGTAGTGGGTAGATGATGTGGGCTAGACAAAGGAGAAGTAGGAGCACTCATCTCTCTTGAGTGGGGGAAGAGAAGAGAGACTCATGATACTCACTGAATCCCAAGTCTTCTTCATCATAGAAATCAAGGCTAGGGATTGGTTGGTTGAGATCTAAAGGCTAAGGATGGTAACTTTCCTCTAAAGGTTTTTCACTAGAGTGTTGAGACTTAGAGTAAAGGCTTAAGGCTGTTGGACTAATGAGCTCATCAGTCTAAGAATGAGGAACCTCAGGACTGATAGTTAAAGTAATGGGAGTGCTTTTCTCCCTAGGAGAAGTGGGAGCTCCAGAGTCCACTTCCTCCTGTGGGGTAGTAGTATGGGGGCCTGCACAAACTGAGTAACTTGTGCAGGGGTTCGTTTGGATTTTCGTTTGAAGCTGAGGGTGATTTGTGGCTGTTTGGATGGTTGAGAGGTTGAAGGTGTGGGTTCAATACTAGCTTGTGTTGCTAGGTTGTCACCTTAGCAATGAGCTCTAACAGTTTTGGGACAAAGGCTGTTTCTACCCAGAGAAGCGAATAGTTGGCTTCTTCAAAATTTTAAAGATGGCGATCTTCATCTATGCCAATTTAAGAATATTATTTGTTTCCCTCAACTATGAGCCCAGTTCATAGTTGAGAATGTGTTGAACATATCTAGGAAACATATAATACTCTAAGGAGTCCAAGGTAGAAAGCAAATTTGTATAAACAAACTGAGAGTACTTGAACTTGACCCCTTGAACCATTCCATGCACTATGAAGAGGAGATCTTCAGGAATCTGGTCCCAACCCCATGCTTGTTGAACAAGTTGTGGAGGACCACATGTAGTAATTACTTCCACTGGGCTGAGACCTTCCCTTTCCTGAAGGTATTTACAGAGAAATCCCCCTCATAACCCATCTTTTGAAAGGATTGGTTGGCAGCTTCTTTGGGAAAGGACAACTCACCTTCCTCATCATCTAACTGAAGATGGGTGTTTATGATAGCTAGAGTAATGAATATTTTCCTCCCCTGCACTGTAGCAGATAGTGCCTTCTCCCCATCTAGTATGTCCTCTTGACAGGTCTTCCAAAAGTCAAGCAAATGATCCTCCAACAGAACAAGATCAATGGTAAGGGAGGTGGAGTAATGTGACAGAGTCAAGAATTGACAAACCTATAAGAAAGGTGGTTTTTTCTTAGAGTTTAATAGAGCAACCTGATACCAATTACATGACCGTTTAAGGGGTTTGGTCACTTACAACACAACACACAATAAGGAGAGATTGATTTTAGAACACTTAACAGATCAAATAGAGAACTAGAAACCAGCTATAATGATACAAAGAAATACAAGTAATTGAGAGACAGAACAAGAACAAAATACACAAGTCTTTGGTTTTCAAGAATGATGTATATTGCTCTTTAGTTCCTTACAAGTGTTACAAAGCATACATTAAGATACAAAGGACCAGAGATACTTTATATACATCCTACAGCCGACCATACTTTCAAGGCCAACTGGTTACATAATCTAGACAACAACGAAATCAATGTAGAGTCAATAGAAAAATTGCCTTTTGACTAGTGAACATGCCATAGCCCACATACTAATATATTACAAAATGGGTAAAAGTACATAAAGTAGAAAGAAACAAACTCAACACCTCAATGTACAATTTCCCAAAAGCATGGACCTTTTCACCAACTTGTGAAAGTTGGTGAGTCAAACAGAGTTATGGTGGAAAAGTGGTCTAGCTTTATGGTAAAAGGTACACCAGATAAAGCATGTAGTCAAAAGTCTTCATAAACTGGCTTTGGAAGACTTTGTCTCTAAAGCTTCGAAAGACTTCATGTCTAGATTAGGAAGATATTGGTCTTGGCTTTACAAGATTTCACACACAGAATATTTTCTAATGCAAAATGTGAAACTTTCGAAGCATTCTACTTCAACACTTTGTGCGTGCATGCAGGACAGACTGTTTGGATGTTGGATTGCATCACCCTTATATGAAACCTTACAAGGATTCATCAAGTGACACATTAGGAGTTTCTTCCACAATGTTATGTTGTGGAATGTAAATCCTATACAATTTACAAGTTGAAGAATATCCAACAAAGAAACCATCATAGGCTTTTTTTGAAAATTTTCCCAATTGTTCTTTTGTGTTTAAAATAGATACATGACACCCAAAAGCTCTAAGATATCCTATGTAAGGTTTTCTTTTGAATAAAAGCTCATAAGTTGTTTATTATGTTCTTTGATAATTAATGTCTTATTTTGAACATTGCATGTTATGTTCACTACTTTAGCACAAAAGGTGATTGGCAATTATGAATGAGCTAGCATTGTTCTTATTGCTTCAATAAGAGTTTTGTTTCTTCTTTCAGCAATTCTATTCTATTATGGAGTTCTTGGTACACTAAATTTCATTGCAATGCCTTTATTCCAATTTGTTCATGTTCTTCATGTTAGAATGAACAAATCTTCTATGCTATAGTTAAGATTCATCTTCTAATGACTTAGATAATAGGCATGTTTCATGTCTTGTGAGTGCAATATTGTTCGTCTGGAACAACCACTCCCAATGTACCACTTGTTGTCAGCTCTCCATGATTGTTCCTGCACACAGAAAGAAATCAATTAGAATTGACAGCCAAGCCATAATGATATTGGGTTTGCCAGCAATATCTAAAATTGTTACTCCTTCGTGAATCAGTCTTGAAGTTTTAGTATTATTTTAGTTTTAATGGATTCATTCTGTGTTGTTTGTGGTGGGGATAATTCTGTTGAAGATGAGGTTGTTGAAATAGGTTCTGGTTTCTCAATATCTTCTTCATTCACCTTATCTTTGTTGGTTTGTTTTTTTGGTTTTGATAATGAACCTTGATTGTTGAAAGTTTCATTATCTTTTGATTTTGAATGAGGTACATGAGTTCCCTTTTCAAAATTATCAAAGAAAGCATCAACAAATTTGTTTCTTTTTAAGTCGAATCCACCATTTTTTGAGGTGTTTTGGATGGCTAAAATGTTGTTCTTTTCTTCAAACGTTGAACATCAGTAGATGTATTCTCATTGGTTTTGGCTTTTGTTTTTGTTGCTACTTCTTTATTTTTGAATCTTCTTGACTATCGGTGAATTGAGCGTCTGATTCAGCTTTATCAGGTTGTTTCTACTTTGTGTTCTTTGTCTTGTTCCTTTTGTTGAAATAACATTCCTGAGTTGAATGGTTATTTTTGTTACAAATTGCACAATGTTTGTTGAAGTAGGAATCAGATGTCATGTGATTGTCCATGTTACAAATAGAACAATAACTGCTAAAGTAACAATCTTTAGTATTGTGATTTTTCATATCACACCATTTGCAATACTTCCTCTGATTCTTCATCAGAATTGACTACTTTCTTTTTCTTATTCAGCTTTTGAAGCTTCAAGTCTTTTTCTAGTTTTGTAGTTGATTATTCCTTCCCTTTCCATGGCATACTGTCAAAAGATTCTTGTTTACATTTATTGATATCTGCTGTGGAAGACACTATTTTCGGATTTGATTTGTTGGTTGTTGCTTTTGTTTTCCGCAGATCTTCTATTGATTCAGTAGATTTGGTCTTATGCAGATCTGCTGTTGAAGAAGATTTCTTCTTCGTTAAAGTTCTACTAATTGTTTCTTCTTGCTCTTTTCTACGAAAGATGTGTGTACTTGCTCTGTAGATGTACACTATTCAACTTCTTCACTTGATGTTTTTCTTGTTGATGAAGTTCTTGAAGACCTTCATTTAGGTGACTTATTCTCTTGCAAATAGTCTTCAACATTTCCTCTGATTCTTTGTCAAAATCAATCACTTTCTTCTTCTTTGTCCGCTTTGAGGCTTGAAATCCTTTTCCAATTTTACATTTGATTTATTCTTTCCTTTCCCTGACATATTATCAATGGTTTTTGTTTACCATTTGCTGATTTCTTATGCTTGAGATTTATCACTTTCTGGTTTGATTTGTTGGTTGTTGCTTTCGTCTTTGTTAGGACCTGGTATTTGACTGAAATACCTAGAGATCACGTGTATACCAGATCAAATAGTGCGGAATCCTATTTGATTGGCGATCCAATCAGTGAGAACACACGAAGAATCAATCAAGGATTGAAACTAACGTTAGAAATCGATCGGGATCGATCTAATGTGTTCTATGAACTTGGAGAACGATTTGGAAGGTTTCTGGACGGCTAGGGTTCGTCTGGAATCGTACTTGACCGAGAGAGTTTTTATTTTTCACGAATGAGTTGTATTTATAGGTTGGTATTATTCAATCGTGCGACTGAACCATTAGTCTGGTTCAGTCGTGCGATTGAACCATGCGGTTGGTTCATTCGTGCGACTGAGTGTTCAATCGTGCGACTGAGCCAATCTTATGTTACAGTCGTACGACTGATCCAGTCTCCTGGTTCAGTCGTGCGACTGAGTCAATCGTGTGAAGTTCTTCATGCTTATGTTCATTCGCATGAGCCATTCGCATGAGAACTTCATTAAGTTAAGTTTGAATGTTTTAATTAATTAATATAATATTATATGTAATCATTCAAGTAATCATAAACCCAATCAATTCAGTCACGACTCATTAATGAACTATAAACATTATAACCAACAGACTATCAATATCAGTTCATTAATCATACCAAACAAGATCTATTACATCACATATCATGATCTAGGGACAAACATGTATCAACATCTTCTGCAGATCTTCTACTAATTCAGTGGATTTGGTTTTCTGCAGATTTGCTATTGAAGAAGGTTTCTTCTCTGCAGAAGATCTGCTGAGTGTTCTTCTTTCCCTTTTTAAAGAAGATGTGTGCACTTTCTCAGTAGCTATACACTTGCAAATAGTCTTTGTTTTGGAGGTTTTAGTTGCTGATGTAGTTCTTGGAGACCTCATTTAGCTGAGCTATTCTCTTGCAAATAGTCTTCAACATGTTTCTTTGTTTTGGAGGATATGAAACTGTTTCTTCAAGAACTTTGGGAATTATTGTTTCAAAAGCAACATTCTTACGAATGTCCAGTGATCATCGTCATGTTTATCAGATTCATCCAAGTCATCACACTCATCAAACTCAAATTCTAGGTCATTTTGTTTAATATTTTCTGATTCAAAAGACTTAGTTTCAGTCATATCACTTTCATTATTATTAACTTGTTGATTAGATTTTGTTTCAAACTTGGTGCATGGCACAAAATGATTGACAAGTTGTTTATCATTGTTTTAGGTAAAGTTGTATAATTACCATTTATAGGAGGTGCAACAGGATTATATCCTAATCCATACCTATTCTTTGATTCAATATGAGAGTTCAAATATTTCTCATATTGCTGAGATGAAAGTTGAAACTTTTGAAGTTTCACTTTAGTTGATGCATGATAAGCCATGGATTTAGTTAAGGAAGTTGTCATATGGTCAACTTGTGCTTTTAAACTGTAATTTTCTGAAACAAGTTTATCTAAATCCTTTTGTAAAGAGTTAATTTTGATTTGATATAACTTATGCTCTCTTACATGAGATTCATTCAAAATTATTGTTTCTTTCACTTATTAGCCAGTTGTTGAGCATGGACTCTATATATTTCAACTTCCTCAACACATACTAATGAACATAGTCTATCTCTTACCTCTCTAGTCATGGGTGGAAATTTTTCTCCATGTGTGTAACGCCATGAATAATGTCTAAGCGAGCCAAATAATAATAATGGGCTTAGACGAGATCAATGGTTTTTGTTTACCATTGCTGATTTCTTATGCTTGAGATTTATCACTTTTTGGTTGATTGTTGGTTGTTGCTTTCGTCTTCTGTTAGGACCTGGTATTGACTGAAATACCTAGAGATCACGTGTATACCAGATCAAATAGTGCGGAATCCTATTTGATTGGCGATCCAATCAGTGAGAACACACGAAGAATCAATAAGGATTGAAACTAACGTTAGAAATCGATAAGGAATCGATCTAATGTGTTCTATGAACTTGGAGAACGATTTGGAAGGTTCTGGACGGCTTGGTTCGTCTGGAATCGTACTTGATCGAGAGTTTTTATTTTTCACGAATTGAGTTGTATTTATAGGTTGGTATTATTCAATCTTGCGACTGAACCATTAGTCTGGTTCAGTCGTGCGATTGAACCATGCGGTTGTTCATTCGTGTGACTGAGTGTTCAATTGTGCGACTGAGCCAATCTTATGTTACAGTCGTACGACTGATCCAGTCTCCTGGTTCAGTCGTGCGACTGAGTCAATCTGTGAAGTTCTTCATGCTTATGTTTCATTCGCATGAGAACTTCATTAAGTTAAGTTTGAATGTTTTAATTAATTAATATAATATTATATGTAATCATTCAAGTAATCATAAACCCAATCAATTCAGTCACGACTCATTAATGAACTATTAAACATTATAACCAACAGACTATCAATATCAGTTCATTAATCATACCAAACAAGATCTATTACATCACATATCATGATCTAGGGACAAACATGTATCAACAAACTGCCCTTGGACCTAGATCTCTCTAATGTCTTGTTTTCTTCATTACCTCCTCATATTTCTTGTACTTGTCCTCTTGTGTGACTCCCGCGTGAATATCAAACGTGAAGCAAAGTCGTATAACATTTGGAACTGGAGGGCTTGTACAATGTCTTGTGTGTCATAGAACAGTGGCCACTTGTATAATGTATAGACATCATTAGCAGACAAGTTGTTAGCCACATTGGGTCGAATACCCTAACAGTATCCATTTGGTCCCCTTTGTTCAGAACTTTGACAGCTTCAGCAGTTCCAATCATAGTACCACCATTTGAAGTGTGGAGTGAAGTCCTATGGCATTTCCCTAAGAGGGATTCTCGACATAGTGCGCGGAGGACTCCACTTCAACACAATCTTTGGTTTTCTGTAATGGCATCCATCTCAGACCTTCTAATATACCTTGTAGGTTGTTGAGGTCTGAAGTTAATCCACCTGGTGTGGTACTCTTTCTTTAGGGCAGCCTCAAACCAGCCTGACATCTTTCTCGGGTCAGCATACAACAGCTTCAATTTGGCCAGCTGGTTGAGCTCAAATCCTGGTAGAGTCTTTAGATCATGTGGAAATCTAAAGTACTCTATGCCTTTTCCCTCTTAACGGCATAAACGTTAAGATCATCAAAATATGCCCATGCTATAATCCTGCCTGACACCGTAAGATGTTTCTTGACGCTGTAGAACTTGGTGTAGGCATCCCTCTTCGGTTCAGCACGTTGGGCTCTGACTTCTTAAAACATTCAGCCCACTCAGCCTTTCGAATGTATACGTCATCGTTTGAGGCTGGGCTGTTCCTTCGGTCTTTCCTGCTTCCTGCTCCATCTTGTCTAGTACCTCAAACATATCACTGACTAGGGACTCACCCAGATTGGGGACCACATTACCCTCGTTGTCAGCGTACTGAGGGTACTCTTCAGCAGCAATATCTTCAACCTCAACTTCATCAAGGTCATGTAGTTCGTCGTCACTGGTTGAATCAACTGTTGGAGCATCTTGACAATGTCATCAGGATTGAGTCTGAACATCTCTGCCAGTTGCTCGTTAGATAGGTCGTGAATTATTTCACCTTCTTCAGGGGTATAACTCACTGACCTTGTGACAATCCCTTGCAGATCAAGAATCATTGTGAGTTGAGACTTGACCTGTTGAAGGGGAGCAATATCAAATCATCTCTATGGTACTTTGGATCTGTTGAGTTACACATTTCACACTCAAATCATTAGTAATTTATCAAACAAAATGCATTAACTTAATATAAACATTTAGTACATGGTTTTTCAATACAGAATACAAAAGTAAATAAATACATAAACATCTACTATTTACTTTTATCCTGAATGCTAGACTCTCATGTGAAGGTGCAGAAGCAGAAGCTGATTGATCTTGTCTGTTCTTTGTCTCTTCTCTTGCCCTGGAGCTGAGACGATTCAGCTGCTTCTCCTTCTTCAGTGTCTTCATCTGCACACCACTCTTCGGGTTTCTCTTCATCAGTTCACTCTCATCATCATCATCATCATCTTCATTATCTCTATCTCCATTCCTATCTTTAAAGGTTCCTCCTTTGATCCTTTCAATTTTAGCAAAATGGTCCTCTTAGCCTTTTCCAACTCCTCTATTTGCTTACCTGCTGTGACACTTTGAGCTCGGAGTTGGTCCATCTGAGTGTTCTGAGCAGCCAATTGCTGGGCCTGCTCCTCAATTACTCGATCCTGCTCTGCAATTTTATGCGATTGTGCAGCAGTCAGGTCGGTAAGCTGGAGGATCTGAGTCGTCTTTTCCTCATCAGCCGCCAGCAATCGCAACACCATAATAGTTAACGCCGCCAGCTGTTCCTCTACCCCGATTGGAGGTAGAGGAGATCTATAGGTGTGTGAAGGAAAGGCTGAGGGCTCGGTTTGGTGGCTAGTGTGGTGGTGGTGGTGGAGAATATCGGGTCAGGTCGGGATGATAGTGGTGGTGAGTGTGGGGTGAATGATGTAATGGTGGCTGGGGTCTGTCTTGTGGTGGTTGGTGATGAGGGAGTGAAGAATGTGGTGGTGGAGGGAAGCGGTGCTATGTGGGAAGGTATGGTGGTGGATGGTGTGTCTGAAGAGGTGTAGTGAGTGATGGAAGGTATGGTGGATGTGGTAGTGATAAAGGTTGCCCTACGCTTCTTCTTAGGTTTCTGCCATGGGGTTGAGCCATCCGTTTTCTCCTCGTTCCCTTCGAGGTGGATGCTCCCCCTACAATCCCGCCTGAGGACCCGGAGCATAAGTTGGGTCAGCTTCTGTATCTCTGGAGCCTCTCGGTTGTTCAACAACAACTCTTAACCCATGTTCTGTGGGAACAACTTTCCTTCCCACAGTTTGGGTCAGAGGCTCCTCATCAAATTCATCTCATCTTCTCGTTAAGAACAAAATCTTGATGAAATCCTGCTGACTCAGTTACTTCAGCAGGTGAGACAGACACAGAGGGAACAGAATCAGACACAATGCCTCTGGATGGAATAGCATCATCCCCACTGTCATCCTCCTCTGAATCACCAGTAGGGAGGACAATTGGCTCCACGTCGGAGTCACTGTCCTCGTGACGCCATTGGCGTCTCCCCGGTGCCACATAGCTTTCATTGCTAAGTGGCCAATCAGCCTCTTTTCCTGGGGCTTAACTTGCTTGCCCCGGTACACCACCATCCTACCCAAAGTAGTGTCATCAAGTTCCAAAGTCACTGCATCGTGACTTTCCTTGGGGAGCTGAGGCAGCTTCTCATTGAATATCATCTGAAGAAATCGTGGATACATACAAAAACCTTCTTTCCTTTTGTTTCAATGTTCTCTACCAAATAAGCAAAGATCATATTAGAGAAGCTGAAATGGTGGTTTAGCACCAGAGCCACGAAGGGATTCTGTATCTGATCTGACAGGTCATCGAAACCACCCCTTCTCGAAGCGATGCACTTAAGAATCACATGTGCCAGATATTTGTATTGTGGGCACAGGTTGCTCTATTTAGCACCCCCGAGTTAATGTCCCCCGCATACTTGATTCGGAGAAAACACCCTTTCACAGTCAAAGGATGTAACTTCGTGGGGTGAGTAGAGTCATCCCCAAACTCAAGAATTCTTTGGATGTCAGTGGCGGTAATGTCGATAGCTTGACCCAAAATGGTGCTTCTGATGCTGTATGGTTCACGAGAACGATCCACTGAGGCATTCTCCCAGAATGCCTGGTGTAGTGATTTGTAAGGTGTGCACGGCGTAGATATATCCTTATGTATCCGTGAACGTTTGAGGAAGACTATATCAGAGAACTTGGCCCGTTCGTGTCGTGTGGTCCAAATGGGCACATATGTTGTGCTTTGGATTAAGAGACCACCTTTCTGCCATTTACCTGAAACACACAAGATAGAACCATTAGTACATAAGACATGAAAACTTCTGTTCTAAGTGTAAGTTGAAAGTCATTTTGATTCAATCGTGCGAATGAATCATGCGACTGGAGTCAGTCGTCTGTTTGAGGCATGCGATTGAGTTCAATCGGCTGATTGAGACATGCGATTGAGTTCAATCGGCTGATTGAGACATGCGATTGAGTTCAATCTGCCGACTGGACTCATTCGGGTAGTTCATTCAGTCGAATGATCCAATCGTAAGGTTCAATCGTGCGATTGGAGTTCATTCGAACGACCAGTCGCTTGCCCCACTGTTCGATCGCCTGTGGGTCGAATCTTGACCAATTTAAGTCATTTAACAGTGTTTAATGGTCCATTTGCCTCGTCTACTTGTCACTAATAACCGATTAAACTCAATTTTAACATTTTGCTTAATTTACATAGGTGATTAGGTCATTTCATAGTTCGGTTCTTAATTCAATCGGGTGTCTCTATTGTAGGTCGGTAATGTGTGATTTGGTAGGATTCAAAGAGTAGTGTACCTGTAAAACGTCACTCGAATGTAAGAAACTTAACAGCAATGTAAATCGGAATCTGTGGCAATTTTGACAGAGTAACGGTAAAGAACGCGATTTGGGGTGCTATTGGGAGTGATGAGTGAGATGCGATCGACTGAGGCCCTTTAAATACTGACCCTAATTTCAATCGGGATTGGCCTCATTCGCACAGTTCATTCGGGCGACTGAGGTTCAGTCGTACGATTCGCCTAGTCAATCGCATTCAGTCGGCCGACTGAGTCTCATTCGGTCGACTGACTCATTCGGTCTCCTTCATTCGCCTCTTTAGTTGACCGACTGAGCCTCAGTCGGTCTACTGTTTCATTCTCCCCCTTCTATTCGGTCGAATGGATCATTTTCATGTCCATTCGGCCGATTGGAAGCCATTCGCATAGTTGGTCGATAACCATGATCCACTAGTGCGAATGGGTCACACTTTGTGAGTTTACAGTCATTTTGAACATTTTCTATTAAGACCCTTTTCACTTTTGATAATAACATTGTAAGCTCTTAACCAATTCAGTCACTCCACACATGACCTTTTAAATTTTGAAAAACATGTGGCCATCTCAGACATGACCCTTTTTAGGTAAGTTAATTCCCTTCTGATTTCCCTAATGTAGTCCGACAGACACACAAATTAAAAGATAAACATAGAAACTTAAACTAAACTACACAACTAAAGTTTATTTTTGGACTTTTTGTGAGAGATAAAACCCTAAGATGGAAATCTACGGAATTTGGTTTGGGAGTAGACAGCTTCAACTTAGATTGATCATATCTGGACCAATTCAATTTTGGAATCATACAGGAACATCAAATCATTTGGGACTTGTTATTAAAACTCTTTGATGCTTAAATTCTCGGTGGTCATCCAGAGTCGTTAGCAACTTAAGGAAATCATACTGAAACTCTTAGATTTTCACATTGATTTGAACTCTTGAGAATGTAGCCACTAAGATTGTCAGTATGTTTGTCCACTTAAATCCATACTTAGACTTTCGACGCAGCCTAGTGACTGATTTAGGTTTAATTATTTCAGCTAACATTTTTGGATCCCACACTTATATGACAATCAACATTCCTCAGAGGTTTTTGAGCGGTCTACGGGTATTATTACAAGAAGAGACTATTCTTAGAACTTTCAAAGAGAAGCCTGTCCTCAGGTCAGTGCCATCGCACAGCAGAGAGGCGGCACACAACAATGAATTCTAGAATATCTAGGTTATGCTTATCCTCAGGTCAGTGCCATCGCATAGCAGAGAGGCACACAACCTATCTCCTTGTTAGAGCAGCTTATTTTATTTGACACAATATGCACCAACAACATAAGTCATTAGCTTTATTGCATTTGTCTTTCATTTTTCCTTGCTTTGCTCTAATTATGGTCATCCGCACACTTTTGTGGCATTTAAATGCTCATTACCCCTTATTGGAATATATTTGATTGTTTTAACCAGAGATAAGATGGAAGCCCACAGTCAGTTGAACAACTTAGTTTGATCGTGAGATCACCAATCAGGTCTAATTGTCTTTTGTGTTGAATCTACCAACATATCATTTGTGGTCTAGCAGCCTCTAAGTCTACTTTCTTTGTGTCACCTTAGGAGTTGCCAGTTTTCTATCATGTTCCCTTTTTATATTGCTTAGACTACACAGACTTATACTTTGAACGTTTGCATCTTTTCAAAACTTAAAATTTTAAAATCCCTCTTGATTTGTTCCTGTGTACTATCATATTCCAAAAGTATTGAATCGGTATCACAGACACAATCTAGCTTATTTCAGCTAGTTACCCCTTCTTCCTCAATTTTTTTTAATGTTAACTTGCTGACATATTCTCCCCCTAAAATACTAAAATCATTTCGGATTTAATTATTTTTGGATTTTAATAAACAGCAAAATAACATGAGTTTAAATATAACAGACAAAAAGAAAAAACAGATAACATAAAATAAAATAAACTTTAACGAAACTACATCGGACTACACATTATTCTCATCAGGAATTACCTCACTTTTCTTTTTAATGCCGTTGACCTCTAGCAAGTATTGAAAACGTGGTTTATCAAGGCTTTAGTATAGAGGTCAGCACGTTGAAAATCAGTATTAATTTTAACCACATCTATTAAGTTCTTTTCAAAACAGTCTCTTATGAAGTGGTATTTAATACCGATGTGTTTGGTCTTAGGATGTTGAACCGGATTTTTGGTTACTGCAATTGCAGCAGAGTTATCAACAAAAATAGGAGTAGACGAGAATTTCAAACCGTAATCCCGCATTTGCTGTTGAATCCAAATGATTTGAGAACAGCAACTTGCAGCAGCAACATATTCGGCTTCACAGGTTGACAATGCAACCGATGTCTGCTTCTTACACTGCCATGTAACTAATCTTCTCCCAAAATTAACACCCTGCTGATGTAGACTTGTAGTTCATAGCAGCCTCCATAGTCCGAGTCACTATACGCTATGAGCTTAAAATCATCATCATGAGGATACCACAACCCAGTGTGGGTGTACCCTTTAGATAGTGAAAGATCCATTTGATCCCGATCAGATGATTGACCTTAGGTTTAGCCTGATATCTGGAACATAAACATGTAGCATACATGATATCAGGTCTTGAGGCAGTGAGATACATGAGGGATCCAATCATTCCTCGGTACATGGTGGCATCTACAAGATCTCCATTCTCATCAGGTGCTATATCATGATTCGTAGCAAGTGGAGTCCGAGCAGCAGAAGCATTCTCCATGTCAAAGCGACTGAGAATGTCTCCAACATACTTGGTCTGATGTAGAAAGATCCCATTAGGTGTTTGATCCACCTGTAATCCGAGAAAGAACTTCATCTCCCCCATAGCACTCATCTCAAACTCTTTCTTCATCACTGCTTCAAACTCTTTTCATAACTCTTCGTTCTTTGACCCGAAGATTATGTCATCAACATATATCTGCACAAGCAGTAGGTCGCCATCTTTTTCTTTAATAACAGTGTACAGTCAATGACTCCCCTGCGAAAGCCGTGTTTCACAAGATGAGTCGAGAGTTTCTCATACCAAGCTCGAGGAGCTTGATGAAGCCCATATAAAGCTTTGTCGAGCTTGTAAACTCTATCCCGATGATAAGGGTCTTCAAATCCCTCGGGTTGACTTACATAGACTGTTTCCTTGATTTCCCCATGAAGGAATGCACTCTTCACATCTAATTGGTAGACTTTAATTTTCATGTACGATGCATAGGCAAGGAAGATACGAATAGCTTCCATCCTTGCCACGGGTGCAACACCTCATTATAGTCAATCCCCTCGACTTGGCGAAAACCTTGAACCACCAGTCGAGCTTTGTTCCTGATAATGACTCCTTGGTCATCCTTCTTGCATTTTAATACCCATTTGGTGCCAATGACTTTAGCACCTTTAGGTCTATCAACCAGAGTCCATACACCTAACTTCTTAAACTGCAGAAGTTCTTCTTGCATGGCACTCACCCACGCCTCATCATTTAGTGCTTCACTGACATATTTTGGCTCAACCTGCGAAACAAAACATCGATAAGCACCATCATGAATGTAACCCTTCTCCATAACTGAGGCGTAATCAGCTGAGTATAGCTGATTTTGGGTTTGTACTCCTGATCGGACATCCCCAATAACATTGTCAAGGGGATGATAGACGTTTAGTCGTGATCCTGGAGTAGTCGCACAGTCACCTCCGAACCAAGATTGTGAACATTTTGTTCTGCATCTGAGGAGGTTGGAGTTTGAGGTTCCGAAGTCGAGGGTGCATCACTTATGGATGCTTGTGGACTTTCAGGAACTGGAACTGTTCCTCCTGACTGTTCTGGTCATCTGCTTCAGTTTCATCTTCAGAGGAGGAGTCACTGTCATCGACTATCCCTTCTGACTGAGTAGATGATTCTCCCTGTGTGCTAGATGGTGTATTTAGAATATCATACATCATCCTAGTAGCTAACTCATCATCCGAGGGAGAGAGAGGGAGGTTGAAGGATTTGAAGAAACCCTCATAATCGAAGAAGTATGCAGGTCCTTTGCCTGTAGGTGGTGTGGTATATCTCTAAACGTCGACATTACACCACACTTCTACAAGACCCGTTGAGTTATTGTAAACTCGCTTGTTCAGTATGTTGTATCCTAGAAAAATTCCTTCAACTGCCTTATCGCTGAATTTTCCTTCTTGTGTCTTCTTCAGAAGTGTACACGGTGCGCCAAAAGGTTCAAGATACTCCAAATTCAGTTTGTGTCTTTGAAGTAGCTCATAACATGTCTTTCCGTGGCGCTTGACTATTAGGACTCGATTCAGTGTATAACATGCATTTGCCACAGCCTCATTCCAGAATTGGATAGGCAATTTCGAGTCTGCCAGCATAGTTCGTGCTGTCTCTATCAACCTCCTGTTCTTTCTCTCAGCAACGCCATTCATTTGAGGTGTGTAGGCAGAAGTGAATTGATGCACAATTCCCTTTTCCTTGAAGTATGCCTCCATCCCTTGATTCTTGAATTCTGTCCCATTGTCTGAGCGTATTTGTCTAACTTTTAGCTTGTAGAGAGATTCCAGTGTGGTTACTAATTCCTTGAATGTCTCCAATGTTTCTGATTTGGATTTTAGAAACATTACCCAAGTGAACCTTGAGTAGTCATCAGTGACCACAAAACAGTCGTCGCCTGCAATGCTCCTTGTACTAACTGGACCAAACAGATCCATGTGAATAAGCTCAAGAGGAAGTTCTATTGAATGCATTTTCTTTTCCTTATGAGACTTCTTTGTCTGTTTGCCTTTCTTGCAAGCTACACAAAAGTCAGGAAGTTGGAAGTTCTTGACATTCACTCCTCTAACTAAATCCTTCTGAATCAAATGATTCATCTTCCTTTGACTAATGTGTACCATTCTACGATGCCAGGAGATGGAATCCTTCTCAGTAGCTTTAGATAAGAAACACTGAACCTCATGATCCGTTGTGGCAGCTGTTGACAGATCCAATACATAAAGGTCTTTATATCTTGAAGCAGTCATCAGAACTTGGTCCTCTGGGATCATATAGTCTTTCTTCAACACGTAACACTTCTGGTTATCGAAGATGACTTTAAATCCTTTATCACAGATTTGGGAAACAGAAAGTAAGTTGTTCTGAAGTTGTTGAACGTAGTTCACCTTATCAAACTTAACTTTCTGATTTCCCACTTCTCCCTGAGCTATGATATAGCCTCCTTTGTTTCCTGCAAAGGAAACATGCCCTCCTTTTATTTGTTTGACGTTAGATAACAGGGCTCTATTTCCTGTCATGTGCCTGGATGCTCCGCTGTCTATAATCCACGTGTTAGTCTCAACACTGTATCGAACACCCTGCACATATAAAGTAAATGGATTAGTTTAGGTTAGGAACCCAAGCTTTGACTGTCTTGGGTTTCCCAGAGGCATCACACATCATAAACTCCACCCATTGACCCTTAGAAGGTGAGGGTAGCTCAGGTTCCTTCTTGTCATCAGTATTAGACACGTAGGTGGACTTTTCTTTCCATAAGCCAGATTTGTGTAATGCCTGTTTATGATAAACAGTCGTCTGGCTTACAGGTTGGACTTTAGGTTCACTAGCTCTTCTAGGTGGAGTTAGAGAGCTCCGCTTAGAAGACCTAGGTCTAGAGTCCAGAAGATCAATCTTATTCCTAGGTGTCTGATAGAAATGACAGTAGGAAGCAATGTGTCCATATTCTCCACAGTTGTAGCATGACCTGCTATCAAGTTTATGAGTAGACTTTCTTTGTAGAACTGCCTTTTGTTTCTTAGTGTCTTCTAGGGAGTTTAGATAGTACCTAATGTCATTTGCTTGGTTAAAGGCCACTACTTTGGTTTCCCTAAGTTGTTTAGTCAATAGGTCTATCTTTTCATTATAACTATGCTCATTTTGTTGTAGTACTCTATTAGCCTCAGTGCACAGACGTAAATCTTTTACTAAGTTATCATTATGATCTAATAACCTAGCAAAATTTTCATCTATGCTATTCCTAAAAGTGTCACAATCAGAACAAGCATGGTTATTAAAAATTTGGTCAGTGGTACTTACCTGAGTTGGTTCAGAGGAGTTAGCCATCAGTGCAGCATCAGATGATTCTGGTTCTGGTGATTCTGGCTTTTCTGTCTCTGATGTGGAAACTTCCTCAATTGGTTTGTAACTGACCTCGGCTGCAGTTGTTTCTTCACTATGTGACATTGCTATATCAACTGCTATATCACCTTCACTCGCAGAATCATCATCAATATCCTCAACACTGGCAATGTTAGATTCTCCTGGTGAGACAAACCTGAAACTCCAATCCTGTCTTTCATCATCATGAGCAGTTAAGGCTTTTGGATCCTTGTTTGATGAAGTAGAACTAGAGGCTTGCTTGTCTTGGCGAGTAAAGGATGAGAACGGGTTCCCATTCCCCGTCTTCTTTGGCTTGACACATTCTCTTTTGAAGTGCCCCTTCTCACCACAGTTAAAGCAGGTCACTTTACTCTTGTCGAAGCCAAAGGTGGTGTCCTTAGTAGCAACCAAGTTCTGTCCAGTCTTTTTCACAAACTTCTTCGCCCTCCGACAGCACTTGCTAAGGCCCACATTATATCCATTCTCCAAGCTCCATCTCATCCACCTGCTCGTAGTCCTCATCTGCCAGATGGTAGTTTCCAATCTTCCCGTCAACAAGTCCATCATATGAATGAACCACTGCTGCTAAAAGATCCATATGCTCTCGAGCTACTTCCACGGTCACATTACCGAGGTTCTCGATCTTCAGTTTGGTAGCGTTTGCTTCTTATCCAATGTGATGTGTACATGATGACCCAGACGTGTCTGATCCAGAAGGAGAAGCATGTGAAGGACCTGACGAGCTAGACACAAAAGCAGTGTGGAGGGGTGCTCCAGATGTCTTAGCTTGAGGCGTGGCGTTGTATAAAGCTGGATTTTGTGTGTACGAAGACTTCTGAGCTCTATACTTCATTCTTAGTGCTTCTTCTCGCAACTTAAGAATGAAGTCATTTATATCCAGCTTTACAAGTATTCCATTCTGTCTCAGGTTAGACACGAATGTAGCCCACTTATCAGGCAATCCGTCTGCGAAGTTGCTTACTTTCTCTACCATGGTAGTAGCCACTCCATGTATATGCAATTCGCTCATCAAGTGGTAGAATCTGTCTATGACTTCGTCCAAACTTTCATTACCAATTGATGAGAAGTTATCGAATTCCTTCTTTAACTCCTTTGCCTTGATTGCCTTCAATGATGCATTACCATCATATCCCTTCTCTAGCGCATCCCACAGTTTCTTGGACTGCTTATTCTCTGAATACTGGTGGAATATGTCTTTGGGGATAGACTGAGTGATCAATGCATAAACTCTTTTCTCTGCATTGTACTTTACTTTCTGTGCGTCTGTCATTCCGCTTAATGTTACTTTAACTCCATCAGCTCCCACCGGTGTACTATAACCTATCTTAATGGCTTCCCACAGATTAGGATCTACTCCATTAAGGTAGATCTCAAAACGTTGTTTCCAGTGGGGAAACTCATCTAAAGTCAAAAGCTTTGGTGGTTTATTGTGATTCCCCACCTCACTCTCAAGCAACAGCAGGTTCTGTATCCTTGAGTCCTTCCCAGCAGTAAAGGCTGACATCTGATCTTCCATGACTAATAAACTCATAATCTAATCAAACAAACTTTCACTGATGCGACTGAAGATGCGAATGAGCTAATCGTGCGTATAAGCTCTGCGATTGGTTCAATCGTGCGGCTGAACAGGGCGATTGGTTCAGTCGTGCGAATGAATCTGGTGCGTATGAGCTATGCGAACGAATGGCTTAGTCGGCCGAATGAGGGTGCGACTAGGTCCAATCGTGCGTATGAGCAATACGAATGGAGTCCAGTCGTGCGAATGAGTCACTCGTGCGACTGAAGCTGCTGTTTTGCGAAAATTTCTAGGTTTGACGGGTTTCAGCCGTAAAAATTCAAAATTTCACAAGTTCTAATCGCCTAAGTCCGTAGAAACCAAACGGCGATGAGCAGGGAACTTCCAAGATCACTTTTGATGCCAAAGATTGCGTTTTTAGTGCAAAAACACAAACTTTTATGCAATCTTGATTGAATCAACATGTAATCAAGAGCCAATAGCTCTGATACCACTTGTTAGGACCTGGTATTTGACTGAAATACCTAGAGATCACGTGTATACCAGATCAAATAGTGCGGAATCCTATTTGATTGGCGATCCAATCAGTGAGAACACACGAAGAATCAATCAAGGATTGAAACTAACGTTAGAAATCGATCGGGAATCGATCTAATGTGTTCTATGAACTTGGAGAACGATTTGGAAGGTTTCTGGACGGCTAGGATTCGTCTGGAATCGTACTTGATCGAGAGTTTTTATTTTTCACGAATTGAGTTGTATTTATAGGTTGGTATTATTCATCGTGCGACTGAACCATTAGTCTGGTTCAGTCGTGCGATTGAACCATGCGGTTGGTTCATTCGTGCGACTGAGTGTTCAATCGTGCGACTGAGCCAATCTTATGTTACAGTCGTACGACTGATCCAGTCTCCTGGTTCAGTCGTGCGACTGAGTCAATCGTGTGAAGTTCTTCATGCTTATGGTTCATTCGCATGAGCCATTCGCATGAGAACTTCATTAAGTTAAGTTTGAATGTTTTAATTAATTAATATAATATTATATGTAATCATTCAAGTAATCATAAACCCAATCAATTCAGTCACATGAGTTCATTATCTTTTGATTTTGAATGAGGTACATGAGTTCCCTTTTCAAAATTATCAAAGAAAGCATCAACAACATTTGTTTCTTTTTAAGTCGAATCCACCATTTTTTGAGGTGTTTTGGATGGCTAAAATGTTGTTCTTTTCTTCAAACGTTGAACATCAGTAGATGTATTCTCATTTGGTTTTGGCTTTTGTTTTTGTTGCTACTTCTTTATTTTTGAATCTTCTTGACTATCGGTGAATTGAGCGTCTGATTCAGCTTTATCAGGTTGTTTCTACTTTGTGTTCTTTGTCTTGTTCCTTTTGTTGAAATAACATTCCTGAGTTGAATGGTTATTTTTGTTACAAATTGCACAATGTTTGTTGAAGTAGGAATCAGATGTCATGTGATTGTCCATGTTACAAATAGAACAATAACTGCTAAAGTAACAATCTTTAGTATTGTGATTTTTCATATCACACCATTTGCAATACATTTCCTCTGATTCTTCATCAGAATTGACTACTTTCTTTTTCTTATTCAGCTTTTGAAGCTTCAAGTCTTTTTCTAGTTTTGTAGTTGATTATTCCTTCCCTTTCCATGGCATACTGTCAAAAGATTCTTGTTTATCATTTATTGATATCTGCTGTTTGGAAGACACTATTTTCGGATTTGATTTGTTGGTTGTTGCTTTTGTTTTCCGCAGATCTTCTATTGATTCAGTAGATTTGGTCTTATGCAGATCTGCTGTTGAAGAAGATTTCTTCTTCCGTCAAAGTTCTACTAATTGTTTCTTCTTGCTCTTTTCTACGAAAGATGTGTGTACTTGCTCTGTAGATGTACACTATTCAACTTCTTCACTTGATGGTTTTTCTTGTTGATGAAGTTCTTGAAGACCTTCATTTAGGTGACTTATTCTCTTGCAAATAGTCTTCAACATTTCCTCTGATTCTTTGTCAAAATCAATCACTTTCTTCTTCTTTGTCCGCTTTTGAGGCTTGAAATCCTTTTCCAATTTTACATTTGATTTATTCTTTCCTTTCCCTGACATATTATCAATGGTTTCTTGTTTACCATTTGCTGATTTCTTATGCTTGAGATTTATCACTTTCTGGTTTGATTTGTTGGTTGTTGCTTTCGTCTTCTGTTAGGACCTGGTATTTGACTGAAATACCTAGAGATCACGTGTATACCAAATCAAATAGTGCGGAATCCTATTTGATTGGCGATCCAATCAGTGAGAACACACGAAGAATCAATCAAGGATTGAAACTAACGTTAGAAATCGATCGGGAATCGATCTAATGTGTTCTATGAACTTGGAGAACGATTTGGAAGGTTTCTGGACGGCTAGGGTTCGTCTGGAATCGTACTTGACCGAGAGTTTTTATTTTTCACGAATTGAGTTGTATTTATAGGTTGGTATTATTCAATCGTGCGACTGAACCATTAGTCTGGTTCAGTCGTGCGATTGAACCATGCGGTTGGTTCATTCGTGCGACTGAGTGTTCAATCGTGCGACTGAGCCAATCTTATGTTACAGTCGTACGACTGATCCAGTCTCCTGGTTCAGTCGTGCGACTGAGTCAATCGTGTGAAGTTCTTCATGCTTATGGTTCATTCGCATGAGCCATTCGCATGAGAACTTCATTAAGTTAAGTTTGAATGTTTTAATTAATTAATATAATATTATATGTAATCATTCAAGTAATCATAAACCCAATCAATTCAGTCACGACTCATTAATGAACTATTAAACATTATAACCAACAGACTATCAATATCAGTTCATTAATCATACCAAACAAGATCTATTACATCACATATCATGATCTAGGGACAAACATGTATCAACATCTTCTGCAGATCTTCTACTAATTCAGTGGATTTGGTTTTCTGCAGATTTGCTATTAAAGAAGGTTTCTTCTCTGCAGAAGATCTGCTGAGTGTTTCTTCTTTCCCTTTTTTAAAGAAGATGTGTGCACTTTCTCAGTAGCTATACACTTGCAAATAGTCTTTGTTTTGGAGGTTTTAGTTGCTGATGTAGTTCTTGGAGACCTCATTTAGCTGAGCTATTCTCTTGCAAATAGTCTTCAACATGTTTCTTTGTTTTGGAGGATATGAAACTGTTTCTTCAAGAACTTTGGGAATTATTGTTTCAAAAGCAACATTCTTACGAATGTCCAGTTGATCATCGTCATGTTTATCAGATTCATCCAAGTCATCACACTCATCAAACTCAAATTCTAGGTCATTTTGTTTAATATTTTCTGATTCAAAAGACTTTGTTTCAGTCATATCACTTTCATTATTATTAACTTGTTGATTAGATTTTGTTTCAAACTTGGTGCATGGCACAAAATGATTTGACAAGTTGTTTATCATTGTTTTAGGTAAAGTTGTATAATTACCATTTATAGGAGGTGCAACAGGATTATATCCTAATCCATACCTATTCTTTGATTCAATATGAGAGTTCAAATATTTCTCATATTGCTGAGATGAAAGTTGAAACTTTTGAAGTTTCACTTTAGTTGATGCATGATAAGCCATGGATTTAGTTAAGGAAGTTGTCATATGGTCAACTTGTGCTTTTAAACTGTAATTTTCTGAAACAAGTTTATCTAAATCCTTTTGTAAAGAGTTAATTTTGATTTGATATAACTTATGCTCTCTTACATGAGATTCATTCAAAATTATTGTTTCTTTCACTTTATTAGCCAGTTGTTGAGCATGGACTCTATATATTTCAACTTCCTCAACACATACTAATGAACATAGTCTATCTCTTACCTCTCTAGTCATGGGTGGAACTTTTTTCTCCATGTGTGTAACGCCATGAATAATGTCTAAGCGAGCCAAATAATAATAATGGGCTTAGACGAGATCATTTAATGAAAATAAGATGGATATGGGTTATAGATCGAGCAGACTTTGAGGGTTATGTGTTTGGCGAGTTTAAGGTCCTGCGATTGCCTGGTATATATAAACGGATCAGCTTGAGCAGCTCTCCTTTGCAACTCAACACTCTAGTTCTAGAGAGAGAGAGTAGAGAGAGAATGTAGAGACAGAAAGTAGAGAGAATTAAAGATTCAAGGCTCGGTTGATGTCGGGATTGAAGAACGGTCTTCGTGGGCATCCAAACAATAAGAAAACACCAAGAATCTAGGTAAGAAACATCATTTAATCGTTGCTTTTGATGTAAGCCTGGATTCTAAGGTTAGGGTTTTTAAAAGTGGCAAAGATTCACCCAAAAGTCACATTTTTGTGCAAGAAAACATGTAAGAAGCTTAGATAATGCTTATTGGGTGATAAACCAAGGTTTTAGGTGTAAAAGATTGAAGTTTTGGGTCAAAAATAGGTTGTTCGTAATTTTCAGCCCATTCTGCAAAATTGGGTATTCATCCAGTGAAATTAGGTACTCGTCCAACAAAACTGTGGATCTTCGTGCGAAACTATAGTTTCGCAGGTAGTTTCGCAGACATGGTTATCCAAAGAAAGTTGGGCGAAACTGGAAGCGAAACTGGCAGCGAAGATGCCAGCGAAACTGCCAGCGAAGATGCCAGTGAAGATGCCAGCGAAGATGCCAACAAAATAGCATCAAAACTGCTGGCGAAACTAGCAGCAAAACTGCTGGTCTGGCAGTGAAATTAGCATCGAAATTAGGTAGAAATTAACTCCTTTGAATGTTAACTTATCTGTAGACTATGCAGTGCAACCCTTGCTTTGTAAGCTTGATTGAGAAGCTACTCATCGAGTACAAGTGAGTTCTAGATCCCTTATTTTAAAGGTTTGAACTAGTTTGGGGCTAGAAGTGCATACTAAATATACGTTTTAGATGACCAAGATTTTAAGAGGTTTTAATGGGAAGATCGATTTTTATATGATCAGCCAGTTTCTTTGGAGTTACTAGGTCCTGCTCATGCTTTTGTGGCGAGTGGGGATGAGTTGGTTAGTTGTGGTTGTCTAAAAGATCTTTGAGATGTTAATGGTTAATAAGATTGATGTTAATGAGACTGATGTTGCTGATGTTGTCTTAAGTCAGGATTTGATTGTTGATTACATTCTCTAGAGAAATGTTCATAGAGATTGCATTTGAAACATCTTATCTTTGACTTATCAACACCAATCTTTGATGTTTTACTTGCTGCAACCAAGTTTTTATTTCTTCTCAGGTACTGTTTGGCTCTATAAGCAATCATTGCCATTTGTCATTATAGATCCATCTCCTCTACTACATCTAGATGAAGTTCTTCCAAGTCTTGCTGACAAATGTTGCAAATGTTAAGGTGCTTCTCAAGTAAGCTTGAAAACTTGAACAGAAAGTTGCAAAGGATGCCTTTTGATCTTCAGAGTCCAGAATCATAATGATAGACTCTACTTGGTTATTGTTGATGAAGACTTTGCTGATGATATAGATGCATCTCTTCTATCATCAGTTCTTCCATTTCATTTTCCTTATTTACTTTGAGAATATTTCTTTGAAAGACTTGATGCATAGAAACTTATTTCTTCTTCATCTTCACTAAAAGTACAAGAGTTGTCACTATCATTGATGGAAATAAATGCACTTCCAGCACTTTTTGTTTCTTTAAAGTGATAGAGTGAGACATGTATTCTCACACTCTTGTTTCTTGATTTTCCATGCATTTCAAGAGCCTTAACTGTAACACCCAGTTATTTAAAAATACAAGAAATGAAGAATGAAAAGAAAGAAAAGCAATAAAGTCCAAGTGGAGGGACTAAAAGTGTCCAAAAGGACAATACTTTGAAAAGTTGGTGTAAAGTTGGGCATGGCCACCCACCCTCACCTCACATCAACATTTCTTCGGTTTTAGAGAGAGAGAGAGAAGGGAAAACTCTCGGCTTGTAGAAGAAGAAGAAGAAATCGAATTCAAGGTAAGAATTCGTGGTTTTTATGTGTTTATGATGGGTTTTATCCCGGTTATGTGTTTATGTGCTTATGTGTTGTGTTGTGCTCGTGTGTGTGTGTTTGTGGTTTTTGTTTTAGGTGTTTGAACTCATTGCAAGCGGGTTAGAAAGGAAGAAAACACCCAAGTCGCACCAGGTGAGTTCTAGACCCTAGTTCTTACTTGTTTTAAACTATCTTTGGGGCTGAAAATGTATTAAAATGTTTTTGCAAAGTTTATGTATGTTACCCGTATGTATTGTGCTTGTTAAATGTTAAATTTTGAATGTTTATAGGTTGTTCATGCTTAGAATAGTCATGTTAAGCTTAGAACAGATGGGTTTGATGAATGGGTATGAAAACATGCTAAGAACAAGTTACACAGAAGGTTCATACGTCTGAAAATGCCTTAGAAAGATTTAAGTGTAGTCCATGCGCCTAAGATTTGCCTTAGAAATGTTTAAGTACAGCCCATGCGCCTAAACAGCGGTCCATGCGCCTAGGAATATTGGTCAGATGACTAAGTGAAGGGCACATGCGCCCCAATAGTGCCCATGCGCCCAAGTGACTCATGCGCCCAAGTGTCCATGCGTCTAAAAAATCCATGCGCCTAAGTGTTCACACGCACCAATAGTGCCCATGCGCCTGAATAGTTCATGCGCCTAAGTGATAAAATGATTATGTGTTGGCTGAAGCGCCTACGTAGTGGTGAAACGCCCAAATAGGGCTCATGCGCCTAAATAGTTCCCATGGGCCTAACACTTATAAAATATTACAGAATTTTCTAGGAGTCTGTGTTTTAGGGTTTTGACGAGAGTTGACTAGGGCTTAATAATGATGATGTTCCATGCATGATATGATTACATATGATGTTCCTTATTGTTATTATTATTACTATTATTATTATTACTTATAGTATGTAACTTTACATGGTGTGTTATTATCGTAACGTAAAGTATCTAGTAATAATAAAGTGAAAGAGCAATAAAGAAAAGAAGAGGAACATTAATAAAATGTTAACAAGTCTTGCAAGCTCATAGGAGGGACACGACCATGTTGTCGTTAGCTCAACTGTGCTACGGATTAGCTACCTTATTATGCACATAGGGCCAATCAATTGAGATTGGCAGGACCCTTGTAATGTACCCTGGGTGATTGGGTTGGCGTTGTACACAGTACATAGAACCCTTTCGGGGGATACAGTTGACCCTTTCGAGGGATATAGATGGCCCATCACCCGTTTTCCATCGCGCACATAGTTGGGGTATTGCTCATTGGTCGACATAGACAGTGAAAGATAAACATAAAAGAATACTAAGTAATGAAGGCATATAGTAAAGAGATAAAGCATTACCTGATTGTATAGTTAATGCGTGCTCACGTATAAAGAGATGAAGTTTTCATGAACAGAGTATTTTCATATGTATACCTACAGAAAGTATTTTATTACTTATAAAACTAGAGCTCACTCAGCAACACTGACTTTTATACATTTTCAGTTGGCAGGTAATATTGCTGAGGATGGCACGAGGGTGAAGCTACTCGGCAAGGAAAGACTCACATCCATTCGTACTTTATGTTGCTGTTGTTTTGTAATGCAGTAAAACAATTTTTTTGTAATCAGTTAAACAGTGTTGTATTGCTCAACCACAATGGTTTAAATGCAATGAATGGTTTTTGATAAATTATTTCCGCTGCTTAAGATTGTATAATTATAATGTTTAATGTTTTAATTGCTGTGAATGACCGACTGTGAGG